>JABSTQ010011217.1:0-419330 GCA_013358835.2 Ixodes persulcatus
GCGCGCTTGCCACCGAGCACCGGTGCACTGCGGAGAAGCAACACTTGCGGAAGCAAGCTTTGCGGGTGTTGCCTCTCTGGAGTGCACCGTGCTCGGAAAGAAGTGCACCCAATGGGGCCGCAAGAACATAAAAGTATTAATTGCACGGAAATGCCGACCGAACTAGGCGGCTTATGAATACATTAAAAACATAACGAAACAACCAAATAGTAAAATTTGTTTGAATTAGCCAGAAGTAAGAAATATACGAGTTTGAATTACCACGAGCCTACTGTACATGAAAAAAAACTGCAATTCGACGCATTCAGTGTGACGCATTGGTCACCCGTTTTGTCCTGATCTGTTTTCCCTCTTCGTCACGCTTCTTGACTTCTTGCCCCGACGGTCATGGACGGTACTCGGAGAATGAATAACAAACAGAAAAACAGAACTTGTCTATTTTTTGTATTAAAACTGGGTCATTTGGGCTGCGTTTAATGTAGCGACTCTCTCGCACATCTACGACGACTCGCAACTTTTCATGGAGACACGGATGCGAGGTAACCTAGCCATAAATAGTGGCCTTCATACCCACAAATGCTGTCGCGCTGGTGGATCGAGATAACAACACAGCCTTGTAAGGAACCGAATGTGTCGGTACTGCCCGTGTCGCGGCCGACCGGCACAGGGTGTTGCGAGCACGGCACTCGAAGGCTCGTTGACGCCCTCGCGACTGGTTATGACCCTTGTTATCTCTTATGACGAAAAAACAGACCAGCGCCATCTATCGGGTGTCCTTGGGACACTCGCAATTTTCACGTATTCTTCATTTTTTCTCTCGCCATTCTTTTCTTACTGGCTCGAAAAACTTTTGACAACGTCATGAACGACTGTTTCTCATAAGTAGCATGTCCACTTAATCTTGCAAGTCCCGCAAAAAGCTTAGCTCTAGCAAAATGCGGTTCTAAGGTCACCTCACGGGTGGCGCCGGCACACCAGTGTGTCGTTCTCTCCTCCCAAGAGATTGCGCGAGAACTCAGTCGTAAGCGAAAGCGGGTCTGGACGCCCGGCATCTCTCCTCTCAGGTGGTTCCGCTGGGGGTGGTGCACCTAGAGCTGGGCGGCTGCCACTTTACCTGGCGCAAGGTGACCACCATCGTGCACAACATCATTGTGGGCAAACTGTGGGTGGACCACCAGGGGGAGATGGAGCTGCGCAACCACGACTCGGGCCACGCCTGCCACCTCAAGTTCCTGCCCTATTCGTACTTCTCTCGGGAGCCGCCCCGCAAGGTGACTGGGGTGGTGACGGACCCCGAGGGCACGGCTCTATGCGTGCTGCAGGGCTCCTGGGACAGCCAGCTGGAGTACGCCCGGGTGGTGGCCAGCCGGGGCTCCGTGCGGGGCAAGGCGCTGCTCGAATCGGCCACCCCCAAGGTCGTCTGGCGGAGGAACATGCCCAGGTGGGGCTTCCAGGGAGGCTACGGTGGAGTCACCGTACATGCTCCGCTGGCGGAGCGGAGTCTCGAGACGGTCTAGAATGTTCACTTAGAGCATTGCAAGAGAAGCGGACGCCACTTTTGTGGAAGACGCGACGGGCGCAACACAAGGCGGCGGTTCATTGCGGGCTGTGTCGGCGGCCGTCGTGTCGTCTGCTTCGGCGGCCGTCGTGTCGTCTGCTTGGATACAGACACTTCGAAACAGCGCTTGCATGATAAAAACACATTTACTCGTGTCTAAGTTGCACATGCATTGTATAAAGGTTTGAGAAGCTTCCTGCTCGATAGACTAGATTTTGCAGACACGAAGCAAAAAATATGTGCCGTCCACAATGCGGCTTCCCCCTGAGCGCGAAAGTCAAATTTGCCGCGCTTGACACCTTTTCTGCCAAGGACGAGTTGGCGGCGAAAGGAAAAGGAAGGGACACTCTAGCCCCGCCGCCATTTAGTACTCTGGGTTATGGAAGGGTCGTGGCCAGGTTCCAAAATGCGGTCGTTTGCAGTTTGCCCCTTGTTGGGGCAAACCAGGGGGCCGCGCGTGGCGTCGGAAGAGGTCGGCTTGCGGCAATTCTTAATTACGTCCGCACCACTCCATTTTTGCTGGTATGACATTTTGCGTGCCCACAAGGTTGAACAGAAGTGTTGACCTGCAAGTGTGTAATAAACGATGTACCCCATTTTTCCGCACCCAGTGTGTAGTCTATAGGGGCAAATTTTGGCCGAAAACCAAAAGGCTTATTTTGAGAGTCTGCACCTGTTGTGTAGTCCACAGACAAAAAATAATTCTCTATAGAACACAATGTTAAAATGGCCACTTTGTTAGTGCACAAATAAGCTTGTACAAATCGTGGCTAACATATCAGTCCTTCAAAAGATCTGTATCGCCTTGCCATAATGCAGGGCTTCTCATTTTTCTTTGTCCCAAAGAACCCCAGTAAACCTCAGAAAGTCCCAGAGACCCCCCTTTTTCCCAACCGATCATACTGCGCAATAAAAGTGTTTAGATAGTGAACAACAGTTTATTGCACTGGCAAATTAAGCCAAAATGGAGGACTACAGAGAGAATGAGAAGGCAGAGGGGTTAACCTGGGGCACAGTGTAAAATATATATACATATTAGTGCAATGGGTGAAGTTGCTTTGTCCGCAACACCAACTCAATTCATGGCTCAGTCCGTGGAAGGTGAAACTAGGAAGGGGGGGGGGGGGGCACTGCAATTTGGGTGTTTGCAGAACCCATGAGACCAGCTCGCGGAACCCCTGTTCCGCGCAACCCAGTTTGAGAACCCCTGCCATAATATATCATCTTGAAACTTCAAATCTTTGTATAGTCTGCACCCATAGATAGCCTGCACCGCATAAAAAGTAAACTTTTAAACATGTATTGTTCGTGGACTAGTCTGGAAAATATGGTACTCATTTAGAAGCTCCTCTTTTGGACTCTCAGTGAGGTGGCGGGATGGTGGCCTTGTAGGTGCTTGCATACGTAGAAAACTGAAATGCAGAAAAATGGGCCATTCACCCGTCTCGTGGAGGGGTACCTTCGATGGACACCTTTGAAAGCACCTCGCAGCCTTTGATTCGTTCCTTTTTCTGATTGGATGTCTATCTGGGAGGTCTGTGTGGAACCGTCTGGTGGCCTTGCGTAGACACCGTTCCAGTAGGATTGGCTGTCTGCTGGCAGCGCCCGGACCAGCGGCTGATGGAGGAGGGCCGCTGGGACGAGGCCAACCAGGTCAAGCTGCAGCTCGAGGAGAAACAGCGCGCCACCCGCCGCCAGCGGGAGGCCGAGGCGGAGGCCGCCGCCGCTCAGGGTGGGTGACTCCGGCCACTCCACGCCCTTGCGGTGCCCGGAACGCCTCTTCGGCCGGTGCGCTCAGTGTCCCATTCCGCACTCGCGTCTAAAGTGGTCCCCAAGCGGAAACAAATGACCTCGCAAGAGCCTTAAGGCCCGTTCACACTCTTGCGACCGAGTTCGACCGAGAGAGACCAGACCGGTTTTTAGACCTCTTGCGATCTCTTGGGACCAGCAACGGAGCTGGTCCCAAGAGATCGCAAGAGGCCTAAAAACTGGTCTGGTCTCTCTCGGTCGAACTCGGTCGCAAGAGTGTGAACGGGCCTTAAGTGTTATGTTGTTGAATGTCGCAGTCTTGGAGGTTGGTCGTAGAAATCCCGGCAAAAGGCATGGCCAACGCGAGTGTCACCGTCGTCATGGCGTTGCAACTCCTGGCCGCCGAAGCTTTCGCAGACTGTTGAGTTAGAGAGACCTGCGGCAGAACAGACGTCTGCCACATCCACCACCGCTGCTATGACACCACCAAGGTTGCGGCCGCTGACAGCACAACACTTTCGTGACGTCATCAGGCAGAAGCCGAGGGACCACTTTTTTGGACCGCAGTAAACACACCAGTCGGAGACGCGTTCCAGGCACCATACCCAAACGGCAGACCTCAGTGCATCAGCGACGATGATGATGATACAGTGCACTCCCTTTAAACGAAACTTGACGGGGACAGTGAAATCTGTTTCATTTATCAGCAGTTTCATTTAAGGGGGACATGGGTCTTTAGATCAAAAATTCACCAAAAAATCGATTTTTGGAAAATAGCATTTTTGGAATCTACATGCTCTCCTTATCTGCCAAGTTTCCTATCTTAAGTTCATATCCCCATAATATTGATTTAGAGACAGCCATAATACCGATTAAAGACAGGTAGGGCACCTGATTTTGCACCCATGTTGATGCTAAAACGATGCCTATTCTCGTAAAAACAAAGGAGGTTGTTTTCCTCGTATATAATGAAATAATGAACCCAATTTTTGGTAATACATAATGCCAACTTTTATTAAATTTGGTTCAGAGACATATATGCACAGCTTTCGCTCCCACGTCTCCCCTCAAGGGTCACGACTCCGAAAAAAGCTGTGCAAGGTTTTCTGCTTCAGCTTGGCATGGCACTGCTTCACCAAGTAGGCGTTCATCTTGTTTAGGCTGCACACATGCTCCAAGCAGCCCTCTATCCGGAAGTAGCGCTAGCGCTGGAGTACTTCTACTGCATGGCTTGCCTTTGTAGTCGATGGCGGGGTGCTCTGGTGGACGTCATTGTCGATCTCCTCTTCACTCTCATCACCGGTGCCATCTTCAACTTCCTTTAGTATATCTGCTAAAGCGTCCTCACGGCAGGGGACAAAGTCGTCATCAACAGCTCCATAATCATCCATTGTCACAGTGCCAGTGCTGCACACCTCAGCCACCAAATCAAACACAGCATGTGCTTCAGCACTGTCGGCATCCGACTCCTCTTGGTCCGTGGCCTCTTTCTTAGAGAAGCCTGCATGCCCGAAGCATCTTTGAATTGTCGTAGATGCAACTTCATCCCACGATTGGGCCAAGATGTGGATGGCAGAGAGGAGGTCTAGGGTGTACCCTTTGTCCCTAACCATGCACAGCATCATCCTTTTCAGAACGTGGCGACGGTGAAACACCTTCAAATTTCGAATAACACCCATATCCATCGGCTGGAGTACGGCTCTTACACTGGGAGGGAGGAACTCCAGGTGAATGGAATTCAGATTGCGCACTTCACCATGCGCTGGGCAATTGTCCACAATAAACACAACTTTTCTGTCTTTTCTGGTAAACTCGGCGTCCCTCTCCCTTTACCAGCTTTCAAAAATTGCCCGAGTCATCCAGACCTTGGTATTTGCGTCATACAATACCGGCAGTCCTTTCAGACCTTTAAAAGCTCGGGGTCTCTTTGCTTTCCCGATAACCAGAAGCTTCAGTCTTTCGGACCCGTCCATATTGGCTCCCACCAGAACAGTGACGCGGTCCTTGCTGTGCTTATCTCCTGTGCACTTCTCACCTTTAAAGCTAAGAGCCTTGTTTGGAAGAAGCTTATAAAAAAGTGCCATTTCGTCTATGTTGAAGATGTCGCTGGGCTCATAATTTGAGAGTACATCTTGGAGCTTCTGCTGCTGCGAGTCAGCGTAAATATTTTCATCCACCGCGGCACTTTCACCTGCTATGGTGCGGAACACAAGGCCGTGGCGCTTCTTGAAACGGCTTAGCCAGCCGTCGCTGAATTTGAAGTTTTCAATGCCCATCTGGAGTGCGATTTCTCTTGCCTTCTCCAAAATACGCCCAGTCACTGGAAGGTTGGAGCTTCGGGCACGCTTTAAACCACAGGAAAAGCACCTTCTCGAGGCCCTTGTGAGTGGCTGGACGCATCCTCTTTTTACCGGGGGCGAAAGCGCCGCTGTTGTATGCCTTCTCAATCTTGTCACCATCCTTCAAAATCCTCGAAAGAGTGCACTTCGGGATGCCATGCCTTTTTGCGATGGCCGTCTTTGACTCCTGGCCGCACTTCACGCATTCAAGAATTTTCATTTTGCCGCTTAAAGACAACGCATTATGCGAGCGCTTTTAGCGGTTCCTTTTATATTGCACGCACATAGAAAGAGACGCCCGTAGAGAGTCACGCACATAAAACGCAACAGACCAACGCCGACGAACACAACGTGCAAAATGGCGCCCAGAAACAAAAGTGCACGGCGCGACTGCCGGGCGCGACCGCATACTGGATTGGATTGGATTCCTGGATAACAACAATAACGAAGTCAATATGAAGCTCAGTTTCGGTTTCGTTTATCCGTGTTGCCCGCAAAATGGTGTTTCGATTATCAAGCACAACTTAGTACTCATTTTATAGGAAACCAATTAATTTTTTTAGACTTGTTTCGTTTAACAGACGTTTTCGTTTATGCGAGTTTCGTTTAGCGCGCGTCTACTGTATCGTTGTAGTCATTTATTTTGTTTGAGGTCCCGAACGTGGCTTCCCCGCAGGGCGCCCATACGTGGGCTACGAGCCAGTGTGGTTCAAGAAGGAGACGGACAGCATCACGGGCAACCCGATCCACGTGTACCAGGGACAGTACTGGCTGTGCAAGGAGGAGGGCCGCTGGGACCGTTGCCCGGCATCTACCTCTGACACCGCCCGCCCCCCCCACCCCCCAAGGTGCTCTGGCGGTGGGAAACCCCGCCACCCGTTACGCCCCCTCGCTGGCGGCCCCGGAAAGAGGAGGACGCCGCTCCTGGACGTTTTTATTCCGCTGTGGTCGATGATTTTACATTTGCAGGCGTCCGACTAACGTCACCCGAGGCCTCACCGGGCCTCCGAACGAACCGCGCGAAGCAGGGGAGGGCAACGTCGTCTGCCTGAATGCCCGCGAGTCGTAAAGGTCGGGAGGCAAAGGTTATTTTTGTAGATGCCGCGGCGATCGTCCGGGGCCGATTTGATCGACGGTCGTGGAGCTAGCAACTTATATTCACTGTTTTCTGTCGATTACAACAAACGATAATACACAATAAAGGAACAAATCTCGCTGTGCCGTGAGACGTGTGTGCTGGTTGTCGGATACTGTTGTACTGAACAGCCGACGACAGCGTCTCCGGAAATCGGTGAAAGGGGACCGTTTTCTGTCGGCGATGTTGGCTGAAGGGTGGTCTTTCTGAAAGGCTGCTGTGTGGCAGATCGTGGCGGCTTTTTTGTCTGCCTCAAGAAGAGTTGTCTTCGGAGGCCCGGCCCCCTCGGGACGTTGTTGCGAGGCGTTGTTGGGAGTCCGTACCGCTTCTACGAGATATAATATTTCATTGCCGAGAGAGGCGTCCCGACTATTGCTAAGTTTTGTATATTAGGGTAGACAGCGATGGTATGTACAAATAAAATAGCTTCTAAACATTATCCGTTTGGCTTCTCATTCTGTGGGGGCGATTGCGGTGACAGGTGATGCGCCATTTGCGGCCGAATTACCGAATAGACCTTTTGCAACTAGTTATGGAAATGTCCTTGCCTTTGTAGCTCTGTCACCTGACACTCGAGGGGAGAGAGAGTTGCTTGCTTGCACATCCTCAGTCACTACCAAGGCTGCCTCCGTAGTCTGCTACAGCCAGTTCCCAGCACCCCATTGGTGCCACAAATGGCACTGTTTAGTTGGCAAGAGGTCTACCATAGACGCAACTGCTATATGCCATGCCAGGATACCATTTTATATCATGAAAGGCTCAGTGTTGGGAAGTACTCTAAGTACATTGTACTTGCAGTACTACTGTACATCACTTGAAGTGGGAATTCCCGAGAAACGAGAACCGTGTTTTTGGCTCTGGTAATAAACTAAGCATCGCGAAAACTTAAGCTTTGTGAGAATGTGATGCTAGCCGTTAGGATAGAACATGAAACCTTCATGTTGAGAAAACTAAATTTCTTTACGAACCACGTCCAGCTAAGGCCAATATTGTAAAAGTAAGAAATGACTCTGTGGGTGCCTGTAGTATCTATTTCAGTAAAAAAAAATCTTGTCAGCAAGAAAGAAAAGAAATATCCTCTTTTTGCTGAGAAGTTTTTTTGTTTGTTTTTTTCACTAAATAGATGGTACATGCTCCCAATGTCATTTCTTGTTTAACAATATTAGGCTTAGGTGGACGTTGGCTCAGAGAAATTTTGATCAAGGGAACGTCATGTTCTCAAACTTTCTCGTTCTATCCCAACTGCATGTGTCACATTCTCGCGGAGTTCGAACTTTCTGCGATGCATATAGTAGGTTACAAGTCAGAAGGTAGCGGCAAATGCCCCTCAAAGGGAATCATATATCCCTCCGCCACCTCCGCATCCAATAGCGTCCCATCGTTTCCGTGACGTTGCGGCCAACGCGCGAGGAGGGTCGTGCCTTTCTGTACATATTTGGCTTTATCTCTCGACTTTGACTTAGCATTGTGGAAGCCACGAGAGGGAGATTAAGTCTTCCCCCTTCCGATGGAAACAAAGGACGACTTCGGGGATTAGCTTCCCCCTCCGATTGATACAAAGGCTGCTTTCAGGGGCTCGGTTCCTTCTCCGATGAATACAAAGGTCGCTTTCTTAAAAAGTGGGGGTCGGAGACAAGTTGGCACCACTCTGTGGCCATTATCTATCCATTGAAGCGGAACAAGGAGCGTTTCCAGTGAACTCTTCTTTCGATTGCGGAGGATTTGAAACCGGCGCACCACGCTTGTGGGAGGAGCTTCTCCTACCTTCTTAACTTGTAACCGACTATAGTTAATTTACCCAAGTTGAAAAACACTGTTGTCATTTTTCGGAAACTGCCTGTATATTCTCCGAGTATGTACTTTACTTAATATATATATATTATTTTTTTCTGGTACATTGTCCGAGAAAAGTACAACTCCCAACTTCAAAGTACATTCCCCAAATTTATCGTGAAATTTTTATTACAAAATGATAAGTGAATAAGTGCCTTGTAAGTTGATAGGGATGCTGAACCGAAATCTGGATTCCACAAAACACGCGGCAAAAGCGTGCAACGGGATTGCTACAAACACAAAAACATCACTCATACAGCGATATCTTGAACAGACGAACGTATTTTTCAAAAAAGGAGGCACATTTGACAGATATGTTTACCTCTTGTTTCTCCAAGAAGGAGGGGGAACTTCCTCGCGTCTTCTCCGCCTCGCCGCCTTGAGGGAGCGAAGCGAAGAGAGGAGGAAACGAGATATCTTCACGTCACGCTCCTCATCGGCCTAGTCAATCTGGAGCTCTTTTTCCAGAATACAGCAGCCGATTCGAGATATCGCCTTACGAGTAGTGTTGTAGCGTCCCGCCTACAGCTCCTGCATTGTTTTTTTTTTTTTTTTTTAAATCCAAATTTTGGTTCACCATCCCTTTAAAGGCCGGCCCTGCAAGGACTTTTTTACTGGTTTTTAATTTGCACCGAACCTGAGCGCACTGAACGTAGTAACTTAATGAAACTTTTCTTTTCTCGAATTCGCTTTATTTTGGAAGTTATAGGCAAATTAAAATTACAAAAACAAGCAAAAATAACCTCCTTCATGACGTCCTTGGTCGCTTGAGTGGCCGTGAACTAGAGGAGGGTACTGAGCTCAGCGAGCGATCACGGCTGCCGCACTCCGTGTCGACGGCTCGAGAGGGCGTCACTAAAGCATGTTCTGGATAGGCTGTATGAAGGCGAACAGCCAGGGCGGCTTGCATTGCATTTGCTGCGCGATTAAACACTGATTCGGCATGACACTTCATTGGCCACAATCGACAGCAAACACGGGGTAATGATCGTTTCAGAACGGGAGCCACTTCGCGCTGTCATACCGCCAAAACTGCTCGCCGAAGGCCTTCGGAAGCTTCGGAACGCTCGGAACCGGTCGGATCCTCGAGCTCGTATACAACCGCAGCGCCGCCGCATACATCCGGGACCTTTCTATGCTCGCCGCTCGTCGGTGCCCGATCCCCTACATCTTTCTAGTGTGCTCAAGATAGAGTGAGTAAGCAGGTCAGCTGGTTGATGTTACACATTTTTTCAAAAACCGGAGACGTCGTCTCCGGTTTTTGAAAAATGTGTTTCTAGCAACGTTGTTTTCTAGTATGTGCCGCCTTTTCCACCGTCTTTTGGCGGGTTGTCGACGGGTTATTTCTGTTTCCGTACTTATAATTTGTATTTCGACTAAAAAGAAGCTTTTAGCGGCTCTGGCCAGTAGTAAGCCCAGGACCAAAAACTTCACATATCACGCACTTTCGTCGCCGCGGATCACCCCCGTAGGTGGAGTGAGGTTTCCGCGTCGGTCCGTTGAAATATGACGCACTGATATTTAGTTACTCTCTCCGTGCGGCGTGCCCGCTGGCTTGCCCGAACCCCAAGAGACGTGGAAACCGCAAAAATGGGTAGACGCTAAATTATGATTGCAGGGCCCCTTTAAATAGTTGGTCATCGAGAGTAAATCAACTACTCTGTGGTCAGTTTAACTATTCAATATTTGCCGCCATTTACGTAAAAAAAATTCCGTGGACCCCTAAGTACTTCTTATGAGTTGTGAATGCGAAAACATGAATGTAGTTCTTCCGCTCCGTTAGTTCGTCTGCGATGGAGATCGGTGGCCGAGTGGGCTGAAGCGCACACCCTGCTCGACGCGCGTGGAGCGAAAGCTCGCGCTGCAGAACCCAGGGATCCTGGGTTCGAGCCCCACCCCTGCCCGTTTTCGATCGGATGAGCATCGGAACCGGCGTGGCGGTCGTGTATCACTACTGCGTGAGCACGTTAAGAAAAGGTTAGCAGTCGTACTGCACTGGCAAAATTGCTCATCTACGGTGTAAACCAGTGTCGCCCCTACTGGCAGACCAACCTTACGCTGTATAAATCACTAAAACGTCCAATTTGACTTTGAGTTCGTCTGCGGCGTAGTGGCGTGGACGGCCGCGTTTTGCCGGCCGATGACCGAGCGCGCGCTCGTGAAATGGCCGCGCCGCGCTGAGCTCGGCCGTGCATCCTCTATAGTACGGAGTTTGCCCGGGCGGGCTCTGCGGCCAGGCCGGCCAGCAGTGTTGCCACAGCTCCCCAGAAAATAGTAGTAGATTTCAGCGTTAAAAATCAGCAAAAATCAGTAGATTTCGGTAGCCTGTTTTTTTTTTTTTTTTATTAGCTTGTTTGTGTGTACGGTTATTGCATTGATTATTTTCACAGACACATGTGAAACATACCACAAAAAACAAACGGGAGCAGTGAAAAAAGTAGAAACTGTATGCAAAGCAAATTTTCAAGACCTCTTCCAGCAATATCCGAAGTCAGCTGCTGCGCGATGATTACAGGATTACCAGAAATTGCTCAGTCTTCATCGCTTAGTGGTCTGCTCAATCAAATAGTTTCACACTTCTTGTTCTTTGAGTGTAAAATTTGTTGCCGGAACGCTCTGAAACTGGTGATTCTCGATTGCCTCTGGGGCGTGCTTACCAACAGTGTCGGAAGTGCTGCGCGCCATTTGCATGAAAATGCGTCATGAACGAAAGCATGGGCGTTAGACATGTCTTGGACACTGTTGACCCAAGTTCTAGCCCGAACGGACATTTGGGTGCCCGCGCCAATCAAACGGGTGTGGTAATAATCGCGCCGGGAGCGGGAACGATGCCTGAGACCTTCCGAGACGGCGGCCGAAACGTGAACTAAAGAGCGCTGCGTGACGTTGAAGCATGAAGACAACGGCCCCCTTGAGCCTTCATCCCAACTGAAGTGCTGCGCTTCATTCTGATATATTTCTTTTTAGTACCCATTGGAAATGGAATTGCCGTTTGGAATTGGTCAGAGTGGAATCGCCACTCTACTCTGACCATAGCCTTATTTCCAAAGAAGGCTCTGTGTTCTTTTTGCGCCCTATCTATTCATATTACAAAATGTAATAAGTAAAGTGCTGCAGTACAAAAAGGAACTCTCAATCATTATCAAAGATGGACTCATTTAGCGATGCAGTCACTTTTTCATTTTCGAGTGATGTGCTAAATGATGTTGTCATCTGCTCCAAAAGCGTCAGTGGCTGCTCCAAACCAATATATTGCCTGCTACAGAACGTGCTACAAAAAGTCGTTTCATCACTGTACCCCCCCCCCCCCCCCCCAAAAAAAAAAAGGGGGGGGGGGCACTACGAAGATTGTGTTAAAAAGTACAATTGTACATTGTATTTAAGAGTACTTGCTTTTCAATTGTAGTCGCCTCAGCCTTCAGCGTCAAAAAAAAAAAAAGCGTTTAGAGAATGCCAGCTGTTGTAGGGTTGGTCTGCTGCCATGTTGATTTCGCGTTTTGGTCCAGCTGCATACTGGCGTCTTGTCAAGGCGCAGCTTCCGCATCATATGACGACACGCCTCTGGCTCCAGCTGTGTTGCCCGCAGCGCCGGGAACACTTGCGTTCTATACTTCGTCTCACCTTAGCATGGACTAACTGCGAAGGCTGTGCAAGCACGAGCGGGTAGCCTTGACTGCCTAGACTGCAGCACCCGCTGCACGAGCGCCGTGCAGCCGGCGAGGCTTTATCCATTACAACTAGCTCGCGCTTTTAGCATGCGCGGCTAACAATAGTCCATGCTAAGGTGAGACGAAGTATAGCTCAGTGTCTAAGAAAGGTCTATGAACTTTTGCGAAGAGTCGGGCCATACTATAGTGGGTGACAGGTTAAGAGTTCAGGGGAAACTCCTCCCACCTCTTCTACTTTAGCAAAGCGAACAGAGAGGAGGCGACCTCCTCTCAGCGTTCGCTCTGCTAAAGTGGAGAGAGCTAGCTGGGAGGGAGTTCCCCCCTGCGCCGAAATGAGAAAGAGCATGCGGCGCTACCACCGCACGCAAGGCGATTCCCAAAAACGGTCAAGCCAACAAATAAAAACTCCGACAATTTTTTTGTTTTGTCTTTAAGAGCGGAGGGACGACGACGAAGTGCGAGTAAGTGGACGGGCTTCTCATCGAATCCCGCTCTTATGCCAATTAACGCCGTGTTAATTTACAGTTACCGCGGTATAATTGGTACCAAAGTGTGCGCGAAGGTGCGGGGCATCGACCGGTACCAGTTTTGACCAAGCGGTACGTGAATTTCTCGATTTACGAGGACTTTTCTCTGGTGCGTTGCGGACTTTTCGCTAAGCCTAACGTAGGCCTACCACAAGTACGGCCGCCGGTAGCGACGGGCCCGGCCGTTAGGCCTAACCCGGCGACGAATACGACCAAGATGGCGTCCGAAATGGAAGTGGCCACGTCGATGGGAGACAACATGGCGTCAACGCTGAGCATCGGCAGTTTCGGCGGGCACACGTACATCGAAGTTCACGGAGAAGACATTACACCGGAAGAAGCCGAAGGCTGGTCGGCCTCCGGCAAGCGCATCAAGCAGATTATGGCCGGCAAGGAAAACGGTGAGTCCGCCGCCATTAGTCGCCAGTCTAGACCCAAGACCAGGGCCAGCTTTGCTAAGAGAGTTGCAGCTTCGGTAACGAAAGCGGCGAGGATGCCGATAGACATGCCGAAAGAAGACACCAAGATAGTCATGAGACCGCATGGCGGTCTCAACGTAGGGAGAACGGAGGTTTCAATTATAATGTCGGTCGTCATGACGGCGGCTCGAGTAACGAAGGAAGAAGCCAAAGCGGACACCATCTGCACGAACGCGCAGCAAAACATCATCGTGGTCAGCACCCCGGACGAGAGGCGCGCCACGCTGTACTCTAAGGTCAAAGCCCTTAACATAGGAGGCAGGACATACGAAGTTAGCGCCTACCGAACGGCGCCGGACGGCACGGTCAAGGGAGTCATCCGAGGCATAGCCGTAGATGACACTCCGGAGGAGATAGCCGAAAACATCGTGAACCCGTACAACCCCCTAGCGGTGGAGGCGCACAGAATCGGCAATACAACCACTGTGATAGTTCTGTTTGCGGGACAGAAAGTACCGAACTACGTCAAGTATGGCTCGATATTAGTCAGGTGTGGGCTTTACCGCAAGCACTTTGACGTCTGCAAGCAATGCGGCAAGGTCGGCCATAGAAGAGACGTATGCCCGAATCCCAACACCAGAGTGTGCTTCGGCTGCGGAATCGCGAACCCCGGCGAGGGTCACGAACGCGAATGCAAGCCCAAGTGCAGGCTCTGCGGGGGACAGCACCCAACGGGCGAGAGGGAATGCAAAAACAAGTACAAGATGCCGTACGTGGTCAAGAAACGGCAATGGGAACGCAAGATGGAAGCCATGCAGCAACAACCGGATCCGGAAAGCTTTCCGCCGCTGCGAGCGCCGTCTGTTGAGAGACCCCGCGGGGAATCGAGGCAGCGCGACAGCGGCCGCAAAAGGGACCACAGCAAGAGAGGCAGGAGCGCCAGCCGCCGCAGACCGTCGCAGTCGAGGGAGAGAGCCACCTGGGCCGACACAGTCAAGGTAAACATGGCAGAGAAGAGACAACCACCGGCACAAAACGCCGCGAAGAAGATCCAAGAAATGAACGGGATGGTGAAAGCCCTGGGAGACGAGAACAAGAAGCTAAAGCGGAGAATCGCCGAACAGGACGCAACCATCCAGGAAATCAACGAAAAGCTAACGACATTAATTGCAAAACAGCAGCAACAGCAGCAGCAGCTGCCGAAGCCCGCACAAGAGAGGAAACAAGAAGAGATGACCGAGGACGAACCAGAGGTCGAGGTGGACCCGAGAACCACGAAAGCGGCGGGACCGGCTCCCAAGAGGAGAGCCATAGAGGGCGCCAAGGAACGAAAGATAACGGAGCGAATCGAAAAACAGGACGACAGACTCGATCATCTTGAGGCGACCAGCAAGGTAACCAACGAACGCCTCACCGTGCTCGAGCAAACGGTTCAGCAGATGACAACGAACGTACAGAGCACGATCCAGAACATGATAGCGCAGATGCAAGCACAGCTGCAGGCGCACATACAGGCACAAATGCAAAGTATGGAAGCACAGATCATCGCCAAACTGCAGCAATCATGGACGGGACAGCACGTACCGCAGCAACCACATTGCCAGTGAGAGACCTCTTGGTCTGGCACTGGAACTGCAATGGCTTTTCCGGCAAGAGAGCGGTGCTGCTGCAACACTTGCAGCAAATAACGAGGAAACCAGACGTCATAATGATTCAAGAAACACTCAGCGAAGAGACGCCGAGACTCCCGGGCTACCGGTCGCACGACAGCCCGCCGAGCGCAAGGGACACGTCCAAGGGCAAGGGCAGAGGGGTCTGCACCTTCGTTAGGAAAGGGATCACCTTAATGGAACACGAACTGATCGGCAGAAGCGCAATCGAACACTGCACGGTGGAAGTAATCACGGGCCGGAAGAGGAAGGAGAGCACTTTCCTGGTGAACGTATACAGCAATCCGTCTCACGGACAACAGAAGTTCAAGGCACTATTCCACAAGGCGAGTAGAGTCGCGGGGAGCAATACGCTCGTAGTGTGCGGAGACTTTAACGCTCCGAACCAAGACTGGGGCTACCAAAGAACGACGGTCAAGGGGAGAGAGCTGATGCAAGATGCCACCGACGTGGGACTGAACCTAATCACGGATCCGGCCTTTCCCACCAGGATCGGCACATCGGTTACGAGAGACACCACTCCGGATCTTACCTTCGTCAAAACCGACGGAGGATCGAGAGACGCGGAATGGAGAAACACGGGCCAAGAGCTGGGCAGCGATCACTACATCGTGGAGGTCATCGTACCGCTCAAAGGACAAGGCAACACCGGCATAAGGAAGCATCGCATTACGGACTGGGATGCCTTTCGAACGGCACTACCCGCGGCGCAACAGGACATTTCGGACATTGAGCAATGGGCGGCAAACGTCGTTGAGACGACGGCAGGAGCCACCAAAGAGCTGGAGACGGACGAACGGATAGACAAGATGGACAGTCGGCTGGCCCGCTTGATAGAAGCCAAGCAGTCCATAAAGGCGAGGTGGCAGAAGCAACGAACCAACCGACGTCTAAGGAAGAAGATCGCCGAGCTCAACAGGCAGATCGAGGCCCACTGCAAGGTGCTATGCACCCAACAATGGAACGAGGCCTGCAACGAAGCCGACGGACAGATACACAAGGGCAAGACGTGGAACATGCTGCGGCACCTCCTCGACGACACCAAGACCAAGGGCCACCAACACAACAACCTGGCCAGGATACTACACAGGGCAATCAGCGAACACGGGGAGGACGAGGTCAAGCGGCGCTTGGATGCCAAGTACCTACCGACCACCCCCACGGAGAGACACTCGGATTACCAAGGCAACGAGAACGAGACGCTAGATCGAGACATCGAGACGTGGGAAGTCAGAGTTGCCCTGCAGGATCTCAATGGCAGGTCCGCCGCGGGTCCCGACCGAGTGACCAACAGAGCACTCAAGAACCTCAACGAAGCGGCCATCGAAACGCTCACGAACTTCTACAACAAGTGCTGGCAGGAAGGAAGGCTGCCCAAGCAATGGAAAGCAGCCAAGACGATTCTCATCCCCAAGCCTGGCAGGCCGCCCAACATAGAGAACCTCAGGCCAATCTCGCTCACCTCGTGCGTGGGAAAGGTCCTCGAGCACGTTCTCATGAACAGGTGGCAGCGTTACCTGGAAGAATCGGAGCTCTACCCAAATTCCATCATCGGGTTTCGGAACAAGCTCGGGACGCAAGACGCCATGATCTTACTGAAGAGCGAGATCATCGACGATATGACGGGCACCAAGGACAACAGAGCCATACTCGGGCTGGACTTGCAGAGCGCCTTCGATAAAGTGAGGCACTCGGCTATCCTGGCCCAAGTATCCAGGCTAAACATGGGCAGGAGAACATACGAGTACATCAAAGACTTCCTGACAGAACGGACCACCAAAATCTGCGCGGGAGACCTGCAGCTTGAAGAGAAGAAGCTGGGCAGCGTCGGAACCCCGCAGGGCTCGGTGATCTCCCCGTTACTCTTCAACCTCGTGATGATCGGGGTGGCCAACCGGCTAGAAAAAGTAGCGGGAGTCCGGCACACCATCTACGCCGACGACGTTACGCTATGGGTACCGGGAGGAAGCGACGGACACATCGAGACAACGCTGCAAGAAGCGGTCAACGCCATCGAGGAGCAGCTGGACGGGTCTGGACTCGTCTGCTCTCCGGCCAAGTCAGAGCTGCTGCTGATTCCACCGAAAGGAGCGGGCAGGAAAAGAAAGAATATGGAAGTCAAGTACGAGCGTCCCAAGATCACGGTCAAGACGGCAGGACGACGAGAAATACCGGAGGTCGAGAAGATTCGAGTGCTCGGGCTGCTCATCGAGCGAAACCGAGTCAACGGTGAAACGGTGAACAAGCTCGCGGGCAAAGCGGCCGCGGCGATGAGACTCATCAAGAGGGTGTCCAACAGAAGAGCGGGGATGAAGGAGGAGAGCCTGACTAGGCTCGTTCAATCCTTCGCAGTTAGCCACATAACATACGTGGCCGCCTTCCACAACTGGAGGCCAAGTGAACGCAACAAGATAGACGCCACCATACGCAAGACGTATAAGGCGGCACTCGGTCTCCTCGGGAGCACGAGCACCGAAAACTTCATGGCGCTGGGAGTCCACAACACGCTGGACGAAATAGCCGAGGCACAGAGAACGGCGCAACTCGAGCGTCTCACTGAAACGAGAACCGGAAGACAGATACTGCGGGACCTTGGCCTCGAGTCGAGGGAAGGCAAGCAGCAGACCAACGTACCTATACCGGATAGCATCAACAGAAAGCTTAGGGTCTGCCCGATCCCGAGGAACATGAACCCCGAGCACAACAAGGAGCGAAGGTTGGCGAGGGCCAGGGCTCTCGTGGACCTCCACGCCAGAGAAGAAGGCGCCGTCTACGTGGACGCGGCGGAGTATCGAGGGAGCTGCGACGCATACGCGGCGGTGGTGGTCGGGGCATCGACGGGTGCAACGAAGACCGCAGCGAGCGTCCGAACTCGAGAAGCGCACCGGGCGGAAGAGGTGGCCATCGCCTTGGCCGTCTCCGACCCCGGATGCACTACAGTGTTGTGTGACTCTAGAACGGCAGTGAAGAACTACGCCAAGGGTAGGGTATGTAGTGAGGCCGCGCGCATACTGCGCAAGGCCGAAGACATCGGACGCAAAAAAGCTGTGGTGATCAAGTGGTTTCCGGCCCACATGGGCAGTGACGTGTCGGAACGCGGGAACGCGAACCACAACGAGACGGCCAACGCGGCCGCGCGAGGACTAACCAACCGCGCAGCTGCAAACACGGCCGACTCGGAGTGTTGGTCGCGGTACAGTGCCAAGGACAAGATGACCTCCTTCAACGAAATAGTGAAGTGGTACAGATTGAACAGACAGACTATGCCGCCACCTCACCCAGGGCTTACCCGGATGGAGGCAGTGTTATACAGACAATTACAGACTGGGTCCCTGCTCACCCCGGTGCTAGCTAAGCACGTGTGTCCGAGTGTGTACGCGAGTGACGTGTGTAGACTGTGCACGAAGGAGAGAGCTACTGCGGCTCACATCCTTTGGGACTGTAGCGTAAATCCTCGAGAAGCCAGCGAGAAGACGACGATCCCGCCGCAGCTAGAGGCTGCAACGAGGAGCTACGATCAAGAGACACAACTCAAGGCCGTCCAGCAGGTCTCGGCAGCTCTAGAGAGGCAGCGACCGAGCGAAACCGAGGAGAAGGGGGGCAGCACTCCCAGGAAGGGGGCGGCGGCCCTCTCGAACCCGCGGAAGTAGCGAGGAAGCAAGACCTCGAGGAGCACAACGCACGAGACTGACGTAGTGGCCGCGTCGCGGTGAAAGCTCGTCCTCCCTGCGTGGAGGGAGCCTAACCGATTCTGCAGGCATTTTCTATAAAGTTGTTCTCTCTCTCTCTCTCTTTAAGAGCGTCGATTGGCTGAAAACTTGGTCCAAGACATCATAAACACAGATAAACTAACCGATATTAAGTGTTTTTATGTGAAATTGAATTTCAATTTAGGGCCTTATTACTTTTTTCAAACTGAAAGTCTATGGTAACACTGAAATAGTGACGACAAATGTGGGTGCTAGGTGCAGGTTCCCTATTTGCAACGTTACTAGAACAGTCAGCTGGGAAACCTACTCTTGAAAGCTTGGCCGCGGGCGTTCACCGAGACCGAGCTAAATGCGATAACAGCGCCACCCTTTAGCGAGGAGTTCAAACGTTAAAGTCGGAAACTCCTAAGCTTGGGGGGCCAGGATGGCGGCTCAATCGGTTTTCTTTACTGTGGCCACCATGAGCTTTTAGAAAGCAGATTTTTGCTTAAAATGAAATGAAAAAAAAAAAAAAAATATACGAACGTTTATTGGAGATTATTACAAAATAACAGGCGTATGATGTTTTCTAAAGTCTTTAGTTTAGAAGGTTTTGTGGCACAATTATTATTGTTTTTATACAACCATGTCTCACCGGTGATTTCAGGTAGCGCGTCCCGTCCTGGGTGCGTCCTATACTCTGTTTCACCTTATGATGTACCGCAGGAAAGGCTACAAGCGCGAGCTCCTCGCTCGAGGGCACATCTCGGCGGCACAAGCTCTCGTGCAACAAGGGCAGCTGCCAACGCTGTGAGCTCGCGCTTCTAGTAGGGCAGTAGTAGGGTGCTTCTAGCCTTCGCTGGCCTTGACTGTAGAGTTCCGGGTATCGTAGCGGGTTGCGGAGGGCTTAGCGGAGGGGGAAACGCGGTCTACGAAAACTCCCTATTAACTTGCGGCACGTCCGCTCGCGATGCGGGGCTTGGCATTCCTGAACCCCTTTCCAGTTTCCACCATATGTGTTTCGGCGCCAAAATGGCCGATTAAAGCCAAAAAAAGAACGGTCACGACTCACTGGGGACGCTATCAAATGCGATACTCCCGAACCAATACAAGCAGCCGTGCAGTTCCTCGAGTGGCCGCTGCGGGAGAAATGGCGGCGTTGCGATCGACATTTGCTCGGTTTCGAGTACGGATCGGTGCCACTTTTTCAGAGCAGGCTCTATGGCAGTTTCCCAACTGAGTTGTTCTAGTAACGTTGCCTATCTGGGACGAATAGTGACGTACAAGTCAAGTACCAAGAGATGGATATAACCTGCATCATATGCGAGGAGAGAATTGAAGCGCCAGAGCACGTCATCTTGGAAACTCAACCAGAGCTGCACAGCTGCAGCCTTTGCTAAATTCGCTTTCAACGCTGGAGTGAGACGAGCGAACAAAGAGGAGAAAAGCGCGTATATTGCGGACTCTGTTTTTCAGACCCCACATCTTCCACTAGGGGCGCAGCTAGCAAATATGCTCAATATGCTCGCTGGCCGATGCTCGCTAGCGGCTGCTCACCCCCCCCCCCCTTTTTTTTTGTATTAGTTAGTCTTGCAGGTTGTTATTCCGGTGGTTGTATCTCCTCACCGAAGCAAAAAGTGTTTCACGCGCAGCAGAGAGTCAGCTACGAAGAACGGCTTTTTTGCTGTGCCAGCATAAATCGAGACCGTTTTTTTTTAATGTTTATTACTTTTTTTACCGTCGTGCGTACAAATGTCACCGATGAGCAGTGTGAGTGACCATACATAAACAACACACGTAAAATAAAAACTAATTTTATCAAGTTTAGCCATGTCGATGCGCTCCTGCCCAACCGCGGACAAGAAAAAAATGAGAAAAGGAATCAGTGTTTTACGCGCCACCATATATATATGTATATTATACCTCCGAATATAAGGTACTCACTGGACGCCATATTTGAGGGCGATGTTTAGAGCGCATGAGTGAGTGAGAAAACGCATTTATTAAAGGAATGGGATACATCACGATCTCTTGATAAAGTCATCCAATCGTGACGGGGGAAGGGGATTATGGGAAGGGTAGGGGGAGGAGGCTAAATGTAACAGGCGATCCCCGATGAGCGGACGAAACTAATCAGGGAATCGAGAATGTGTTTGCGGTGCGGGTGCTCGAGCCTAGGGCGGGTCCAGTCCTCGTACGTAGCTGGTCTTGCTTCTTCAGGGAGTGAGTTTAGGGCGTTGTTACGGTGCTCTGCGACCCCCTCGCACGTCCAGACGAGATGGATGCACGTGGCTGGAATCCCGCAGTGTACGCAGAGCGGATCAGGGCCGACGTCTTCGGGTGTGGACGGGCGGTGAAACCTCGCCAGCCAGATGGGGGTAATTGCCGTCTTCGTTTGAAGCCTGCGTATGCAGACCCGTTTCCACCTGCTGTAACCAGGAGGCACAGGGTCTTCATCGGGAGGGAGAAGGGCGCCGAGCCTGAGCTTCCTGGCAGCCCTCTCCTCTTTTTTGATCTCTTCAATGTCGGGTGGGAGGCCCGGGTCTTCTTCCACGAGGGGGGGACCGTGGCCAGGTGAGGGCATAAACCTGCATGTAGCTGCGCCCTCGCGGCCTCGTTCGCCCTCTCGTTCCCCGGGACACCTTCGTGTCCGGGGACCCACGAAAGCACGATGTTGACTCGCGGACGAGATTCAAGAATGATGCTCTTGATTTGTTTTACCACCGGATTTCTGCTGTTGCCCCGGCCGCATTCTTGCAGAGCTTCACGGGAATCGGTAAAGATGCGTGCTTCAGTGACTGTTCGGGGTAGCGTATGAGCCGCTTCTTGGATGGCGTGAAGCAGTGCTAATAACTCTGCCGTTTTCGGGCTGTTGGTTTTGTGCGTGATGCCACTCCATGTGGTGTTCCTGGAGACAGAGTGCCATGCAATCACTGAGCGGCCCGCGTCGTCTCTGGCAGCATCTGCATACATGACTTCGGCGCCGGTCAGTGAATTTATCTCTTCGAGGTGCTTGTCAGCCGCGTGCTTGCGCCTTCCTTTGTGTTCCTTTCCTTGATTCTTGGGTACTGGTTTGATCGGGACGTACAAGCTCGTTATCCCATGGCGGAGATGGAGTTGGCATTGCTGCTGTTTTTGCGAGGAGCTCATGTTTCTCGAGTTTGGTGAGAATGATTCTGCCCGGTGGAGATCTGGATAGGCGATTTTCCTGCCCAACGACCATCTCCTTGGCAATGTCACGCAGAGTATTGATCTGTGCGGCAGCTTCAAGCTGTTCAACCGGTGTAAACTTGGGTAAGCCTGTAATGACTCTCATTGCCTTTCTGTTGAGCACAACCAGCGCTGCTTCTTGGGTCTTGGTCAGGCGCAGGTAATTCGGACCGTAGACGACCTTGGACACCAGAAGGGACCTGACGAGTTTCTTGAGAAGGTCCTCTTGGGCACCCCACGCCTTGCTGGTAATTTTCTCGAGAAGGTTGATTCCTTTGTTCCACTGAACTTTGGTTTGTTTGAGCCAACTTGACGCGCCTCCACATTGGTCGAAGGTGACGCCGAGAATCTTTAGGGCGTCAGTAGACTCAATTTCGGCGCGGTTCAGTTGGAGGCAAATGGGGTGCTCGGGCTTGCGTCGTGTCTTGGCAACGACCATGTATGCAGTCTTCTCGGTGGAGAGAGTAAGTCCGGACTGCACTGCGAATGCGTTGGTAACGTCAAGGGCGCGCTGCATATTCCGCTGTTGGGTTTTCGCAAGGCCCTTGGTAGTCCAGAGCGTGACGTCATCGGCATGAATGGTAAAACTGACGTCCGGAACATCTTGCAGGGCGAAAGCCAGATCCGCCATTGCCATATTGAACAGCGCGGGGGAGATTACCGCGCTCTGCGGGACTCCTATGTTATTGTGCTTCCACTGGCTTCTGGTACGCTGCCAAAGACGACTTGGAAGGATCTGTCATTGGAGCTTTCCCCTAATGCCCCTCTTTTGAGCCGCCTCGATGACCGTCTTATGTGGTATAGAATCAAAGGCCTTTTTTACATCTATGGCAACACAGTGCGGGGTTGCGCATTGAACTGTGGTTTGATGAAGAGATCGCGGTGAAGCATGGCGAGGCTGTCCTGCGTGGACAATCCCGGCCTGAAGCCGGTCTGCATGGGGTGAAGCGCATCTCGGGTTTCGAGGATCCACGAAAGCCGGGCCTGAACCATGCGCTCGAAGATTTTACATAGGTTCGAAGTTAGCGAGATGGGTCTCAAATTTTGGATTGATGTAGGCGGTTTTGCGGGCTTGGGTATGGGGAGGACTGTCGATTTCTTCCAGTCGGCCGGGATCTTGCCGCAATCCCACGCGTCGTTGTACATCTGCAGGAGCTCTTTCATGTCCTTCGTTGGCAGGTTCCGAAGGGCGGTGACAGAGATGCCGTCTGGGCCAGGTGCCGTGTTGGTCTTGGCGGATAGAGCTTCGATGAGTTCGCCCAGCGTGAAGGGGGCGTTCTCGGGTTCCTCGCCGTTGACCAAAACCGGAGTGTAGATCTCAGTTCCAGGTGGCGGGGATTGTTGTGGGAAGAAGAAACTACCGGCTTCGTTGACTAGGTCATCTTCCAAAACTCCGAGGCGCAGGGGACAATGAAGGCAATTTCGGATATTTTTTTGGCGATTGAACTGGGTTCCCGGCACGTCTCAGGCCACGTTGCCCAAATTTCAGCCGAAACCGGCGCTTGTGTGCCGCGCAAATCAATTAAACAGTCGCGGTAATAATCGTACCGGGATCGATCGAGGCGACGCCCCGAGCGTTGCGGGAGAAACCAGCAGAAGCGGAGGTCACCCTGCGGGGCCTGGAAGCGTGACGTCACAAAAGCCGCGTCAGCGATTGGTCGAAACGAGAAACGTGCCCTCGGTCACGCTTTGGTTCGTGGTTTTTATGAACACTGTTCTAATTCCACTTGAATAACCATGAAAACTATAAATCGAACCGAAAATTATAATTAAACCGTAAATAAAACATCATAATTATTTTCTTTTTGCTACACTGCACGCGAAACAGGCAACGAGCAACTATGCGCAAACAAAATAT
This sequence comes from Ixodes persulcatus, assembly GCA_013358835.2. Lineage (NCBI taxonomy): Eukaryota > Metazoa > Arthropoda > Arachnida > Ixodida > Ixodidae > Ixodes > Ixodes persulcatus. Next base: position 23,656 of record JABSTQ010011217.1, read on the forward strand.
ATAAAATAAAGAACACAGCGCGGAACACGCGCGAGATGGTTTCAGATGTCGGTGCCGTGTTTACTTTTGGAACACGGCACTCGAGGGATTCTGCAAAGCGGTAGTCATGCCAAATTTGTGCGCTGTTGAAGGATGTTCAAACGGTCGACTGAAGACCCGTGATCGTTCGTGCGACGCTAGTTTTCACCTCCTCCCAAGCGATGAAGCATTGCGAAGTCTCTGGTTGAACAGCGTTGTCTTGCGCAGAGGTCTCGGCGATGGCGTCAAAATTTGTTCGCTACATTTTCGGTCAGGAGACTTTGAACAGAACCTCCAGGTTAGCCGGAGTCTGGGCGGCGACGAATTACTCCCGGTCGGCGGCAATTCTGGGGCGTCCTCGTAAAGAGGCATTTCAGAGTTCCGCGTCCTCAGGAGCATCTCCCGTTCTGTTGGTGTCAGGTCACTGAACGGGAGCCCGAATTCGCTCGCGAGAGCGGCATTGCCGGCCATGTTGGTCCGACGAAACGACTGCGCTACCGCGCTGCAATAACCCACCGCGGTAACCAGAGTCTCGATGCCCTAAATGCTACCGGTACCGACTATTCACATGTGACGTCACTCCTACGTCACCTCCGTTTTTGGAGGCCCAAAAATGAGAATGCAGATAGTTCAGTTTCGGTTTCTTCAATTCTTTCGTAGGTACAGAAATACGCGTCACAAATGTCTATAAAAAATTAGGCAGTATGCCAGGTTCCCAAGAAGCCTAAAAACGCCATTTAAAAAAATTTAATAAAATCGTCTTCATTGTCCCTTTAAGTTGCTGCTAGTGTTGCGAGCCTTGGTTTTCCCCGCGAGGCCTTTGTAAGTCCGCCAGACCCGGCGCAGGCCAGTCCCCTCATTGAATGAGTTGCACAGTCCCCTCCATCGGTTGCGGAAGAGTTCCAGAGTGTAGCGTTTGGCCCTGGCGGTTGCCAGGTTGAGCTTGACCTTGCGTCTGAGTGTCCTCTTTGTCCTATATGTCGTTAGAGCCGATAGTCTCGAAGCCCAGAGATTCGTGAGGTGAAGATCCGGCGTCGGGGTATCCTCCTTGACTTGGTACGTGATCTTGGAATGATTTACCGCTTCTACGATTCTGCGATCAAGCGGAAGGTCTCTGAGGCTGTCCATGTTGGCACGAAAGGCATCCCACTTGATGAAGGTGACGGGTCTCTTGGGAGACTCTCGTAGCGGGACGTCTATGCGAATCGGGAGGTGATCACTCCCATGGGGTCAGGCAGCGTCTTCCACCTAACTTTGAGGTTCTTGGAAGCCCACGTGAGATCGGGTGATGTGTCCGTTTCGGAGTCGTGCTGAGAGAGTCTGGTGTGAGCCCCTTTGTCGTTGTATAGTTGTAGGCGGAGCGCTTCGCACGTGGCCTTCAGTTCTTTGCCTCTCGTGTTTCTGATTTCGTATCCCCACAAATTGTGCATGGCATTGAAATCTCCAGCAACGACGGTGGGCGTGCTTGGGTCCACTGTTCTGCGCAACCAGGAGAAGTCGTTTTCGTTCACCCCGGGTCTAATATACACGTTGATCACGTCCACAATTATAGATTCCAGTTTGAGTCGCACCGAAACAACTTCGCGGTTGTCACCGCAGTAGGGAACCGTGTCGAGTTGTACTTGCGGAATTGATTTCCTGACAAGAGTAAGCGTCGTGCATCGAACTTCGCCCTGTCTTAACATACTCGGTTGAGAGTAGATATTATAATTGACCTTTTTCATAGTTTGGCCACGATCGTGGCGCGCCCTCGCGGGAATCGCTCGAAGCACTTTTGGGGGCTCCGGGACCGTCGTCCGCGCCAGGCCTGGTGTGTCTCCCGGTTCATGTCTTTGCGTGTGTTCTCTGGTGGCGTTGTTCCGTCTTTCACCATTCTGAACGTGTATTTCTGTCCTCGTTTCGCGTGCATATTTTCTTCGAAATGGCTGAGGGCGACCTGGGGCCCTGATCTGAACACTTGGCGAAAAAGTCGGCGAGAAATACGGCAGCTGTGATTGGCAGGTGCCAAAGTCAAGTGCGACATCGGCCAATCGCAGCCGCCGATTTTCTCGCCGACTTTTTCGCCAAGTGTCCAGATTAGGGCACCTGGAGGATTAACAAAAGTCACTGTTTATGATACAGTGGATCTCATTCGTTTTTATACCTTCAAGGATGGACAGACCGCCGACGTCGCACCAGTTCACCATCGACTCGGAGTCACTTAATCGTCACTTCGGTGTCGCGTCTTTTCAAGCAACTAAAGAAGGAGTCGGCTTTCAAGGCAGAGTCGCAGAGTGTTATGTGAGGAAAGTAATGGTGACCAGTTTCGATACCGACTAAACCATTCCCCTTTTGCGGAGCTTGTAAGCTCCATTTATGAGGCCAGGCCCCTACAAACAGTTGATTTTGCTCTCCTTGATCGCTTAATTAAGTTATTGAAGCTTATTGCGTCCGTCACTTCACCGTCCCGTGTACCGCGCGAGCGCGCGGAATATCGCCGCATTCGGGAATGTCTAAACAAACTCGGACGGTGTGAAATCCGGGCGGTCCGGGCGGTCTTGATATCGCAAAGGCTTGCCTGCACCGTCACAAAGTAAGGAACGGTATGTTAGAAACAATATCTCTTCGAATTCGGCACGTTTACGAACCTTCGACAAAGTGGGTCTAGCAAACAAGGGAGTTTACGGTTGGTTGCCAAGGCATTCCATCGTGGTTCTGTCTCCGTAAGGCTTAAATTCGTTTCGCACGCTTTAAATGCTGTGCCAGTGACTGATATCTTTTGTGTTTTCTCTTCACTTTTAACGTGGCAAGATGCGAATGTGCATAGCGCACGCTCGAAGAACGGAAAGCTTTATCTTGTTATTCTTTACTTGAGAACCGGCTATGGCATGATTACGTCACACAACCGCGTGTGCACATTCACTGTTAACGGAAATATAGTCAGAGTGCAGGCGAGCTGGTGTAAGTTGAACATGATGGTAAACTTGATATACGAATACATGAAGGGAGAGAACATTGAGGACAGGGCGGAAACAGAACTTCTTTCAAGAAGTGCTTCCTTGATGTTTTATCCCTTCATGTATTCGTATCTATTCGTCAACACACTTGTTTTCAGTTATTAAACCTGAGACTGGGGTAGCAAAATGAAAACGCAAAGGAAGAACAGGCAACGTCTCAAGAGACGTTGCCTGTTCTTTTTCTGTCTCCTTTTACGTTTTCGTTTTCCTAACAAGTTTCAGGTTTGCCATCATGTTCACATTTACTATATTTTAGTTAAAATCAGAATGTCCCGCCATCACACTGATGACCCAGCCACCCAACACGGAAGATTCGCGTCCTATGCTTTTGAAAGCAGGGCAAAAAGGGTGGGGTGTTTGACATCGGGTGCTTTCGTGCAGCACCCGCAAAATGCTGCTGAAACTCTATAAAATCTTGCGTTTGAACCCTTTTTGCTGTTATTTGTGCAACCTATAGCTACATGGTGGTGAGGCATGACGACTATCAAGCCTAGCCGCGAGAAAAGCGGAGGAGTCGAGCCTAACTAAGCACTGTCCGAGCGACCGAGCGGACGAGAGAGCCTCCAAATATGGCGCCTTTCCCTTTCCTCCCCTCTCCCAGAGTCGGCGCATGCGCCTAGCGATCTCTGAAAAAGGTCAATTGCGGACCTTGACATCTTTGACGTAGGCCTCCTGTAGCAGAATTACATCAGGGGCTTCCTCCCGGAGAATTTCGAGTCTAAGCTTGAGCTCCGCGAGCTTGGAATGCAGGCCCCTACAGTTCCATTGCAGGAACTAGATCTTATGTCGTTTTTTTCGCTTTCGAGAAGGCCTCTCCGGGATGTCTGAGATGTCGGCGTTAGTGTCCATGTGGGTTGACTAGAGCGTATACGAGTCCACAAAGACGATCTACCTTATTTTCGAGTCTCGTGAATCTTGCCTCAAAGCTCTCAAATTCTGCCCTGGTGATAAAAGGCCCAGTGGGTTCCGAGATCCTCAGAGGGACGCTCCATGCGTTGGTGTTTTCGTGTTTTGGCTTTAGTGCAGGAAATTGAAACTGGGACGTCAGCGGTAGGGGAGGAGGAGCAGCCGACTTTTCGAATTGGGGTCCAGGGCCCCTGGAGCCTTGTCGGTTCAGGAATTCTCTCTCAGCGTCGCGCCGGGGCTAGCTGTGGTCGCGAACCGGGTTGCTGTTGCCTTCCAACGGGAATCTTGCGTAGAGGGCAGTCATTGCTCGTTGCTACATGAGCACCACCACGGTTAATGCATTTAGGTTGGAGCTTGCATCCCACGGCGGGGTCGTGCTCGTGGCCGCAGCCGCCGCACCTGACGGCGTCCCGAGGACAGACGTCGGCCTTATGGCCGAGTGTGTGGCACTTGTGGCAGACGAGGGATCTGGGCCTGTACGACGAAACCTTGAAGGACTCACAGGCATAGCGTACATATCTTGGAAGGGTCTGACTTTCGAAAGTAATGAGCACGGTTCTTCCAGATCGGCCGATAATCCTGGCTGCCGAAATTTGGTGAGTTCTGCACTCCAGCTCCTTCATCAGTGACTCCGGAGTTTCGTCGTTATCGTGTCCCCCGAGGTAGATGACCCCTTTCGTTTGGGCACTCGACGTGGCGACGTAGGGCTTCATTTTCAGCGCCTTTCCTTTCTGCTCAATGGTTCCAATCGTGAGGAGCTTATCAACCGCCTGCTGATTCCTGGTTGTAATGGCAATCGTATTCGATTTCTCGTTGACATGAACGGAACATTCTTTGTCGTCAACACTTGTTCGAGTGATGGCGTCTCTTATGTTTTTGGTGCCGATGTTGAAGACGTCTTCTCTACAGATGGGTTTTAAGACGACCGTGTAGTTTGGTGTTGATGGCGTAGAGTCGCTTATCTCGTAGTATCTCTGACGTTTGCCGCGTCTGCGCATTTGATACCACGGTCTAGCCGCACCTGTTTCTTGTTCTCTGTCTTCGTCCATGGACGCTATGTGTTGCTGACTCGCTCCGGCGCTGGAACTGCCTGAGAGAACTTCGCTACAAGTAGCCGACGAGTTTCCCGTCGAGTTTTGCCGCATGTATTCTTGGAAAGCGGCCCTGTTCTGTATGTACTCAGTAATGGCAGCCTTGTTCTGCTCATACTCGGCAGTAACTGCTCGGTTCTGCACATACTCGGCAATAGCGGCCTGGTTCTGTCGAAATTCGAGGAAAGCTGCCTTTGTTCTTCATGTATTCTGTAAGATTCGGGAGTTCTCGCTTATATGCAGAGTAAGCTTGCAGTTCTTCGTCCGGTACAGTGTAAACAAGTCCTACCTTCTTAGCAGGCGTCTCCTCGGGGTTGCTTTCGGGCAAATAAGGGTGGGCTATCGCTAGGTTGGACATTTGAGAAAAGGTACATGGAAGTGACGTAATGGAAAGGAGGAACGTATCCTAGCAACACTCACGTGGCGGCTCAGCCCACTTTGACGCCGCTACGTCATCGCAAACTTGACACCTGTCACCCATTTGAGTGACGTCCGGAGCCAACCCCCGACGAGCGGAAGGAGCTACGCATTCCCCCAGGCGTCCCTACGCGCGGGGTACGGGGTAGGATTTACTACGACGCGGGGAGCGGTTCCTGCGTTTAGTAAACGAACGGCAACCAATCCTGTGCGTCGCTGGCCGTCGCATCTGTTCTACTACAGGTAAAAAATTGAAAAACAATAAAAACCTGTTGGGCGTTGTTAAACCAAACCGCTTTTTTGTGTCCTTTTGCAATACATTTAAAGGAGCTGTGCAACGATATTCAATTGGAATGTTTTTCACTTTACACGAGCTTACTGGCACTAGAGGGACTCAAGGATACTCGCATGCAATGCCACTGGCCAAGAAACTCCTTTGTTGCGGTGTAATTTCAAGGACAAAAGCGATCATTTTCATTCAATCTCTCCCTTGCAAAATTCGATGACGTAACGCGGGGATCGCAGTACACCCGTATGACGATATTTGAATGCGGTTCATAGATTGGACCCGAGCATTGCGTGGGCACTCGATTTAGGCTCGTGATAATTGATAGCTCGAGAAGCATTCGAGTAGTGGCCCGTGTCCAATCGCTGCAACGACGACAATAGCCGAGCCATAACAATGTCTGGAACTCAGCGCGTGTCCTGTGCTTTGCCAACCCCAGCGCCTGGCTATGATCAACATTGGCGGCATATAATCGGCTCCAGATCACGTGGCCGCTTGTTCTGGCTGCGAGTTGAGGGCGTGAACGCTGCTCGTTGTTTTTTAATTTTTTTCTGGGACTTCTAATGCGTCGGGTGAAAAACTAAGGCGTGTTTCATAGGTCATTAACGTCAGGGATCCGTTCTAAGCGGTATTTGCGCAAAGTAAAAAAATTGTTGCATAGCCCCTTTAAGAGCTAATTGGAGAGAAAGTTGTTCCAATGTTACAAGGAATGCGGGATGCGCGCTTCGCGCCTTCTTTTAAAGCAACATGTCGGAGCAAGCCAGAATCGCGGGGTTGATGGCTGCACATAAAGAGCCCCCGTTTCGTGGTCCCGGCGCGTAATGAAGGCGCGGAAGCAAGCAGACGACCTGAACAAAGACGCCTGCTTGCCCTGTTGAACCCAAGAAACATTCGGTTGATATGACTTACCCTGAGACAGGGAAGAAACAAGATTCGTAAAAGGGACGTGGTCAACACAGCGTATCCAAAAACGGCTGTGTGTGCGGAGACCTGCCTAAATTTCTTTTCCTTCCTGTCTCAGGTCAAGGTATGTCCACTTTTTACGAGCTCGCCTGCGCCTTCACCTTTTTTGAGACCTACAGTGTAGTCATAACTTGCAACAGCAACTACTTTCATCTTGTCTGGAATACCTCAGTAGCAAACTTCGCCACGTCTTTTTTGTATATGCTGTAAACGACTTAATTTTCGCGAATCGCCTACAATTCGAAAAAAAAAAAAATAGGTCCCGCGAACAATTCCGGTAAGATGTCAACACATTGGAATCTATATTGAGATCCCACCGCGTCGTGAAAATTAGAACCCACGAATTATTCCAAAACTTCAGCTTTAACCTAAATCGCGAAATATTGAGCCCTCGAAAAATAGGTCGCTTACAGTATATTATTGTCTAGCTGCATTTCATCTTGTCTCGAATATGGCAGGCCTTCGTGTATATTAGTAGATATGTTACGAGATACAACCTAGAGGTAGTGTGCTGCAAAACGTGTTCAAAAAAGAGATCAATGTTTGACATAACATGTGATTTAAGAATGTCCGACTGTTTACGTTATGCTATGCTAGTCAGTGTTCATTTTTACTTTCGAGAATGAAATATTGCAAAACCTGTTTTCATATAATTTTACTTTTTCAAGTTACGGTTTTGCATTCTAAAAATAAAGCACTTTCAAAAATAAACTAGCTGTGCAACATAACATAAACCCTGATACTCTATGTAAAAAAGGACACATACACCGAAAGGTCTCAAACACAGCTGAAATTTTTATTTTCCAAAAAGAGCTAAAATAGGCACCATGACAAAAAGTAAGGGGAGAGAGAAACCTGGAATGACTTGAGAGATCCTGACACAAATCCCAATACTAACATCAAGAGGCACACCTGAGTGATGTAGTCATAATACAGAGGGTAATAACGGGATGTTTAAAACAACAGGGGATATGAAACAATACCCAAAATGGCAATATCCCTGGTTTAATCAACACCGAGAAATAGGTCGTTACAGGTCTACAAATGGTCTAAAGTATTTCTCGGCTCTTTGCAGGGGAAAGCCAGGTGACCTTTGTCGGTTTGGCAACCCGCAAGCCTTCTCTGTCATTATCCCACGCATTTCATGCCTTCTGCTCATAAAATCGAAAGGCTATCGATATCACCGCTATGCACTCAACACATATCCGGGGGCAGTGCCATCCGTCTCTAAACACAGCACATGAAATACCTGTGAACAAGTCCATCATGTTCCTCGACCTCACACTGGAATTTAAAGATATAAACATATGTTGGAAGCAGGCACGTATCCAGGGGGGGGGGTGCCCATGGGGCCCGGGCCCCCCCCCGAAATCTTTGGGACCTCCTCTCCCCCCTCCCCCTCATACAGCATTTTGTCATGGGCGGGCCACCCCTGAAACAAAATCCTGGCTACGTGCCTGGTTGGAAGTATGAAGCAAGGTCATGCAAAATATTTCTTTTGTTTGCATCTGGACATTCCAAAACTATAAAACGCAGTGTTTCCTACATCGCTCTTGTATCGGCCTTAAAGAAATATTGTCACCAGAACAATGGGCAAAGTTTTGAAAAGCAATTTTCCTGCCTACGTGAATCTGGCTATCCGATTGGTGTCCTGGTACGCTCACCTGAAAACATTTGCACCTAACTAACACAAATCACCTGACACAGATATGGAACAGAGAAGACAAGAACTCAGCAAAAAATTGTAGTACCCTACATGCATGGCATAACCCATACATTGAAAGGAAGTAGCTGCGAGGCACGGCAATAAGGTTGTGTGCTCTGCTCCAAACTCGGCGTATTGTATGAACAAAGGTATAAAACGCAGGCGAGCTGGTGGATGACATCCATAGCAACCCCGAGACGTAGGAACAATAAAAAAAAAACGGGCAGAACAATGAAGTCTCTACCACAGCTTGAAATTTATTGAACAACCATCGCCTTATATACATGTCCCAGACCTCTTTTTACAATTCGAACGACCTCCTCGCCCACCACACAGTGAACCCTAACAAGACAAAGTAAATTGCAACTTCAACCAGAAACAAAATGTGGGACATTTCTTACAAGACTTTGGTTTTGGCTCATGTGCCCCGTGTTACATAGAGGTTGTTTATTACATTCCCCTACCACGTGGCAAATGTCCCATCGGTCAAACTGGTAGGTGACTAAATGACAGGATAAGAGAGCATGCAGCATCTGTCAAGGAAACTACAGCAGGTCATTGCCGCACCTGTAAATGCAGTGTTGTGTTCAGCAGCATCACCATTGTTGCAAGAAACAAAAGCCTGTATGCACGAGAAGTGCGAAAACATATAAAACAATGGCCGTTGAAGGAAACAAAGTAGCATGCGTCAGTGTGCCTTCTATTAAACTCGACAAGAAAAGCAATAGTGTTTGGAATGTTTTACGTCCCGCTGAAATGCGGGTCGTTTCAAACTAAATTGTATGTACAGCTCTCAGAATAAAGAACAAAAAGAAACAGATAGCTGAGGCACATGAAGAGGAAGAGGTATTAAACCATAGTTGGTAGTCCAGCGATATGTTTTTCTCTCAAGTTCAAGCTGGCCCTAGCCATGGTGGCTGCGCGATGAACTGTGCAAGGTGTTGGAGCTGAAGAGACTGCATAGATTATGGACGGCCATGATTGCGGAGCAGCGAGCGAAGTGTGCACTTGACGGCTTTCACGGGGAGGGCTTCAGTGACGACAAGGAAACAGATGGGTTCTTGGTAGTCGGGACCGCAGTCGTGATGGTGAGCGGCTCCCCGTCGCCGGCGGCGTCCGTGCTGGCCATCACCGTGGCGAGGGCAGTAGGGGCTCCCCGACGGCGTCCTTTGGGGCGAGACCACCGTCGTGGCGACAGACTCCTTGATGCCGGCGGCGTCCCTCATGGGTGGGACTGCAATCCTGGCGTGTGTGGCGCTGCGCAGGGGCACGGCTGCAGCAGGTCTCGAACCGGGTGACAAGGCGTTGCCTCAAAGCCCTGTCCGAGAGGTCGACTGGAAGGTTGGCAGGAGCCAGCCTCTCGCCATCAGACGCTGACCCCTCCGAGCTCGGCTCAGACTCCAACTCTCGCTTTTCAGGGTCGGAACCTGACTCCGGTTTTGGCTCACTCAATACAAGGCAGGCGTTGTCCAGCACTGCACGTGTCGTTATAATGGTGGTGGTGGCTATTGATGGATAATAATGCAGAGTCCGGTGCCTTTGCAGACACGATAATCTGTTTTTCAAAAGCCCACTGCAGCGCTCCACAACGGCAGCAAGCAATGGAGGTCACGTGGATCCCAAGGACAGGGGTGATGAACCATGACTCCAAGCCGTAGCCGTCGTCGCCCACCGTGGCTCTATGCATCTTACCCAGCATTCGGCGTCGCGCATCTGCAAGTGTGAGAGAGATACCGACATGAATTTACTTGAATGTTCCACTCATGATTCACAAAGCAGTCTCAATTCCGGAACCTTCCAAGTTCTTTTGACAAGATAATTAACATAATTGCAACACACCTTCATGGACGCAAGATATGATGACAAGAAACCACTTCTTTCAAACAAACATAATGTGGCGGGCGGAAGGATGCACGTTTTAAAAGTCACGACATACTACCTAGAGCACACTCTCGTGCAGTCGGAGCACAGGGGCGGATTCAGAGGGGGTGGTCCGGATGACCTGACCCCCCTCTTGAATTCTGCATGTGTCAAAATTTAGGGCGTGGAAACGAGTGGGGGGGGGGGGGGGGGGGGCGACATATGATACGCTGACCAAAAACCTGACCCCCCTCCCCTCGAAATACCTGCGTCCGCCCCTGGTGGAGCACACAAGCCCGCACCTCTCATTTATAAATTGGCATATCCACACCGTACCCGCGTTACGCTGTATTCTTTTTGACACATATGGAACTGATTTTGAGTACGTAATACGAGCGTACTTACCACCGTCACGTTGAGGGCGTAGAAATGCTTGCGGCACAGTGCACCACCTTCATGTCGGTGTTATCGTTCTTGGACGGGCCGACGATGGCGATCATCGTTTCGTTCACGCAACCGATGACGCCGGATATCCTACCGAGCGGTCTGAGGCCCGTCTCCACGTCGTACCTCTCGCTCGGCGTCTCGGGGAAGCGGAGCCAGCCGCTCCGGACCCCGACACGACGCGGACACAGACGACGACTGTCTTCAGTCCCACGCTGCATGCTCGTCGCTCGCCACCACACTTTGGAGGCACTCCGTGGCGTAGAAACGAAGTGTACAACACTTGAAGCTCCACAGTCGTGAACGTCCACGAGCTCCGTTTCGCAGTCTCTTCACCTCCGGTTCCTAGAGCCAACGTTGTCTCTCGCTGCCGGCGCTGCGTCGCACGCTGGCAATCCTCCGGGAGCTCGAATGCTGCGCGGTGCTGTCGGTAATTCTTCCCGACGAAAACAATAAGTAAATTAGTTGAAAATTGGCATAATCGCCTGACGACGACGCGGTTTGGAAAATATGACCAACGAAAGACACCTACTAAGGAGCTAGTACCTTTTGAAACGTACTCGGTACAAAGTGAAACGTCACTTTGTTGTCACGTCCGGTTGCCGACTCCGCCCAGTTTTGCCGACTCCGCCTACATTTTTCTAGGGAAATTACGTCACTTTTGCTTCCAACCAATCAGACGTGATGACGTCACTTCCGTGTACTTTTAAAAGGAACATGTACAATGTCGAACCTAGCCATGGACTCGCCATGCTCTTCCTTCTTGATGGGTTCCGGATCTTGCCAGGAGGGTCAGCTTGCGAAAGTCCGTGGGGGTCCACTGTCCCTCCGGAAGCGGGAAAATCCCGCTCCCAGGCTGGGGAGGGTGGCGGTGGTTGTTCAGCCAGCTGGCCCGGAAACGTGGGACCAGGGCCGAGAAGTTATTAGAAAACGCTTTACAAGGCGAGGAGGCTTAGCAGAGACGGAACGGCCAGCAGAGCGCATGCTCAGAACGAGCTCACATTAATAGGTTGCTAAAGCCGGCAATCTCGATGGCGCGGAATGCACGTTGCAAAAGAACTGCGGGAGCTCGCCGTCAGCACGCGCTCAGCAGCCACCACACAGCTATGGCCACCAGTGAACACACCCTAGAAATTATTGCAGAACACGCAATATTTTTCTTACACGTCTGGTGTTACACAGCATTATTTTATACCTTTCGAATAAAAACAGCATGAAAAAAAAAAACGAAGGTCGATTAAAATAAACTGGAGAGATCAGGCGATTGTATACACAAAGTTTCAGAACATATTTTCACAACTGCCAGATTCACATGATTCGATTCTGCTTGCGACTGTCAGTTGCAACGTCACGCATCGCAGATTTCGTTCACGTCTTTGAGGCCGAGCGACCGAGCAACGTCGTGAATGAAAATTGCAATGAGAGTCGCACCAAGTGAATCAGGCCACTTTACTTCTGTACTTCCAAGGGAATGGAAAAGTACATTTGTTACGCCAATCCAAAAGTATGGATCAAAAAAAATTGTAGAAAACTATCGCCCCATTTCCCTTAGTTGCAAGGTTTTAAAACACATCGTGTATAGTAGTGTTGTAATACATCTAGATACTAACTTCTTTTATCCAGCTCAGCATGGTTTTCGAAAGGGCATTTCGTGCGTGACTCAGCTGCAGAACTTTACCATGATCTTGTTACAACAACTTGGAGTGGAAGTGAAACGCATCCTATTTTCCTTGACTTCCGGAAGGCTTTTGATTCAGTGTCCCACCCTTTGTTGTTGTATAAACTGCGCTCTTTGGGTCTTGATAACAGCGTCTACCGATGGATAGAAGATTATCTTTTTGAAATAAAAAAAATGCGTAGTCATTAACGGTGCAAAGTCTGAATTCGTTGCTGTGACATCTGGCGTTCCGCAGGGGTCAGTCTTGGGGCCTCTTTTATTCCTTGTTTTTATAAATGACATAGCTGTATACGTATTGACTCGCCTGTGAGGTTGTTCGCAGATGATTGCGTTTTGTAGCGTGAGCTACACTGGCCGAGGTTGAGCAGTTTCGCGTGGCTCCTGGAGAGCCTTGCTGCGCATGCGCGAGGAGCAGTGACGTCACACGGCGCACAAAACAAATTTGGTTGTGTGTATGTTCATACAGCCTAGAACTTTGTCTGCCTTCAAGGGCGACGAGTCTCCCAGCTGTAGATGAGCAATTTAGCCAGTGCAGTACAACCGCAAACCTGGGGTTTTAAACGTGCATCACGCAGTAGTGATAACACGAACGCGTGCCGGTACGAAACTCATCCAGATCGAAACGGGCGGGGGCGGTGGGGAATCGAACCCAGGAGGTTCCCAGCGCAAGCTTTCGCTCCACGCTCCGAGCTGAGACGCGTTAGCCCACTCGGCCACTTCCTCCCCTCACACGGCGCACAGCTGGCGCGCCGGAGCCGCCGCCGCCGCCGCGCGCGCCTCGCCGGTCTGCGCATTCCAGAGGAGTGACGTCATAGCCGCGGCAGACGCGCTGGCGCCGGCGCGTGCCCAGCTGTGCGCCTCCGTTGCGCAGTAGCCAAGTCTGACGCTGCACCGGAGTATATATATAGCGGGGCGTTTGCCAGTGTGGTATAGCCATGAAGAAGGAGAGCGAAATTACTGCTCAGCGGCGCAGAAGAGCGGAGAAGCTTAACTCATCGGATCCCGAAGTAGTTGCCTGGTAATTAGCGGTTAAGCGTAGGAAGAATGAACAGAAGAAGCCTAAACGTGCTGCGGAGACACCGGAGCAAAGGGAGGAACGTCTAGCAAAGCGGCGTCACCAGGAGGGTGAGCGACGTGTCCGACCGGTCACGCTACGTATATCCTGGCATAGTTTTTTTTTTTTTTTTATATATATCGTAGAGTAGAACATTTACGTGATTCTGCTTTTTTACAATCTGATTTAGATAAATCTTCCCGAAAGTGACGTGTGCACGTCCACGTCACTTTCGGGAAAAAACGCGAAAGCATCTTATCGTGTTATTTTATTAATTATCGACATTCACATAGAAACATGCATGTGAAGTATCTTGGAGTCATTTTATCAAGCGATCTTTCTTTTAATGATCACGTAACACAATCTGTATAAAAGGCTGGTAGAATGTTAAATTTTATTAACAGAAATCTACGCAGTGTTCCCAAAGAGCTAAAAGAAACTGCTTACTGCTGCTTGGTACGACCGATGCTTGAACACGCGTGTGTTCTGTGGGACCCGCACCAAGCGTACCTTGCCATTAAAATATAAAAAAAAATAATTAAAAACTGTGCTGCAAGGTTTGTATCGGGAAAGTACAATAGAACATCCAGTGTGACAGAAATTAAACGTGAGATCGGTTAGGAACTATTGGATTTAAGGAGAAAGAAATTTCGTCTAACGTTTTTATTTTCTATATTTAGTAACTTAACTAGAATTGATAAGTATAAATACTAGTATCTTGAATTACCAAACTATATTTCAACCAGTATAGATCATTGTAACAAGATCAAAGAACTATTTTACCGAACTGATTATAAAAAATACTAATTTCGCCCTCGTACAATAACGGACTGGAATTCATTGCCTGCATCAGCATTTACTACAGATGACGTTGGATATTTTTTTTTTCAGTATCCTAAATTTATTAACATTTAAGAGTTTGTGTGTGTTCTTTTATATAACAGTATTTATTGCATTTTTGCCATTGTATTTATGTTCGTGAGTATGTGTTTTATTTTGTGTTCCCCTGCTATAATGCTTGGGCGCTGCAGGTTGTTTCTGTAAATAAAAAAAAAAAAATACAATCCGTTCTTGAAGCGAAGTCCAAATGTACTCCTCTTTAGATGATGTTACAAACAACGAACTATTTTTGATCTTTTGGTGCATTCGTACAAAGCGATCTACCTTTTAGACCTTCATGACTATCGAAATCTGATCGAATAAACCGCCGAGTCAAGGTACGAACGAAAATGGAACGGCCTAGCTACCTGTCCGGTACACCAGGGCCGGCTTGCTAGAAGTAGCGTCTCAGCTGAGACTGGGTGAAAGAAAGCACTGCCAAAGCCGGCGCACGAGCTGAGCGGGACTCAAGCTGCGTCTCAAGACGCTCGCGCGCCCCAGCCTTTGCAGTGCTTTCTTTCACCCAGTCTCAGCTGAGACGCTGTTCTAGGAAGCCGGCCCAGGAACGAAGACAAAACTATGTTTTGTCTTCGGTGTCTTCAAAGCGTTCACAGCCTCTAGTTCACGGCCACTCAAGCAACCAAGGACGTCATGAGGGAGGTTATTATTTTTTTTTGTAATTCTAATTTGCCTATAACTTTTAAAATAAAGCGAATTTCGAGAAAAGAAAAGTTTCACTAAGTTACTACGTTCAGTGCGCGCAGGTTCGGTGCAAATTAAAAACCAGTAAAAAAGTCCTTGCAGGGCCCCTTTAACTCGGGCAGCTGGAACAGTGTCGCACACAAGTTCCACGACTTACTTGCGCAGATTTATGCGGAGCGCAAGTTCGTCTGCTTCTTTTGCATGGGTTGTGGTATATGGTGCCTAGAACGTGTGTCCGACCGGTGTGTTTACCGCGTCCAAAAAGTGGCCCCTCAATTTCCGCCTGATGACGTCATAGAAGTCTCACGCTGTCGCCAGTCGCGATCCTGGCGGCGTTCTAACGCCTGAGGTGTATGTGGCAGACGCCTGTTCTGCTGCAAGTGGCTCTCCAGTGTAGCAGTCCACGGAAGTTTCGGCAGCCCGAAATTGGGACGTCGTGACGACAGCGACACTCGCGTTCGGTTGTGCCAACGTTATTAGATTAGCTCAGTTACGGAACTGCTCATGGACGCCTGCATGCACGAGCAGTACTTACCAGTCGAAGACGTGCTTCAGGCACCATAGTTGTGGTGGCGTCAGAACGCACAGCTCCGATTGGCTTTGATTAAAGCATAGTGGGTGGACCTCACGGAAGCTTACTTTTGAGGTCTACCCACTATCCTTCAATCAGAGCCAATCGGAGCTCGGAGTTATGACGTCACCACAACCCATGCAAAAGGAGCATGGAGCAGGCACGTCCGGTGACGATCGTTGCAGCGGAGCAGGGGGAGCACTGTGCAGTACTCGTACCCGTTTATCTTCATGCAGCCAGAGTGTTCAGTTCAACAGTTTATGTAAATAAACAGCTTTTTATATTTGCATGCCCATTTTTCCTAAGCAAAGTAAGCTCAAGGCAAAAACATACGCTTTTTGAATGATAAAATTATTGTTCAAATTGTAAATAGGATTTTCAAAAGAAAAAATTAACAATTGACGAAGTATTGTTATTAGCATTGTTTTTGGTGGTATAAATAAAAAAGAGTTGTTTAATCCCTATTTTGCTTTTTTGTTGTCGTGTATTTTGTTGTTTGTTGGCCTGAGTGCTGCCATTTTGCACGGAGGAAAAAAAATATATCAAAATTAGAGAAAGAACACTGGTACACTCCACGCCGGCACATTATAAGAATATAACCTCGTAAATTAGGCAAACATATGTCGATTAAGTTAAAATCATGAGCCATTCCACTCTGTGAAGGTGGATGACCTGCGAAGCTGTTTAGCACACGACACAGACCCGCCCCGAGGAGCCGGAGACAAGCGCGAGCTCCGGGCTTTCAGTGTCCCTGCCAAGCACGCGCGCTGGTGCAGTGCAAGACGCTCGCACTTGTAGCATCGGCTACGTCTGGACCTAAGCTGAAACAAAGTACAGACACGCGCCACAGGACCTCCACCCGGGGAGAGCGGAAGGAATGGAAACTAGGCACACAAGCGCTTGGAACGAAGACAAAGAGAGGGTGGTGTGAGTCATTGCCAACGCGGGTCGCACAGCGGCAAATTTTTGAGAAACCTCTATTATCTGACAGTCTGCTGATCTTAAAAATGGTGCCTATTGATAACTAATCTAATGAATATACCTATTAAAACGTCATTAGATTAGTTCAGTTATATGGAACTGCTCATCGACGCTGCTTGCACAAGCAGTAACCCCCCCCCCCCCCCCCCCCCCTTTCCCTCTCACGATGACTCGCCTCCCGTCGTTCGACGCGCCACACGGCTGCTATGGTGACCGCAGTGTATTCTATGGAATACGTACGTTTCGAAGCACGGCGTTTAGATGGCGACCCCATCAATCCGCTGAATTTTTCACGGCTAATTTAGCGTAAAAATATTTCGCTATATTTAGCGAAAACTTTTCCCGACAAATTTGGCGAGAAAATTTTAATAAAAACACCTGACATTATGTGACGTCGCGTGCCACGCGACGCTACCGACTTGACCACGCACACGCGGTTGTACGGCTTCTGAACGAGCGCGGGTTTAATAGACAGTATAGCGTTGTTGGTTCTTACGTACGCAATACGCAATAGTATAGCGTACGTTAAAACCACCTGATCGGACCGATTTTATTAGTACGTTACGTCCCCGAGTGGACATCTTGCATGATCTTTTTTATTCAATTTACCAGACCCTTAGAATTCCATGCGCTTATAGCACCACCAGACTCCTAAAAAAATATTGAAAATAAAAACTTTTCTCTTAATTTTATTTAATATTAAACCAAGCCGCAGCTGCCTGGTCAAGCGCGCATTTCTGCGATGTTCGCAGGCTGCAAATTCGAGTTCGTACCCAAATTCGATCACGGAGCCTCCGTTAATCGTCCCGTGGAATCGGCACCATTTGTCAATGCCATCGTGGGAAGGAATCCATGACCTACTGATGTCCAGTGCATAGCGAACACTTCGGCGATTTCCTGAGGAGTCGTTCGTTCGTTCGTCGGCAATGAACTGCGCGAAGAGGCTTAGCTTTGAGCAGATCGCAGCGTTCACGCACGTTGCGAGCGGCGAACATGTTCGCTGTGCACTCCTGCAGTTGCACGGCGGTCTTATTTGACCGCGGCAGGTCCCCGAAAGAATGGCCAAGCTGAAGACCACGCAACTTCACGTAGCACTGAACTTCGCGGGCACCACGTCGACCTTGCAGCGCCAGTCGAGGTAACCGCCATCTTGGAACTGGTGCTCTCGCTGGGCCCGAGATTTCTCGAGAGCTTCGCGCAAAGCCCGCTAGCCCGCAACGCGAAACCAACCAGGGTCGCGTGCGTACGCAATACGCTAGCCTTCTATTGCGTTCTGCGCATGCGCACTCTTGGTGTGCAATTTCTTTGCGTACGCGAAGCTTTAGCGTACGGTCCACTGAAACTGTCTAATGAGACTGCTATGCGAATGGGGGCCCGATGACACTATACCTTTCCACTCTTAAAGGCAAAGCCTTAGCGTCCCCTAAGATTTTGTGGCTCTCTCGAAGCAGAATTCATTAAGCTTAAACGAGCTGTGCAACAATCGCAGTGCTTTGCTTAAAGCATAGTGGGTGGACCTCACGGAAGCTTACTTTTGAGGTCTACCCACTATCCTTCAATCAGAGCCAATCGGAGCTCGGAGTTATGACGTCACCACAACCCATGCAAAAGGAGCATGGAGCAGGCACGTCCGGTGACGATCGTTGCAGGCGGAGCAGGGGGAGCACTGTGCAGTACTCGTACCCGTTTATCTTCATGCAGCCAGAGTGTTCAGTTCAACAGTTTATGTAAATAAACAGCTTTTTATATTTGCATGCCCATTTTTCCTAAGCAAAGTAAGCTCAAGGCAAAAACATACGCTTTTTGAATGATAAAATTATTGTTCAAATTGTAAATAGGATTTTCAAAAGAAAAAATTAACAATTGACGAAGTATTGTTATTAGCATTGTTTTTGGTGGTATAAATAAAAAAGAGTTGTTTAATCCCTATTTTGCTTTTTTGTTGTCGTGTATTTTGTTGTTTGTTGGCCTGAGTGCTGCCATTTTGCACGGAGGAAAAAAAATATATCAAAATTAGAGAAAGAACACTGGTACACTCCACGCCGGCACATTATAAGAATATAACCTCGTAAATTAGGCAAACATATGTCGATTAAGTTAAAATCATGAGCCATTCCACTCTGTGAAGGTGGATGACCTGCGAAGCTGTTTAGCACACGACACAGACCCGCCCCGAGGAGCCGGAGACAAGCGCGAGCTCCGGGCTTTCAGTGTCCCTGCCAAGCACGCGCGCTGGTGCAGTGCAAGACGCTCGCACTTGTAGCATCGGCTACGTCTGGACCTAAGCTGAAACAAAGTACAGACACGCGCCACAGGACCTCCACCCGGGGAGAGCGGAAGGAATGGAAACTAGGCACACAAGCGCTTGGAACGAAGACAAAGAGAGGGTGGTGTGAGTCATTGCCAACGCGGGTCGCACAGCGGCAAATTTTTGAGAAACCTCTATTATCTGACAGTCTGCTGATCTTAAAATGGTGCCTATTGATAACTAATCTAATGAATATACCTATTAAAACGTCATTAGATTAGTTCAGTTATATGGAACTGCTCATCGACGCTGCTTGCACAAGCAGTAACCCCCCCCCCCCCCCCCCTTTCCCTCTCACGATGACTCGCCTCCCGTCGTTCGACGCGCCACACGGCTGCTATGGTGACCGCAGTGTATTCTATGGAATACGTACGTTTCGAAGCACGGCGTTTAGATGGCGTTCCGCCGTACTGTATGGAACACACAGTTATGAAACAAAAATCTAGATGGCGCTTCAAATGACCGGGAGGCCAGAGCCGTGTACTAGGAGAGTTCGGCCATACATTTGTTTGAATAGGCGAGCATCTCAGGGCCAACCAACGTTATTAAACCACTCAGTTGTGAAACTGCCATAGAGACTGCCTTCAAAAAGTGTCTCCGATCTGTCCTCCAGCACCGAGCTAATGACGAACACAACGCCCCCATTTTTCCCGCAGCGGCCGTTCGAGGAACCGCACGTCACTTCTATTTTGGCTTCAATCGGCCATTTTGGGGCCAGAACAGATACTGTGGAAGAGGTTACAGGAACGCCACCCCCGTCTCCCCTGCGGACGCGCCACGTCTGGCTACCGAAGTTAAAATGCACCTCCTATAGGTCGGGACGCGCCACCTGAAAGCACCGCTGAGGCATGGTTGTATAAAAACAATATTAATTGTGCCACAAAACCTTGCAAACTAAAGATTTTAAAAACATCACGCGCCCTTCATTTTGTACTGAACTCCAATAAAAGTTACTACAAAAAGAGTCTTTTCCGTTTGTTTTTTCGCAAAAAAAGGCTTTCTAAAAGCTCAAGGTGACCACAGTACAGACAAATGACAAAGAGTGGCGCTGTTGTCGCATTTAGCTCGGTCTCGGTGGACGCCAGCGGCCCAGGTTTCGACGGCGAGTTTCCCAACTGAGTGTTTTAGTAACGTTGGGGCCAACCAAGGCCGCGAAACAGCCCTTAGCGGTGATCATGAGCTCTAAAAGCGCAACTGGACTAATTTAAGCCGTTTTAGCGTCGCTCGAGTAAAAAGGCCTTGGTGACTGAAAACTTGGCGCATGTGAGGTTTTCGTCACGCCCATATTCATGGGTAGAATAAACGAACGTGCGCTCCAAACCAGGGCCGACTTGCTAGAAACAGCGTCTCAGCTGAGACAGGGAAAGAAAGCACTGCCAAAGCCAGCGCACGAGCCGAGCGGGACTCCGAGTCTTAAAGGGGTCATGAAACGATTTTCCTACTTCTTCCTCCTTAGCTTTAATCCTCAACTCAAATGCGAATTGTGAAATCACGTGGTCGTGACATTCCTTCGGCACCGGTGCGATGACTCCTAGGTTCCACCGTGCTTTTTATGCACACCATAGAACTTGTCATTCGCCAGTGACGATAAGTTCCGTCAGGGCACTCATTGGCCACGAACGCGAATCCAAATATTCGTCAACGGATTGATTGTTGACGAGCGCATACGTCCGAGTGACGCAGTTCTCGTGTCCAATGCGTGAGCTGGGCTCTGCTGACGTCAGTTTGGCGCCGGTGACGCGCTTTTGGAACCGCGGATGTATCATAGTGAAAAGGCGGAGAGCTTTCGAAGGCAAGAAGGTACAAAATAGTCCGCTATATTTTCAAATGTTCGTACCGAAAAGCTGGCTTTTGACTTTCCAGCCTCTTTCTTTTGGCCAACTAAACGATATGCGATTAGTAAAGTCCCGATTTAAAATCATTCATCCCAACCCAAAATTCGTTTCATGGCCCCTTTAAAGGGATACTTCAACGAAATTCTAAATATACCGGTCGTGTTCAAAATAGGTTGAATATGATCCACAATATCCGTAAAGGACAATCGCACGTTTGTATTTTTAGCCTGGTGGCTGTATTTTTTTGTTATAAACGGCCCACTCTGGCAAGCGCTCGAAGAACAGCCAGCGGAGAGCACGTGACATACAACGCAACCGTGACGTAGTTCGTCTCGGGACGAGCAAAACTACGGCGAGGTTGACGTCTAGAGGATGATCCAGCCACCGAGGCGGCTCCTTTTGTACAAATTTTGAGTGACGGGTTAATCTTCTATAATCTTGTAGAGGGACAATAACGAATTCTGGGACACACAAAAGGGATTCTCGGGAAGAGGGGAGAATTCCTCCTTCAGCTCTTCTCTCATCGTGGCCGGAGGCGAGACAGTTACCGTCACTACCTCTCAAGGTTCCTAGACGGGCATTACAAACGAGGCGTTAGCGACATCCACCAGGTGCTCCTTGCTAATTGTTTAATTCGTTTTAAAATTCCTTTTCGTGACTTTTTTTAACAATATATTGGTGTGTTCGATGTGATACTGCTCCTTTGAACACACACACACATATATATATATATATATATATATATAGACCAAAAAATGAGCGCCGAAATTTCGTTGTAGTATACCTTTAAGACGCTCGCGCGCCCCACTTTTCGCACTGTTTTCTTTCCGCCAGTTTCAGCTTAGACGCCGTTCGAGCAAGCCGGCCCAGAGCAAACTGTCACCGAGAGGCCGAGATTGAACGCTTCTATCTCACGCTTTACATGTCGTTTCCAATATTGCGACGTCGCGGTCTACTGATTGGTCGACTCTGTGTCGCACCTTTAGTTTCCGCTCTAACCGCGGGGGGAGTATTCAGCGCTGGCGGCGGCCTTTGCTCCGCCCATTGGCCAAATTCTCCTAATATACGGCCGGCCCTGCGGGACGCTGCGGGAGGCGGACTGAAGTGAGTTTAGGGGGGGGGGGGGGGGTGCCTTCTTCCGCGGGAGTTCCACAACTGAGGTAATATTAGCCCCGAGAACATGGCGTGGCGCCACCTGAAGGACCTATCGTCGTGACGTAGGATGGGGGATCACGTGACCGTTTCCTGCACTATGCGTCAAGGGTGGAGTGTTTTGGTCTTCGCTTTTTTTAATACTGTTTAAGGCTTCTTTTAATCCAATTTTCATTTTACTACTCGACCCCGTCAAGTTCCTAAATGGGCTACCGTACGAATGCCTCCGGGGAGCCGGTTGCAGGCGAGCAGGGAAACGGTCGCTGCAACCATTGCAACTTGTCGTTTTCGGCGGCTGCATCGCGCACCGCAATGGATGCTGGCGAAGTGCGACTTACCGTTGAAGGTAAGCGAATTGTTTTTAACTTCAATTCGACCGGGCACCCCATTACAGCTGTGTACCGCTTTTCAGTTGTGCTGCCTGTAAGCAGCATGAATGCGTTCGTGGACAAGGCCCACGAAACATCCCGGCCGTTGCTCGAGGGCTGTTGTTTAATGACAACCGCAAGGTTTAACCCAACACGAACTGTTTATTAGTCTAAATCTACAACTCAAGCTTCGTTAAACAGAGAAGACTTTCTGGTGCCGAAACCCGGGATTAACCGCCAACGAAGCCCCCGAACCAAGAAATAGCAACTCAAGCTACTATCGACCGACTGAGACGCAGAAGAGCAGTGGTCCGAACGTCAACAACGAAACTGCTGAACGAAGCCGACGTTCTGCTGGCCACGGAAGACATGCATACGGGTGAGCTTCAAGAAAAGTTTGAACTTCTGGTGTCCAAAGAATCAACGTTAAAGGAACTGGACCGCGAGATGGAAGCACTCGTGGACTGCGAATCGATCGAAGAGGAGATGACGGGCGCGGAAGTTTACCATGAAAGAATCAGCGTAACGAAGACGCGATTGCGAAACAAGCTGACAGAACGCGAACAAGCCGCTGCCAGGTTATCTTTGATGCAGAACACGGCCGTCAAAACTATCGCAAATCAAGGACGGATGACTACGACAGTGAAGCTCCCGAAACTTGAGATAACAAAATTCCAAGGGGACATACGAGCATGGCAAGGATTCTGGAGCCAATTTGACTGTACCATTCACCAGAACGAAACTCTCTCGGAAATCGACAAGTTCAAGCACCCAATCGTCCTTACCGCCGACCACCCTTTCACCACCCTTCTCATCGCTGGAGAACACCGTCGGCTGCTCCATGCTGGGGTTCGAGACACGTTAGGACGGCTACGGGAATCCTACTGGATCATCAGAGGACGACAAGCCGTAAAGAAAGTTATTCACAAGTGTTTCGCCTGCCGAAAACAAAGTTGCCTGCCCGCATCCGAGCCAATGGCTCCCTTACCGGCGGACCGAGTCACAAGAAGCGACCCTTTCAGCATCACGGGGGTAGACTTCGCAGGACCTTTGATCTGCCGTCAACGGAAAGGAAGCAGCAAGTGTTACATCGCTTTATTCACGTGCGCTGTTACACGGGCGGTCCACCTGGAGCTGGTGAGTGACCTCTCCTCCGCCACATTTTTGTTGGCTTTCAAGCGTTTTGTCGCACGACGCGGGATCAGCACGACAGTATATTCTGACAACGCTTTAACATTCAAACGAACGTCGAAGGACCTCGAGCTAATCTTCCGTGCAATCCGGTCTGAAGAAGTGCAGGCATACTTCTCGAATCACAAAATCCGCTGGAAATTTATCGTCGAGAGGGCTGCATGGTGGGGCGGATTTTCGGAAAGAATGGTGCGATCCGTCAAGGTTTCTCTGCGCAAGGTGTTGGGACGCAGCAGCTTGGATTTTGAGGAACTAACGACTGTCCTGGCCGAGGTCGAGGCCGTCATAAATTCTCGCCCTCTTACGTACGTGTACGCCAACGCCGAGGAACCAGAGGTGCTTTCCCCAGCTCACTTCCTAGTGGGGAGGAAACTAACGAGCCTTCCGCCACATCGGCTACCAACGGAAGTGCTACCAGCTGGAGATCAGCTTGCTCGAAGATGGAAATACCGCACTGCGGTGGTGGACAATTTCTGGAGACGGTGGCGGCGTGAGTATCTGCTCGAACTAAGGTCAGCGCACCTGGTCAAACCGACTCCCTCATCGGGACTCCAAGCTGGTGACCTAGTTCTTCTAAAGGAAGACCGTCTACCAAGACACATGTGGAAAACCTGCAGAATAGAGGAGACCATTCAAGGAAGGGACGGCAGAGCAAGAGCATGTAAGCTGATCCTACCCGAGGGAGGAAGGCTTCGCCGGCCCATTCAACATCTGTACCCGTTGGAGTTAAAAGAATGACCGT
This sequence comes from Ixodes persulcatus, assembly GCA_013358835.2. Lineage (NCBI taxonomy): Eukaryota > Metazoa > Arthropoda > Arachnida > Ixodida > Ixodidae > Ixodes > Ixodes persulcatus. Next base: position 47,803 of record JABSTQ010011217.1, read on the forward strand.
ACCCGCTCATTCCGGGGGAGATTGTTGTAAGTTAAACTCTGACTCGGAGCTCGGGAGGACAAGAAAAAGAAAAACCGACAACGAGATGGCGATAAATCTCACGGGGCACGGCGTAGCGTAAGAAGAGGAAACAGACAGGACGAAAATAAGTACACACAAAGAAGAAAGAGAGACGAACACGAGGAAAGCACGTGGATGCTCGAGTAACCTCAACGGGCTCCTGACGGACTGAGCTTTGCCCGTGGCCTCGCGTGATGTTTACACCAGCTCGGCAGAACTTGAGCAAGACGAGATGTCTGCCGCCGCCATCAACCACCTGGGCGTGTGAAAAGAGGACCGGGAAAGAAGCGGAATCTGAAACGTCGGCGGGAGGAGGAGAAGGAAAATGATCACGGGACGACGAGGTCTCAGGGAGAGATCGAAAAGGAACGCCAAGAAAGACGCCACGCAAAAGAACTCTTCTCTGTTTAACGAAGCTTGAGTTGTAGATTTAGACTAATAAACAGTTCGTGTTGGGTTAAACCTTGCGGTTGTCATTAAACAACAAAACTTTCTGGCAAAAGAGCTCTTGAAGCGGGACACGTGTTCTCCTGCAGGATCAAGAAGCGGGATAAGGATTGCAACACGTTCATTGGATTCGTTTTTCAAACGTCGGCACTCACTTCGGAATCGCACGAGCTGGTGATAACACTGAATGGAAGAATGATGTGATGCACGCATGCGTGACATCACTCTCTTCGGAAACTTTTCGTGTCTGTCACTTATCGAGCCAAATGCGAGAGAGCGTCGATCTCTGACGCGCGCCAACAAACACCCCCCCCCCCCCCCCTTTTTTTTTTGTGCAGGTCCACTAAAATAACTTCAGAGCACTTACTGAACATCTTCGCTCCAACCGCAAACACGAAGTCTTCATCTCAGAAGTGCTTGCTGTACGCTGTCGAACTCTTAGAGTTTAATTTGCCCATTCTCAGTTTCACAAGCCACTCCGTGCGCAGCTGCTTCTCCTTGGAGTGGAAGCTGGTGTTTGAGTCAGTCGCGTAACTGTGGCATTGCGGCACCGAACAGTAATTTACCATTGCTCCCTGAGCTCGGCAGCTGCCGAAGCCGATCCACACGTGTACTGATCAGGCTTCAAACAGAGAGAAAAAAAAAAAAACACGAAAGTACCGAGCGAACAGTGTCCGAAGACCCCGACCAAAGCAAGGCGGAATAGCTGGCCTTATCACGTGATCCCCCATCCTACGTCACGGTCGAGCGATCGCAGCGCTCCAATCGGTCCCGCTCGGGGCCAATAGTAACGTCGCTCTATTGCAAAATTACCCAAGCATCAAGGAGAATGCAGGGAATTGTGTTCCACGCGCCGCAGGTGCCGGTGTCTGCAAAAGGCTAAACCAAAGGCAACGTCTAGTAACGTTGACCAAAGGCAACCTTGCACGCGCGTTCGTCAACGCTTTATTTTGGTTATTTACTTCGAATCTTTTATACGGGGAAGGCCTGCTCGTGCGGTGCGTGTGGCGGTGCGAGCGTATAGGGCAGAGATGGCGGTAATGACATTACTCTAATGGAATTACAGTAATTAAATTACTTTCTGGAGTAATGAGTAATGTAATGAATTACTTCTCTAGACTAGTAGCATAGTAATGTAATGAATTACTTTTAGGCAGTAATTTTGAGAACATTACTCACTACTTTTGAAATTACTTTTGTCCTAATTTAGAAAATTCGTTTCCAAGCATTAAGAAGGAAGAGAAAAATCATTTTGCATGGTGAAATGTTATGAAAGAGCATCGGAGGAAATAATCGGCGGTCACCTGAGCGCGAAGCCTTGTACAAAGAGCTGGACAGACGCACAAAGGAGAGCTGGAAAGGCGAAGGGGAAAAGCTTGCGTGTTGACATCGCTGGAAGGCAGCGGCTTATGAACTCCAGGCACGACAGATTCACGGCGTCGCGCCATCACGACGATACTATACTTCGTTCATCCCAAAGCTGACAATGCTATGGGAGCTGCAAGCTAACCAGAACCAATCAAACACCTTCTTTTAATCACGTGTCCCGTCCCTTTCTCTGCGGGTGGGTATGAACTAGAGCGTGGTTACGTGGCGAACGATAGACGTGTGACTGTTCCAACAAACATGTAGCTTCCACCGTTCATCCTTAAGCTGACTGTGCGTCAGCTTAGGGATGAACGGCTCATAGGCTACAAGGCGACGGGCAGATCACCAGTGAGTTAAACATAATTTAAAACCTGAGAGGACAGGACAAAGAGATCCCTAGCCTTGTACTTTCGTCAAACAAGGTTAAACCGTAAGCTTCGACCATCGTGAACAACAAAAGACCGGAATAAATAGTTCATTCCAAATGCCTTGTCAGAGCCCCAGAATGTTTAATGCGTTCTCGAGCAAAGCAGGTGCCGCTCGCGGTATGCCTCGGTGCCTCCCTTGGGAAGTTCATTTGGGAATAAGCCTACTAGCAGATATCGCCCCCCGTTTGTTGGGGAAGTACACAATTTAGGAAGGTCGCGCCATTCATCAACTGGCGACGCTTCTGGTTAGCAATTATCCGGGCCCTTTGTGTAACATGGCGCAAAAACTTGGACTCTTCGGATGTTTTGAAAAAATGTTCCTCGAAAGGAATGACCGAGAATTGGGCAACTATTCTCGGCAACAAGTTTTCTTGGCAATGCAGTGGAGGGTGCAGGCCCGCGTTCGCTCTCCCATTTTGAGCGCTTAATAAAGCTGTGCGCGGGCTCTCCTCCTCTCCCCGAAAATGCAAGAAAAGCTGTCACCGAGTATATTGCTCTTGGGATAATAGAATTAGATTACGACCGAGGCGGAAGGGAAACGTTTCACGTGACGACTCCTTGTAAGAACGAGCTCCCATTGTCCGACTTAACAAACTGACACGGAATACAACTCCTAAATCAGGTAGACGGAAACATATCACCCTCTTAGTAAGAACCTTCACTGTTGAATGAACAGCAAAACCGGTGAATCGACTGTCTTTAACACTTCTGTCGTGTGTGCCAGCAAAACCACTGTTCAGTATGGTTCATTTTGAGGCACATAAGGCTATTGCTGTGTAAACAGGAAGATCTGAGTTCTGGTACATATAGACCAACTCAGCTCTTTGACGTGACATCACTGCGGTGGCGCTGCTGTCGGCACTGCGCATGCGCAGCGCCTCGCTTCTCCCGCATCTGGTTCCTGCACACGCGCTGTGTGGGCGAACGAGGGCTTGTTTTGTAAACACTGTGTTGGTGTATACGGTAAATAAAATTAGCGCGAATTACTGCCTCAAGGTATTCAAAAGTAATGTCAAAGTAATTTCAAAGTAATTTCATTACTTTTGGAAAGTAATTGTAATGTAATGTCATTACATTTAGTCTGCGGTAATTTGTAATGTAATTTAATTACATTTTTGCAGTTTCCAAAAAGTAATTAGTAATGTAATTTAATTACTTGTTGAAAGTAATATTGCCACCTATGGTAGAGGGGGGGGGGGGCGTTGCTGTTACGATGTTTGGCCCCGTCTGATGTAGAAATCTGCGCACGCCTATGGTGTGATCGGTGAGCTACTAGTATTTGCGTCAATGCGCTCGCCCCGCAATATTTCGCGAAACTGCGGAGAGTTTAAACCAACATTGCATCAAAGTTCATTTCACTTTCACAATGCTCCTGCCCCACTACACTGCGGGGTTGTTATACGGTAGACCTGTGATTATATATTTTTTTTTCTAACTTTTGATTATCATTTCAAATTGCATACACTTCGAGTGGATATAAATATATACTGACAGCCAAAGTGAAAAAATAAAGTTTGATTGAATGAACACTATTTTTTTTATTTATATCATACTTGGTTTACATCACTGTAGATAAAAAAAAAGCAATTGTTTCTCACTAGATCTTTCTTTTTTGAACATCGCAGAAACATTGACCAATCCATCAGGTTATTGAAAACAATGCGGAAGAAGAAAATTGCTGTACATTTAAAGCACACCTTACTTAACAACTTCTTTTAACGCTGCAAATTCTGAAATACTAAAACAAATGCAGTTTGATATATTTTTTTTAGCTAGTAGCAAAAAGCTTTAATACATTTTTTTACGCCAAACATGGTGCAGGTGCAACATTGCGTAACAACGAGAAGTAAGAAAGGAACATAGAAACAGGGGACGAGCGCCGACCCGTAACTAAATGTTTAATTGTGAAAACAGGCAAACATAAAAGGCACGCAACCACGTGCCTTTTATGTGTTGCTGTTTCCTGTTTTCACTATTAAACAATTAGTTGCGAGTCAGCGCTCGTCCTGTGTTGTGTGTTCCTTTTCTTACTCCTCGTTGTTACGCGCTGTTACACCTACACCATGTTTAACTTTCACCAACTAGCCCAGCTCTTTACGTTTTAATTTGCTTCGACGTTACTTTTATTGTTTTCGTATCTTTCTTTCACGTTATGATTTGATTCCAGTAAAACAACACGTAACAGACAAGCCAAGTGGAAGGTAGAAAGAAAGCTCGACGTTCCGATTTGCTCAGAACAGCGCTGCTTTTTTCACATGTTCAGCCTGCTACAATCTTTCTTGCTTGATGATTGTTTGATCCAGATACAAAACAAATGCCCATAGAAAACATCAAATGAGAGACAAAATGTAAGTAAAAATAAATATTTTTGGAATTAAGGTTCGAAATTGTATCTCCACCCAAAATTTGAAAGGCAACCCGACGTTTCAAAACCAACTCGGTTCCTTCTTCAGGGGTAACTGAAGGCACGCGGACACAGCAGCAGCTCCTAATCTCTTCGTCTTCAAAAAAGAAAGGAAAGAAATTAAAAAAAGAAGAAATTAGGAAATTGAAAAATTCTAAAATAACTTTTTAGCTATGGAGATGGTCGTCTCTTCAGCTTTTCCGTGAGGTCACGGAGGCCATGCGCATACACAGAGGGCAAAGCGCCCAGCGACCTGTTAAGGTTTCCTGGCGTGTGCTGGATACGCAGGAGGGTCGAAACCAGTGAGGCCTTATGACTCCAACGAGTCATAAGGCCTCAGTGGTTTCGACCCTCCTGCGTAGGACAGCGACAGTCTGCTCGTCGGAAACCGATAAAAAGAAGGAGAAGAAGACCATAATTGAAGACCGAAAGAAAAACGGCGACTCTAGTAGCTTTATTGAGCGCATCGCCCGACGCCAAGGTCTCGCCAGACAAAACCAGATGCCAGTAGAAGAAAGACAACCCCATCGAGTCGCGCATCAGCGTTCCCTACGTAAAGGGAACCAGCGAAGCGCTCGCACGAGTACTGGGAAAGGAAGGTATTCTGGTGTCCCACAAGCCCACGTCCACACTCGGAAGGTTTATGCCAAGACCGAAAGATCGTCTACCAAAAGAAAGGGCACAGGGCGTGGTTTACACCATTCCTTGCGCAGAGTGCCCCGCAACCTACATCGGCGAGACGAAGAACTTTCCCGAGCATATTCGCCAACACAAGAACGACGTGCGGAAGTTTGACAGTGAGCGCAGCGCCATCGCCGAACATTGCGATACCCTAGACCATCGCATTGACTTCGCGAATGCGCACGTGGTGGACACAGAGCCCAATTTTCGAAAAATACTTTTCTTGGAATCGTGGCTAATCCAGCACATGCCAGGAAACTTTAGCAGGTTGCTGGGCGCTTTGCCCTCTGTGTATGCGCATGGCCTCCGTGACCTCACGGAAAAGCTGAAGAGACGACCATCTCCATAGCTAAAAAGTTATTTTAGACTTTTTCTTTTTCCTAATTTCTTCTTTTTTTAATTTCTTTCCTTTCTTTTTTGAAGACGAAGAGATTAGGAGCTGCTGCTGTGTCCGCGTGCCTTCAGTCACCCCTGAAGAAGGAACCGAGTTGGTTTTGAAACGTCGGGTTGCCTTTCAAATTTTGGTTGGAGATACATTTTCGAACTTTAACTCTCACCCAACCAGGCAGATTTCTGTCAAATATATTTACTTATTTTTGGAATTGATTTGCATTTTGGGCCAGTTGGTTCCTGATCGTAGACAAGCGCCGAAAAAAGACAGGGACCAGTGTTTACGTCAACTTCTAGTCCCTGTCTTTTTTTCGGCGCTTGTTCTACGATTTTGGGAATTTCGGGTGAGGGAAAGGTTTGATTTAAATTATCACATTAAAACTGAAGTGATTAAAATTGTGATTTAAATCATGGTGATTTTTATTGTCCACCCTGCTGGATATATACGCTCTGTCAGATAACCCTGTTGAGTGCGCTTCTCATTGCGCACTGGTGCATAACGGAGAAGCGACGCCCGTGGAGCTTGCAGGGCGATTTGGCGGGAAAATCACTGATGGTGCGCGCGTACAGGTAGGGACCTCGAAAAAAGAAAGAAAAAGGACTTTGTGATTGCTAATTTAACCATAGGGTTATTATAATGTACTATGCTAAAGGTGCAGCTGGTGCTAGTGTCTACGCAAATTATCGGTCGTAAGTTTAAGCAGGTAGCAGCCAGTCTACTTTTGCGGTGCTCATGTGCATTCCTAAGGGAAAACGCGCGTGCATTTTGTTTCTCTAGTGGAGAATAACAGATATCACCTTTGTTACTTGGACGTCATAGCGAATATTCTGTAACTTTATTAACATTATGAACGTGCAACAGCTTTAGTTAGAGCATTTTGTTTTTCTGATAATTGAATAATTTCAGAGCCAAGCCTCTCTTTCAAATCCAAGTAATTTCGATGGTGCTTATAATAAAACCATGGCAGATATCTATGTCACTATATCTTGCAAATTTACGAGCGGTTAAAAAGACGCAAGACGAATAATTAAAGGAAGTACAAGCTACGCGAGATGTTTCTATTTTATATATATTATTATTTAATTTACCGTGTCGCTTTTATCCGACGCCAAGCTGTGTTTTCTGTACTGCGGGTCGCTTCAAAAACTTGGAGCACGTGGAAATGTTTTGAATGACAGTTTGATTCTGTCATTCAAAACATTCCCCTATAGTTCAAGGAACAAAAACAAAAAAAACAGTCGTTGGATGTTTAGAAAATATGTTTTCTGTGGAAGGCACGTCAAAATATTAGGCGCTGGAGAAATTCTTGGGCATAAGCGGTACCGGATTCCGTCTCCTTCCGCACAACAAAGTTGGTCTGCAATGATCACCGAACCTTGTCAATGGACGCACACGCGGACGGAGCGTCTGAAGTTAGAGAGCCTATATAAAGTCAGCTACAGCCGCGCCATCTTCTAAATGCCGTCTGCAACAGTGGCGTAGCCAGAAGATGAGGCATCGACACTCCCTTCACCCCCCCCCCCCCCCTCCTCCCTCCCTCTGCCGAGTCACTTGCTGAGACATAATCGGGGAAAGGGCGCGTGAGAGCGTAGCTTCCACTGCGTTAACGAGGCGATTCTGACCACCAGAAAAAAGGGCGAACTGACGTCACGTGCATGTCATGCATACAGATGCATTTCGCCTCTCTCCCCCCCCCCCCCCCCTTTCCTTCCCTTCTGCCAAAATCCAGCCGAATTTATAATATACATAGCTTCCACTGACGTCACTTGGTAAGACATAATTGGGACTATTCAGCTTCCGTTGCGTTACCGAGGCGATTCTGCCCCCGCAAAAAAATGATTTCTGCCTCTGTGGAGTGCAGCCAACGCTTGTTCGGGCTCCAGCCTCCAAACAATAAACGATAAAGCAGATCTGTCTTCGGACCTCTGTGTGAGTAGGAAGAATAAACGGAACTGATATGTTTCAAATCGCACTGACGACTTGACTTTCCCTTTATTATAATCGAGTACATGCACCGGGCGGGTCTGATCCGGTGTTTCTACGAGTTTCTTACCTTCTGATTTGGCACATCATCAGCGTCCTGTTTACGTTACGGTGTTGATTTTGTGCGCAAATACACATTCTCCTTTTTGCGGCGCCCTGGCACGTAAATGCATCTATGAGACCAATAACAACACTGTGTGGGCTTTGGCTAGTTTCTGGAATAGTTAAAATCAGTAAAGTTATAAGAGTTAACATGGTACAACTAATAGTTTAAATCGCGACTGCGTGCCATCTCGTAAGTTTTGAACAGAGCTCGGCGTAAGATATGCCTTTCATAGTGGTGCAGAGCTTGGAAAGCACGAGCGTGAGAGCATTACTGTGCTGAACGACGTCGGTACGCGTATTTCATGACGAGTATCGGCGTGATCCACGGAAGTCTCTGGCGATTTACGGAGTAGCCTTTAGCCGGCTTCCAGATTTCCTTACGCATATCGCGTAAGCAAATTTTGGTCCCGGGTGAAAGCAGGCTAGCGAGTGAATCACTGAGGCGTGTTTATCTAAACCTCGCCCCCTCCCCCGCCTCTTTTTTCTCCCCCCGTAAACCAGGAGATGTGACGTTCATGAAGACGCTCCAATCAGAGTGCCAAAACTGCTTCGTTGACTACGCAAGTTTTTCCGAATACGCCGTCGGTACACGCCCGTCCATGTTGAAACCTGTCGGCTATGCCCTCGATCACGATAATGTGCAGCGCATACATGGCTCGCACTGACGTTATATCGCGTGACCATCATGAAAAAGAGAGAGAAAGCGAAGCTGCTTTTGTAGGAATTTTGAGTGACGGGTTAATCTTCTCTCATGTTCTGGGAGTAGAAGAGCAACGTCTAGGCAAATTTGGAAGACACAAAAGAGGGTCCTGGTAAGGAGGGGGGGGCTCCTTCTTCCCCTCTTCTCTGGTGTTCATCGGAGCGCTCTTTCGATGACGTCATGTGCAAGCCATGTGACTGAAATTCAAGATGCGTGGTTTTAAGGTGCAGAGAAGTTCGTTTGTTTTCTCCCGGTCAGTGAGCTCGTGCAATACCACCTAGAAGACAAGGCCGGCTCATGACGTCATCGTAAGTGGACCGCCCGATTCGTCCCAAGCGGCAAACACGCTGATGCTCGACGAGAGTCGCCGCAAAGCGCAAAGACGCGCCCTTCTTGGCGTCGCCGCGTTCTATACTTCGTTTCAGCTTCGGTCCGAGCGCGGCCGATGTTAGAGCCGAAGGGCCAATCAAACAGCGAAAGAGGCACAACGTAATGGCGTGCTCCCTGCGGTTGATAGAACAAGCCGCTATTCGCCGTCTCTCTGTGCGTGCTCCTCCGCTGGGTGGTCCTATCAAGCACAGACAGCACGCCATGACGTTGCGCTTTTTTGCGCTGTTTGATTGGCCCTTCGGCTCATAACATCGGCCGCGTTCGGACCGAAGCTGGAACGAAGTATAGCGTCGCGTTCGTAGTGAGACGCTACAAGACGAGCTGGCGGCGATGCTGACGCAAGCTATGCGGAGCGGAAGTTCGTCTGCTTCTTTTGCGGGGGTTGTGGTGACGTCAGAACGCCGAGCTCTGATTGGTTCTGAATAAAGAATTGTGGGTAGCAACTTGACTTGAGGTCTACCCACTATCATTCAATCAGAGCCAATCAGAGCTCGGCGTCATTCTGACGTCACCGCAACTCCTGCGCAAGAAGTGGTATTGGCTCGCGTCTCTGAAGCAAGCGTTGTGGCAACGGAACCGACGTAATCGTGGGTCCTGGTATACTCTGTCTCATCCTACGATGGACTAAAGGCCAAAGCCAAGGGCCGCCAGGTCCAATCGCGTTCCACGGTATACTATGACACGCTTAACATTGGTTAGGGGTGAACGAATAGTGTTCGAATCTAAAAGCGCCGCATCATTTCTACAGCTTCGACGCCGCAAAAAGCCTATATGTCTTGGCTTTCTTTGCGATGTAAAATTGTTGAGTCACTCAGTGCTCTTCGATTCGAACCACTGTCCACCCGTCCCCACATCAGTGATCCGAGACGCGGGCACCGATACGGTCATCGAAGCGAAATACCGTACAAGTTCTAAGTGGATCGTGATTGGATCTGGCGGTCCGTAGCTTTGGTCTTTAGTCCATCGTAGGGTGAGACGAAGTATAGACAAGCAGTCACTTGAAAAAAAAAAAACAAAAAAAAAACAGTAACTTTTTTGTTGAATTGCTTTTCTTTTCTTTTTTCTTTTTTTGCAGCTGTCATTGTTTCTACTAGTCAAAGCGATTCAAGCGGTGTCCCACTTGGGGAAACGCCGGACCCGCTTCTGTTGGTCACAGCGCTGTTGGCAGAATGTGTTGTCTCGTCACGGACGTGTATTCGGAAAAGCTTGGGGAGTAAGTGTACACAGGCCAATTTCGTCCCTCTGGCGCATTTTCATGGATGTCACATCACCTAACTTCCGAGGGGAGGGGGGCGCACGAGGCTTAGTAAACAAGCCTCAGTGACTCACGCAAGGCTTCAGCCGGCTCCAAGACGTTTTTACGCTTATCGGGTAAGCAAATCTAGGAGCCACGGCTAAACGGTTGCGTGAGTCACTGAGGCGTGTTCACTCATAAGCAGTTACTCTAGTGTTCACCTGTTCACCTAAGCCTCGGGTCCTCCCTCCTCTTTCTCCCCTGGCCAACCAGGCGATGGGACGTCCATGAAAACGCGCTAATCAGACGAACGAAATTCGGCTGTCGTTGCCGGGCCGTGTGACCATCCTCCCGATGCGAGATTCCGTGCAGCGGGGCCAATGTAAGTGCATATATCCGTTTCGACTGATAGAGCATCGCCTACGAGTGTCCACGGGCTCCATAGTAGTTGACAGGATCAAAAACGGCAAGAAGCCACTTTTGGATGCCTTGCCTCCGGCATGCACTCGTCGACTTCAGTCGTGCTTTGCGTGCGCGCTCGAGGCTCACGACACGTCGATTCATTATCGAGGGACCCATTTCAGGAGGAGCATTTCTTACAAGTGCATGTTCGCGTCTTTATATACGTCCCTCGTGATAAAGAAATGAGACGCCCCTTATTTCCGCCTCCACGCAAGTGATTCATCGTGAGCTGCGAGAGGAAAGCAGCCATGTGAAGCTCCTTTCGTAAGCGGGTGGGTATCTAGAAGCTTCCGAGCTCGAACTAACAAGAATATTCTCCAGTCATCTGGAACATTTCAGTCATGCAAACAAAAAGAAAGATAAAGAAAACAAGCTCTGGGCAAGGATCAAACCGTAGCCAGCGGCGTGGGAGTCAAGCACGCTGCTGACTCAGCTATGCGCACGCGGCAATATGGCGACGCAGTTAGGTCCGAGCGTGGCCGACGTTATGAGCCGAAGGTCCAATCTAATGGCGAAAAAGTCGCACCGTCATGGCGTGCTCTTCGCAGTTGATAGGACCAGCGGTGTTTGCCGTCTTTCTGTGCGTGCTCCTCCGCCGGCTCGTCCTATCAAGAGCCAAGAACGCCATGACGTTGCGCTTTTTGCGCTGTTTGATTGGACCTTCAGCTCACAACAACGGCCACGCTCGGACCTAAGGTGAAACCAAGTATAGTCCAGGGTCAACGTTACTAGAACCACTCAGTTAGGAAACTGCCATAGGGCCTGCTCTGAAAAAGTGGCGCCGATCCTTATCCCAGTTCCGAGCTAATGGCGATCGCAACGCTGCTATTTCTTCCTCAGCGGCCACACCGTGAACTGTACGGCTGCACTTACTGGTTCCGTCGAGTCACGGAAGGGCCGGTGGCGCTATCTCGTAGGGCCATCTCGCAGTAGCCATATAAAGCAACTTTCATGTTTAAACTCGTCGCTAAAGGGTAGCGCTGTTATCGTATTTAGTTTGGTCTCGGTGGACGCTAGCGGCCCAGGTTTCAAGGGCAAGTTTCCCAACTGAGTGTTCTAGTAACGTTGACTAGGGTCTTTAACTTGCATCACGCAGTGGTGATACACGACGCGGTACATCCAGATCGGAATGGGCAAGGTCAGGCATCGAAGCCAAGATCCCCTGCACGTTCAGGGCGGCAGCCCTTGGCGAATCTCCGTGGTATGTCCGGACGACGGATGCAGAAAACAATGCGAACACTTTGCCGCCTCAGTGACTCCGAGGCGAGAGCGCCGCCTGCGGGTTCGAATCCCGGCCGAGGTGCCCGCAATCTGACGGAGGCTTATTGCGGAGGAGGCGCCGTGTAACCGAGCGTTCGGTTGCACGTCAAAAGATTCCCAGGTGGTCCAAATTAATCCTCAGTCCTCCGCTGGGGCTTGCCAGATGCCCGTCGTTGGTTTGGCACGTAAAAACTCCCAAATTTCACTTTTGTTGCTCTTGGAACGCCTTGAAATTATCATCTCGACTGAAAACATTAGCGTAGAAATCGAGGGAAGAACACCGTTTAAATTGTTTTATCTTTTGTGCAATCATAAAACCCGGTAATCCCAAAAACGTTCGAAATTGTCTTCTGTGTACCTTTAAAAATTAAAAGTAAAACATTCACGATAAAAATCAATTAGGCAACGGGAAGCGAAGCAGTGGAAGCGGTAAGTAGATGGGAGACACGTATATGTATGACTCGTCTGCCCCCGCGTCCAGCTATATAAACAAAACAATTAAAATAAAAGAAAACAGTGACAACAAAAAAGACTCTCCGAGAGATCACATTCCTGCGATTGTTTCCTAGTCGGCATGCTGTGCATGCGTGCGGGAAGGAAGAGCCCTGTATGTTCCCGGTGCTGTTGATCCAACTAAGAGCAGCTGCGCGCCTTCCCTGCGCGCGCAGCGCGATGCAGCTAGCGCGTTTTATTTTAGTCTCATCAGCTCGAACGCGTTTGATAGAATTAGTTGAGCGCGACTCTAAGTTCAGCCAGCGAGTTATTTCCCTCGTGCATATTCTAGCCTTCTAAAACAAATATTAAAACCCACGCTTTTTAATTGTTTTATTACTTCCAAGATTTGCCAGAAGCGTTGTTTAGGACGTGCCACACTTGGGTATAAATACGTGATTGAAAAGTGTGATAATTTCTGGCTTCTGTCAGCAAGTGTTCCCTTCAACGCGCATCAACTATTATTGAAAAAAGGACAGTCTTTTCGGCACTCCTAGCAATTGTCCGCAGCGACCATGATCCATGACATCTCGGGGTGGTGACGCTCGCAAGTGAGGAAGTGGCCAGGTGTAAGTATATTAGCTTGATCCTGGGTAAGTATCGCCAAGCTCCCAGTATGGTGGCCGTCTTGGTTCATGAAATGAGAAGTTCCTCCTTGGCCTCTTCATTCTTGGTGAGACATGAGGCGCGTCACCTCATGTCTTTTCCGGTTTTACTGGTCCGGCTAGTCGGTGGTCGCATTCACTTGCTTTTCATGCCTCTCGCACCAGGGGCGGATCCAGAACTCCGTTTTGGGGGGGGAGGGGGGCGGAAAATTTGTAAGAATGCTATTCTCCCATTCTTTTGTGTGCACCGGGGGGTCCACCCATGTTAAATTGCCCTCCGAGAAGGGGGGAGGGGGGGGGGGGGCGGGTCGACTTGGTTTGGGGGGGGGGGGCTGCCCACGTCGCCCCCCCCCCCTTGGATCCGCCGCTGTCTTGCACAGGTGTGAGAGGCGCGGGGGGGGAGGGGGGCTGGTTGAACGTTGGCCAGCCGGACGCTACAGCTGGATAGCATTGTCATTTATTAGGCTAAGGAGAGAACGCCCTTGTGCTGACGTGATGTAAGGTGCGGCCATGTTTGGTTCGCTATCTTATGTTTGTTTGTTGCTTACGCCCCTGGATCCTTGTAGCGTACAGTACATGCTCCCATTGTATACCCGTTTCCCGTGTGATTTATGTCTTACAGTGTACAGTGTCAATAAATGTTTCTTGATCAGCCAATTATCTTGTAAGGTTCTGGTCGTCTGTATGTTAGTAGCTGCTTGTGTTCAGCTAGCAGGCAGGGAAGGCAATGGCGCTACTTTCCCAGGATCTAGTGATTTTAGGTGTAAGACGTCCACGAGCTCTGCTCGTTGGTCGTCGCTCCCGTGGGGAGCTCATTTGGACGCCTTCGCAGGCCTGCCCCGTGAAACACCGAGAAAGCTGTGTACCGATCGAGCTTGATCCTGCGCACCGCGGAGAGCGTTTTTTTCAGCAATAAATAGTTGCCGTGGTATTCTCGCCACATCAATAGGGACTTTTAGCAAACCGTTACCGTGTTCCACGTACCGCACTACCGGAGCCTTTGACGCATGCTTTTAAGCGCGCGCCCGTATTAACGGCGAGATGTTTTGGTGGCGCCCTCCTATGGTTCCCCCTTGTGACGTCATTACCTTGCAAACAACAAGTTCGATGGTGTTTGTTATTAGCATGGTGGAAGCTTGAAATCATTGAGCTCTCAAAGGAACACTGCCAACACCGTCAAAATTAAAGTTCTTTCATTCCTCTTATTTCCGTCGATGATAAATCTCCTTTCCGACGTCATAGTCAGCGTTCGGCCAATCGTGGAAGGCCGACCACAGCGACGCTTTCGGTCGCGCACGGGGCTAATAGTCTAGAGACCATTATCAAGGACTGCGCATATCGTCTGCGATGCATATTTCTATCGGTTCGACAACTCTGTAAACTCTGCTATGGTTTCACAGTAACATATCTGTATGTGACAGCATTCACGGTCGATCCAGCATTCACGGACACAACGGTCGATCCAGCACGAATTGCAACATGGAGCCAAAACAAGTCCTCGGGCTTGTGCCAGCGCTGCAAACTCGGAGCCCGGGCTACCTTCGCCCACCTTGCCTGGTCCTGCCCGGACCTGGCAGCAGTACGATCCCGCCACCGGCCACTCGATATCATCCAGCTCGAAAGCTGGACGCACCCTCCAGGAACAGAGGGTGCACGTAAGCGTGTGCTGCGGACCCTCCTCGACTTCGTGTTCGAGGCGGGACTGCAAGCGCATATCTGACTTCCCTCACGGCCTAGCAGCCAGGCGTCCGGCCACCGCTGCATTCTATCCTTCCTCTTTCTTTCTTCTTTTTTTTTTTCGGCCAAATAATAAACGTTTTACTGACTGACTGACCGTTTTCTTTTTTTTTTTTTTTTTTCACATGCGGAGGTGCAGAAATAGCACTCCGGTGGCCCCACTCATCCTTTCTAGTACACTCTACCCGAGCGCGCACACTCTTCGCTTCTTCAGAAAAGCCACAGCAAGTTGATCCCGAATAGACCTATTGCTAAATTACCCAAGCATCAAGGAGAATGATGGGAATGTATGGACACGCGCCACACGCGCTCGCCTTCCCCGTATAGACCTTTCCAATGTTTACAAAATCACAGTCCAGCGTGCGATCTTCACAGCCCAGCACGTGCATGTTCGTCGCTTCGTAAAGCGAGGAAAGCACGCGCCATACGCACGAACGCTCAAAATGGCACCGGCCACACGCTCTTTTTTTGGAAAGGTCTATAGAAGATTCGAAGTAAAACACCAAAATAAAGCGTTGACAAGCGCGCGTGCAAATGCCATTTGTTTTAGACATTTGCTTTAGAAAAGCTACTACTGCTGACGCCAGCACGTGCAGCGCGTGTAAGTACACTCGGAGCATGCTCCCTGGCGCTTGGGAATTTCGCAGAAGGTCTATAGACCTTTCCAATGTTTACAAAATCACAGTCCAGCGTGCGATCTTCACAGCCCAGCACGTGCGTGTTCGTCGCTTCGGAAAGCGAGCAAAGCACGCGCCATACGCACGAACGCTCAAAATGGCACCGGCCACAAGCTCGTTTTTGGTTCACTCCTGCTGAGAATCTATAACGATTTAGCCGAACCGTTCTCGAGCTCCCGAACGATTCGCACGCGCATGCTCTGTGACAGCGACGAATTGTTCGAAGACGAACCGTTCGCTTGGATACTTCTGATCAAAACCCCGTGATGAGCAAGACGTTTCGCTTCGCTCGTTGTCCTTGCAGAACATGTATTTTCGAGCCGTACCTCTTACGTTTTTCGCCTTTTTTTTCATTTTGGAGCCACTTTACTTGATGATGGTATATTCGGTGTCACGTTGCGATGGACCGCGGGAGGCTATACGTGCCTACGGAACCAATCCAGTGCCGCGTAGGTGTCACGTGACCTTCAGGAGGGGCGCAGCGATGCTAGGAGCGCGTTGTTATCTGCTACGTTTGTGGCGCTGTATTGGCTGCAGTCATGGCTCGCAGCGTCGGTCCAAACGCGTACACCATACGGGAATGTAGACGCGCAGGCATTCCTTCCCTACAGAGAGTGCGGCGCTGTACTTCGTATCACTTTTAAGTCGGACCACAGACGACGCTACGATGGAGCCAATCAGGCAGCGGCAAAAATGCATCATTTCGCCACTCGATGGCCTTTGGGCGTCGCCGACTAAAACAGTCACGCACAGTGAAGGCGGCACGACTCTGCGCTTCTCTTTCGTGCGTGATTGGTTCAGCTGGTGATAGCCGCACATAAATGACGAGCGCAGTGACAATGCACTTTTGGCCGCTGCTTGATTCGCTCTATCGGATCAGTTAAAAGAAGAAAAAAAAAAAAACCTTGAGAATAGGTACAGAAACAGAAGAACACAACACCGTCTTATTTTCTTTTTCATTATGATTATTTATTAGCTCGTCTGCGCAGTAACCGTTATTTCAGTAACCCATCATATCGTCGGCTGCGATCGAAGCGAAATGGATTATAGATGTTTTCTTTGCAGTCGCCGCTGCTCTGACGAGTACACGGGCCGCCGGCCCGTACCATCGTTTCAGCTTGAGTCTAGAGGCAGCCGACGCTACGAGCTTTGCGTGCACATCAAGCAGCGTCAAATGCGCGACTCAATGGGTCTTCTCTGTTAATGCTTGCAGTTCAGCGATCATAGAACACGTATAGAAACATGACCAACACCATAATGAAGCGCTTTTGATGCTGTCCGATTCATCATATCAGCTCGTATGGCTGCGCCTGGCCGCGGCAAAAGCGTGCAACTGGATGCTACAAACACCAAAACATCACTCATACAGCGATATCTCGAACGGATGACCGTATTTTTTAGAAAAAGGAGGCGCGTTTCACTGATTTGTGTACGTCTTGTTTCTCCGAAAAGGAGAGGGAACGGCCCTCGCGTCTCCTCCGCCTCGCTGCCTTGAGCAACACCTCCTAGAAAACAAGGCCAGAGTGCTCTTCTCGTGACGTCGCGAAGGAAGGCCATCGGGGGCGCGCGTCGAAGCGAAGGCAACGCGCGTGGATCGACCGTCGTAACGCGATTTTAGTCACATACGCGTGTCTTATTAGCTAAAATGAAAGCTGCAGCATATATCAAGGGGTCTCGAAAATATTTTATTACACGGTCAAAATATTACACCGCTAAATAATCGGTATGAAATGGTACGAGGTAGGCGTATAAGAGAAAACATTGAGTCACGCAATTATTGCTGTAGGAATGCATATTTTACACAGAAATACTTCGACAAAATGGCGAGACACGCAGTGATTGGACACAGCAAAACAGATCACAGTTAAAAATCAGGTAGATGTAGTCAACGCGGACACGGCTAGACAAATGTCACTTACGATCATGTAAGCGATGTTATCGCGTGCAGTCACTGAATTCTTGCATCATACCCCGGCCAGATGGCAAAAGTAATGTAATTTCGATCGAATTACATTATGGGGTCGACAAATCAGCTTGCGACGATCGTATAATCACTCAAGACCGCGAGCTGATTAAATCCCATATCATTTAATGAAAATATATGAACTTTTCCGTGTGACAGTCAACTAATTTACTTCTCCCTATGGGCTCGAGCTGCCTTAGAACAAAATATCTCATTTTGTATACAATAATACTATTACCTTAATATAGTTAAGATTCTAGTATAAAAGCGGTAAAGGCAATAAAATAACATTAGTATAAATAAACACATAAGCACAAACAACGCACTTTTTATAATCACGCAAACTTGTTATTCACCTTCCAGTGAGAACTAGGATATTACCACACAGATTTACAAATGTCCACGCAACCGCACACGGACAACGATCGAACAAGATGCCATTCTATCCCGAAAAACAGAAAAAAAAAACCCGACTGCAGCAGTTTACTCGCGTCCCACATGACCAAGAAAGCCCGTAGATAAGTTGTTTCTCACCTGTCGATCGTATCCATACTTCCCACAATATCCGTGACGAAAACATTTGAACACGAACTTTAGGTCTCTCTGTCGAGAGGCCTATCGATAATCGACCAGTGTCATCGTTGACTAGTTGCCACACGTCACTCAAACCGTAGCAGGACTTGTTCCGCAAATCCACGTAAATGCCGTAGTATCAAGCGAACACAAAAAAACTACCCGAGACTGCGGTGACGACAAAAAAACGACGGTAGGAGTATCAAAAGAACCAAACACACACGCACACTAGAGCAGCGGCCGCAGTGTGGGAGGCTTAACGTCGTCGACCCATCTCTTGCTCGCGTGCGCTCCCTGCGACGATTACTGGATTTTTTTTTTTTTCGGTTCCCTTCTCTTCTGAAAGTATCAGTGTTCCTTTTAACACAGTCAGCAGCTCACACACAACGTAAATGGACCTCTTGGCGAATATGTGCTGCCTCCTAGACACGCGACTGGGTTCGAGGCTAAGTGGCGAGAAAACAACGCGCGCGCAAGGCCTCTCCCACCCGTTCCACACCAAAAACGTCAGCTACATCCTGTTCACTCATTGAGGCGCTGTGACCTAGATACGGTTCCCCCAAATTAGCCTCTGTCCCCATCGTGCGTAATCTTCCGCCCCGAAGTCGACACAACGAAACCATCTTCCCTCTTTGCTCGGCCAGAAGGAAGAGAGAGAGGGTACTGAAACTATTTACTCTCGAACCGATGTTTCTACAAAAGGTCCATTCCACAACCCGGGCGATAATAGTTCCGACAGCCGAAGGCTACACAGTTCACCGGCATGATTGCAGTGCACGTCGTAATCTAGAATGGGCGTCGTCAGTACGTTGACTCGTGTTCACCTTGTTCGCAACATCAAAACTTGAGTCTCGAGGGTTTCCAAGGCGCTCAAAGGCGAGAAATACAAGATGGCGGATTGTTTGGAACTAGATACTCTCGAACCCAGGCGCATCAAATACTCCGCGCACGCGCACCGCGTATTTCTACAAAAGGTCCATTTACCAGAATCGGAGCCCGCACGAGGGAAGAAAACGTCCCTGCGGACCGGTTCATTCGAAAAGTGTGGTGATCTGCGGGATTGCACGTAGTCCCGCGGTTACGGGGATAATCATAAATATAAAAAATTGGTACTTTCAACCTTGGTAGCGCGTTGTATATTAGGTTTATATTATATATATAATAAATTGTACAATACTTCACTTTTAAAACATATATTAATGTCAGATAAACGCTCACAAACACCCCGCGCCACTCAAAATATATTCTTTTTTTTTTACGTCGATGTTTAGAACTTTTTTTTACGTAGTTGCGCGATGGACTTCCTTCCTCCGCCATTGTGACGTAACGACTCGGAGCGCTCTGGCCTTCTCTTCTAGGAGGTGTTGCCTTGAGGGGGCGAAGCGAAGAGAGGAGGAAACCAGATATCTTGACGTCACGCGCCTCGTCGGCCTGGTTCAATCTCGGCCTCTTTTTTCAAAAATACGGCCGTCGATTCGAGATGTCGCCTTACGAGTAGTGTTGTAGGGATTGTAGCGTCTTGACTACATCTCCTGCGTTGCTTTTTGAAATCCAAATTTCGGTGCACCATCTCTTTAAGAGGATATCGCAGCTCCCGAGCCCTACGCGATTCCAATGGCATCTTTTTTGTCTTTTTTCTCAACAACCACCGAACGAATTGACTTGGGAATGGTTTTATTAGAAAGATAATAAAAAAAGAGTAATATTGTGGCGCTACATTTCCAAATCTTAAAGTTTAAAATCTTTTACGGGAATTTTAAGTTTTTGTTTTCGTTCCGTATGTTTATGAACATTCCAAAAATAAACCAGGGCCTAAATACAAATTCAGGCGTCACAATATTGAAAACCACGACTTTTTGAATATATCTCTAACAAGCTCTTTTTTCCAGAGATTCTCATTGTGATATATTTTAACCAAGTTTGTAGCCTATCAAAATGTCACAAATCCAGCTGTCAGCTGGCGCCATCTATGAGTGTGTTGGCAACAGTGTTGCGGAATGGGCACCCCCATTCCATTCCCATTCCATTCCGGGAATTAGAGTTTTCGATAATTCAATTCCTTTCAACTCCTAGGAATGGGTACACTGGGCCAATTCCCACTCCTGGAATGGCTGAATCGTTCCATTCCATTCCTCCAATTCCCAAACGTAAAAATTGGCACTTGACAGCTACATTGTGTTGCCGGCATAAGCAGCATAAAGCTGACATTATCAAACGCATACAAAATTGCAAAAAAAAAAAAAAGCTAAGTGCCTCAAAAAGGCACTGACTTTACTAAGCGGAGTGCTTGTGGTACAAAGTGTTTGTTTATATTCTACTGCAAACATCGAGAAAGACTCCTTGATATGTCAATGCTTGTTTAAGACATCGGTCTCGCGACCACGTGGCTCGCACCGAACAGCAATACATCCACTCATTTTTATCTTTGCAAACTTTTTTGCATTTGATTTTTAGGACATACGCGGCCAGCGTGTTTTTTTTTTTGATAAGACCATAAAAATATCCAGTTCGTGCGTGGAGCAGAAATAAGCTATATTACTGTATTATTCAAATACCTGCACAACAACACGGCTAGTACGCTGCTGGAAGTGACTCCATGCAGAGTGGCAAGAACACTTCGTCTGACAAAGTGCAACTTCTACGGCGCAGAACGAGGGACCGTATAGACAATGTCACGAAACCTGTTTTAGAACGCTTAAGTTAACACTTGCTTTACGAATCTTCATATTTCTTATCATATTCAATTCAATTCTTTATGTGTTTTCCAGGCGATCAATAGAACGTCTGCTGGGCTCAAATATACGTTTGTTCATTGTGGTTCGTTCATTATACGGACGTTATCGGTTTATTACCTGTCATTTGTTAATCATCTTGCTAATTATTCGGACAAGCCAATGCAGAGCAATTACTCTCATGCAAGCTTACAAAGCGCGCGGAAGCCAAAACATCAGTAGCAACTAGCCCCCAGCTCTCCTTCTCAGTGGCCCTCACAGCAACGGTCGCGCCTCGTCTGGCGCGGGACTGTCTTTCTGCAGGTCTAGTAAGTTCGGTCACGCGACGAGAGCGGTGACGATAGTATCACCTTACGATGAACCGCAACAGACAGCACGAGAGCCATCGAAACCAATCCAGTGCCTTCTGAGTGTCGCGTGACCCTGGAAAGCAGCAACGCGCCGTGCGTGTAGTCCCGCTCACGGTGCTAGAACGACCAGGGGTAACTCGTAGTGTCCTCAGCGGTCCATCGCAAGGTGAAACAAAGTATGCAGAGACTATCGCGGGAATTCGCTAGCTTGCTTGTAACCCTAACCATAGCCTCTTCTATACTGACATATAAGTATAGAGGAGGCTATGCCCCAAACCCACTTGAATGTAAAACGCATAACACTGAAAAGAAGCATCGGAAGAAAGACCAAGTAAAAGGTGGACTTACACGCAAAAATGCAGTATGGAAAAACGAGCGTCAGAGCAAAGCGTAAGAGGAGAAGAGAGAAGAGAATCTCGCTTTGTTTTAATGCCGAAGCAAACCCACAGTTCGTACTTAAAAGGAGTGCGCGTGAATGAACGTGGAAGGCAACAGGGTTGGCCGCCTGCTAAGCAACGCTCCCCGAACTGTAAGAAAACAATAACTGATCATCTTTCGGCGGCAGGCGAGTCAACGTGTTATCAGAGCTGTGCGAGTTATGAGTCGCCCCCGCTACCAGATCTCAATCTCCGTGGGTCCAGTCTAGATGCGTCGAAAAAGAAGAAAAACGCAAGACAAGAACGAAGATGAGGAGCCGTGCATGGCGGTTTCTTTCTTTGCCGCTCCCTTCGTTTCTTTTGCTTGATGCTTGGTTTCTTTTTTCGCTCTCGTGTAAAGCCTGGTTCAGACAGTTGCGTTTGACTGCGTTTGACTGCGTTGCGGCTTCGAGAAACCAGGACATCTCTTCTACTTATATCGCGTGCCAAGATGATTCCTTGAATTGGATTCCACGCTTCATGCGAAGCACAGATGTGCCGGTGACTCGCTTTCGGTTCTCGACGCAACGCAGTCAAACGCACTCAAACGCAAGTGTCTGAACCGGCCTTTAAGAGCCCACATGGTGCGTTTTTCTCCGCGTCTGCGTCGCGTCTGCGCCTGCGCTTTGACGTCACTTCCGGCGCCGGGACGAAACGCAGCGTTTTTAGGCGCATTCCGGCGTATCTGGAGGAGCCAGATATTTTGCGTCCAGGCGTCGCGTTTCGCGCTGCGTCTAGAAAGCAACAACCAACGAACGGCCGTGTTCACTATAGTCGGATGCAACCTAAGAACAATCTTTTAGCTCCACCCACAAGCGCATTGCGCCCATCTGAAGTGCCTCCGCCGTCGAGAAAGTAGTTCGCTAGCAACGTTGCTTTTTCTTCCTCCAGTAAACGTGTCTTAAACTACTACAATATTTATTTAATTCATTCAGGACGTTTAAATAAGTTAGAATGCGTTTTTGTCAACGAAATAGCTGTTTAGTAAAGAAAGAATGTCATGTCCAATGTACCGTCTTCCCAATTCATTTTCTGTCCAAGATACTGTCATACATACCGTCTTCCAGCGCCTTCGACTGAGGGAAAGCGGTGAAAACGAAACCAACCTTTCTCTCGCCAAAGTTATAAATAACAAAGCACTTATAGTTCCTGCAAATAATAAATATTTAGTGATTTACTTAGTTTTGTGGGCTTTGCGCACGAAATGTGTGCCTTTATTTTGTTGGATATAAAACAAGAATAATTATACTTTTCGGGTTTTGACAAATCGGTACCCTCCCAAGTCATCGACACCACCACCGCGCCCCGATAGAGTGCCTTCATACACACGCGCGCTTTTGCTTGAGTGGTGACATCTCAGCCATTTTTACGCCCAATCGTTCTTTTATGCATTTTGAAGTACGCGCAATCCGGTGTCAATCAGCTCGAGCGCGTAGCCTTGGCTAATGCATAGACGCCATTTTAGCGCCCAGGTCACGCAACGAGTGCGCGAGAGCGTCACGCGCTGAACATTCAGTGCAACAATGCATGGATGTCTTCATCCTGAGACAGACAGACATGTAGGCACCCTACGCCCCGCTCTCTTTGTCTTCCGTCATGGATCCCACTGAGGTGCACGGCAATCTCAGCTCACCCCGCGGAAACCACAGCGAATTGAAGCAGCGGTGCCGGTGCTATGTTGAATAGCAACGTGGGGCAGAGGCGACAGAAATCCAACGAAGCAGACGACGTCCGGCGTAGCTTCACACCTCTCAGCAGTGCTAAGCCTCGCGCCCGCTTGGAAATTTTCGTTGGCGATAGCGTCGCTGGATTCTCACGTTGTCGCGCAAAAACTGCTGCAAACGCAAGCCGATACCATTAAGATTTCGTGGCGTAACCTCGGGCACGTTAAACACGGTGCAAAAAAGCAGAATAATTGTCACGAGAAACTAGCGTCGCGTTGCTAAGGCCAGCAGCCATGTTGAGCTTTTTTTTTTTTTCAAAAGGATCGCGATTGGTCCACAGAATCGTGACGTCATGAAAACGATTGGCTGGCGTTTCTCGGCGTAGGAATACATTTTCCTCTGAGAGGCATTTCCGGTTTTTTCTTAGCTTGCAATCGACTATAGTTGCAAGGAGCGTTTGAATTTTCTCTACTGTTTTCGCCACTGTAGGACTGTAGTTTTCGCCACGGACCTTGCGACAAAGGTGATAAAAATAATAATAATTTTTATTTGCACAGATTGCAATACCTACTCGGCAGCGTGCAAGGCTAGGCAGACAGGTTGAGACCCTTACGCAGGTGCGCCTGCTAGCCCACCGCCAAGTAGGAAAAGGGATACGGGAGGGGAAAATAAAAATGCAAACACTCAAAAGAGAAAGATACACATACAAAAACGAGTAACAGCACTGTGCCATTCCACGGCAGAGCGCCCGCCAACGCTCGCAGCAGGGCGAACATGGGTAGTTACGTCCTTCCCCCCGCGGACATCAGTTTACAATACCTTTTGCACAAATCCAGGGACCTCTCCCTGCTCCGCGGGAGACGCTGACGCTCCTTCAGCGGAACAGAGAGGAGCTAGCGAAGTACAAAAGCATCCTGCACTCTTGCAGGCGAAATTTAAAGAATACAAGGACACCGAGAGACAAAGGAACAAAATTAATACTATCGGCAACAGCCTCAAGAACACAACCTCTGTAGCGGCCAGCTGTAAATGTTTTGGCTCGTGAGATGGTGATGCCGATGGCGTACCGAAAGGTGGATGAGGCGTACGCACTAAAAAGGATGAAAATGAGTGAAATTGAGCTTCATTGCATTTTATGTAATAAAAATGCGTGCTTACTATTAATAAAATTAAATATTTCGGCATGTAGCCATCATTTAACGCGCGATTTTTATCTAAAATTTGCGTTTGTTTCTTAAGCGCGTCTGGCTACGTTGGGCAGACGCTTCGGAAACGCAGACGCGAACCGCTGCCCGGTAGCGCTGCGTGTGGTTTCACTGGGCGCACGCGTCTGGCTTCCAAGCCGAGACGCGCGTCTAGACGCACTGAAAAACGCGCCATGTGGGCTAGCCTTAACGCCAGTGAAGCCAGTCGCCTGCATGTGCGCGTCCGTGAAAGGCGCCACCGCCACCCCCCACCTCCCCCCCTCTGCTCTTTTCTTTGACGCTTGATTTTTGTATTGCACTTTTTGCGTATAGGTCGGCTAGGGCTCCACGCGGGCAAGCAGTTTCCCGCTCATTTTATTTCTGAGCAACTGACTCGCTGACTGGCTCGATTTAGCTGACCGTAAACACACAAAAAAAGAACCGGGCCCATTCTATTCCCATTCCATTCCGGGCAAAAGGCATCTAATTCCGTTCCCACTTCATTCCCCTCAACGTTGCCGCGATTTCATTCCCCTTCCATTCCGGGGTCGCGAAAATGCGGGATGATTCCGGAATCATTCCAACTCCGGAGTGGTAACTCCGCAAGACTGCTCAGCAATACTTCCTCTTGAAATTGCGCCATGTGTTATTGTGCCCTGGACTATGTGCGTCTTCAAGGTCGTTCGGTTTGCGGTCGGAATTTTGAGGGAAAGCGCCTCCCAAAAAGCAGTTTTTTTTTTCGTTTTTTTTTTTTTTCGGCGGGCGAAGATATTTTGCTGTTAGCGCTGGTGTGATTATAGTCCGTTACAACTCTAGAAGGTAGGGTGAGGGAATGGAAGGCCGGGGAGGAGGAAGCAGATGGAACGCTGGAGATGAGAGGGGGAAACCTCCTTCTCTCTCTAGCGTTCTGTCTGCTTCCTCCTCCTCGCCCTTCCTTTCCCTCGCTCTATCTTCCTGAGCTGTAACTTACTATAGTCCGTTCCAATTCAAGAAGGAAGGGCGAGGGAAAGGAAGACCTGGGAGGAGGAAGCAGATGGAACGCTGGAGAGGGGAGGAGGAAACCTCCTCCTCTCTCCAGCGTTCTGTCTGCTTTCTCCTCTCCGCCCTTCCTTTCCCTCGCCCTCTCTTCTCGAGCTGTAACTATATAGTCCGTTACAACTCTAGAAGGTAGGGCGAGGGAAAGGAAGGCCTGGGAGGAAGAAGCAGACGGAACGCTGGAGAGGAGAGGGGGAACATTCCTCCTCTCTCCAGCGTTCTGTCTGCTTTCTCCTCTCCACCCTTCCTTTCCCTCGTCCTCTCTTCTCGAGCTGTAACTTACTATAGTCCATTACAACTCTAGAAGGTAGGGCGAGGGAAAGGAAGGCCTGGGAGAAGGAAGCAGACGGAACGCTGGAGAGGAGAGGGGGAACATTCCTCCTCTCTCCAGCGTTCTGTCTGCTTTCTCCTCCTCGCCCTTCCTTTCCCTCGCTCTATCTTCCTGAGCTGTAACTTACTAGAGTCCGTTCCAATTCAAGAAGGAAGGGCGAGGGAAAGGAAGACCTGGGAGGAGGAAGCAGATGGAACGCTGAAGAGGGGAGGGGGAAACCTCCTCCTCTCTCCAGCGTTCTGTCTGCTTTCTCCTCTCCGCCCTTCCTTTCCCTCGCCCTGTCTTCTCGAGCTGTAACTATATAGTCCGTTACAACTCTAGAAGGTAGGGCGAGGGAAAGGAAGGCCTGGGAGGAAGAAGCAGACGGAACGCTGGAGAGGAGAGGGGGAACATTCCTCATCTCTCCAGCGTTCTGTCTGCTTTCTCCTCTCCACCCTTCCTTTCCCTCGCCCTCTCTTCTCGAGCTGTAACTTACTATAGTCCATTACAACTCTAGAAGGTAGGGCGAGGCAAAGGAAGGCCTGGGAGAAGGAAGCAGACGGAACGCTGGAGAGGAGAGGGGGACAATTCCTCCTCTCTTCACCGTTCTGTCTGTTTTCTCCACTCTGCCCTTCCTTTCCCTAGCCCTCTCTTCTTGAGCTGTAAATTGCTATAGTCCGTTACAACTCTAGGAGGTAGGCCGAGGGAAAGGAAGGCCTGGGAGGAGGAAGCAGACGGACCGCTGGAGAGAAGAAGGGGAAACCTCCTCTCTCCAGCGTTCTGTCTGCTTTCTCCTCTCCGCCCTTCCTTTCCCTCGCCCTCTCTTCTTGAGCTGGAACTTGCTATAGTCCGTTACAACTCTAGAAGGTAGGGCGAGGGAAAAGGAAGGCCAGGGACGAGGAAGCAGACGGAACGCGAGAGAGGAGAGGGGCGAACCTCCTCCTCTCTCTAGCGTTCTGTCTGCTTTCTCCTCTCCATCCTTCCTTTTCCTCACCCTCTCTTCTTGAGCTGGAACTTGCTACAGTCCGTTACAAGTCTAGAAGGTAGGGCGAGGGAAAGGAAGGCCTGGGAGGAGGAAGCAGACGAAATGCTGGAGGGTAGAGGGGGAAACCTTCTCCTCTCTCCAGCGTTCTGTCTGCTTTCTCCTCTCCGCCCTACCTTTCCCTCGCCCTCTCTTCTTGAGCTGTAACTTGCTATAGTCCGTTACAACTGTAGAAGGTAGGGCGAGGAAAAGGAAGGCCCGGGAGGAGGAAGCAGACAGAGCGCTCGAGAGGAGAGGGGGAAACCTCTTCCTCTCTCCAGCGTTCTGCTTTCTCCTCTCCGCCCTTCCTTTCCCTCGCCCTCTCTTCTTGAGCTGTAGCTTACTATAGTCCGTTACAACTCTAGAAGGTAGGGCGAGGGAAAGGAAGGCCTGGGAGGAGGAAGCAGACGGAACGCTCGAGAAGAGAGGGGGAAACCTCCTCCTCTCTCCAGCGTTCTATCTGCTTTCTCCTCTCCGCCCTTCCTTTCCCTCGCCTTCTCTTCTTGAGCTGTAACTTGCTATAGTCCGTTACAACTCTAGAAGGTATACGGCGAGGGAAAGGAAGGCCTGGGAGGAGGAAGCAGACGGAATGCTGAAGAAGAGAGGGGGGAAACCTCCTCCTCCTCTTCTCTTCAGCATTCCGTCTGCGTCCTCCTCCTTGGCCTTCATTTCCCTCGACCTACCTTCTTGAGTTGCAACGTACTATACAGTAAGTTGTGAATTGCCCGAGCGCGTCGTTGGGAGGACGTTCCGTTCTTCGTTTGTGTTTTGGGGTCGCACAAATGCGAGTGAAAGGTTTATTATTTTTTTTTTGTTCTGTGGCGAAGATGTTTTGCGGTAGTGCGGATGTGAGTCATAAGTTGCCCAAGCGCGTCGTTGGGAGGATGTTCCGTTCTTTGTCGGCGTTTTGGGTCACGAACAGTGGGGTGAAAGATTTCACGCTTCAAGCGGTCCTTGCGTGAGGCCTGAAGTTAGCAACTGCAGGCAGACAAAAGCTACCGAAGCGTCAGAAGGTCGATACTGTCCTCTTACCACTTCTTTCTGTTTGAAGTAGAAGAGGTGATTTGATCTGGCGATTTCAAATATTCTGCAGAGATGCATTTAAAATGTTTACTTATTTTAAATGCGGATTAAACATACTCACGTTTGTCGATTTTGTTTTAATTTCGACATTCGCTTTGCATATCAACTTGTGGAGGCTGATCTCTACCGTAATAAAACAAACATTGCGAAAATGAATTTAGTGAAGCAAAAAACCAGAACAAGCTTTTTAGTAGTAGGCGTCACATGTTGCTATTTGGAAGTTGTAAAAGTCTCGCGCTGAAGATTCTTTGTTCGACTCTAACCAACACACTCCTGATTTAGTATTTTATGAAATAAAGGCGAATGTTTTAGACAAGAACCCGCACACCTTTTATTGTGGTGTTGGTCGATTGCACTGTCTTGGCTGCGATGAGCCCTTGGTCGGCTGTTACTGTTGGGCGGCTGAGAAAAACTCACCCGAGAGAAGCTCACCGGTGAAATGCTCACCGCAAAACCGACAAATGCGAAGAAAAGCTCATTTACAAAATATTTTATTCAATATTTAAAATTTAATATTATCGGCATTGTTTGCACTGCGGTGTTTATAATTAATACCCATGTTCGCACTTTGCTTGCCGCTGATACTGTGCTTTTTGCTTTTCGTATATATGTGAAGCCAAGTTTTCTCGTTCAGCCCTGGAAGAATAGCTTACTTTCAAGGAAAAATGGGGAAGAGGCAGACGAATCCACAGTTTTGAAGAATGCGAACAATAGCAAAAGTGGGGTCAAGCGTCTGCTGATAACCGGAACAAAAAGACGAGCTTTTTCTTTATTTTATTTAGAAATAGCACTATATCGCGTAAGCAGATGAATGCAAAGGCTCCACCCCAGCCATCTGGAATCTGGAAAAGTTCCCATCAGAGATGAAATTCTACTGCGATATCAGGTAAAACGAAGTTTAGCCAGGCAGTTGCCTAACAAACAACTCACGTTCCCGAACACCTCGCTTTTCTGTTGTTGTTTTTTTGTCCACAGACCTGGTTTCAGGAATTCCTCCTGTAGAGATTTTCATCAAGCTCTACGTGAGACGCCGCCTTTTCACTTTTGTTCGCTTGCGCGCCGACTCTGGGTGGCGCAGACCCTTCCTAATCAGCGGGCCCTTGAAAGCATCCGTCGCTCGCCTCTAAGGTGACAGTGTAATGAGAACTATATCACGCTCGCCAGACACTCACCTACTTTCATCAACTAATCCCGCTCTCTGCTCGTGCTTGAGGGGGGGGGGGGGGGGATCGGTGGCCGAGTGTATTAACGCAGCTCGGAGCACGTGGAGTGAAGTTTCGCGCTGCAGAACCCAGGGATCCTTAAAAGATCCCTGTACGCAACGCTGCACGCGTTGCATTATGACCTGGTAAACCATGGACGCCATCGAGAGGTGCGGCATGGTTTCGGTTTTGATCGCCCCGTTGACGAAGTAGTGCATCTCAGCACTGCATGAGAATAAATAAAGTCAGCGTTCGCTTGCATTGCGCCCATTCATCTTCGTGAGAGCCCTCGTTGAAATACGAATTTCCAGCGGCCGTAAATGCCTGCCTAGGCTTAGCGAGGAGTAGCCTGACTACTACTCCAGAGTGCGGAATGACCTTTCCGGCTCACGAATAACTTAAGAAGCCTAGGGCATTGAGGAGACGATGGAACAGCTGATGGACCGGCCCAGTATACTTCTTCCATATGCCATCGTCGTCCTGTGTTATACTTGCGCGCAAACTCTCCTGCACGTTGGGAGCCCGAAACGCGCCCCAGCATTCCATCCGTATGGGTAGGCAACACATAGAGTATTGTAAATTTAACAAAAAGTCGCAGATTCGGGAATGCAATCACTGTATTTACATTTTTAACCCCGGAGAGAGGGGAAAGAGAACGACAGGACAAGACAAATTTCCAAAATTGGAGATTCCTGTTGTCCTGCTCCTGTCCTTCTACATTTCGACAAAAACCCCGAGACTGGGACAAGAAGGGACGGACCAACACAAAGTATTGAGACTTTGTGTTTGTCCGTCCCTTCTTGTCCCAGTCTCGGGGTTTTTGTCGAAATGTATAACCACCACCAGCTCGTTTACGCCCTTACCTTTTGTTCACTGTCCTTCTATTTTTTTGTTCTCCGAGACCCTTGCATTCACATCGCTGTATTTGGTCGTGACGGGGTGTCGTGAAGTGAGGTTGGCAAATCAAAACCAATACTTTGCGGCCGACCAGCACCCAAGATGCTTCGCGTGACATCTGACAGGTTAAGAAAAGTTTTCGAGGGACAGGAAGCTTAAAGAGGAGGAAGCAGACGGAATGCTGGAGGGAAGAGGAGGAAACCTCCTCTTCTCTTCAGCGTTCAGTTTGCTTTATCCTCGCCATCCTTCCTGACTATAGGATCGCTTCAATTTTAGAAGAGGTCCTCCCCAGCCCAGCCTGTTTCGATTTGTACGAGCATTGTACCGGTGTGCGGTCGTTTTTCAATACTGCACGATGCACGTTAAAAACCGCAGGCTAGCGGTGGTCGTGGACGGGCTAAATCTCTCATCAACAGCGGAGAGACACTATCACACCCACCGAGGCAGACTAATTTCCCGCTAGCGTGATCACGTGACGAGAGATGGACGCATGTGACTGGTCCAACGAGCACGGATACCTTCCACCGCACTGTCAGCTCGGGGGAAAACGGAGTAGCGGCATCCCCGATCTCACGCGGCGAGCAGCGCACGCCAACCGTGACCTGCTTTCGATGTGTAGCGCGCGCGTCACTTTTTCCATTTTGGTCCGTGGCGGCGGCGGCGGGGGCAACCGATCTGGGATGAACCCAGGGGTCTGCTGCACGATAACAACTCGTCTGCTGCGTTAAGAAGCTGGGTCATCTGCATTCCGCGCTGGCTTCTTCGGGGGAGCACGGCGCGCGCTGTCGGCCCTTGGCCACGGAGGGACCGCTGATGACGCCAGCGTGGAGTGAAGGGCCGACCAACAAAGCCATGCCGGAAGCCGTCCGCCGGAGTCGTTGCCGGCGCGACCTGGATGGCGGCGGGCTCCGGAACGGTTGCAGTGGTCAGCCGCGAACGCGGCCTCGGCGTCGTCATACCTGTGGAGTGACGTGCGTGCACCAGTCGCGTGCACTGAGCTCTGTCCCGTATAATTCATAATCTTAAAGAGAGAGAGAGAGAGAGAGAGAGAGAGGGAGAAAAAAAAAAACTCCTTACAAGGTGTGACATTAGAGAGTCTCGGTGGATCATTCCGATAACTCCGATAATTTTTTCCCGATACTCCGACAGCGTCGCGCACGCATTAGAGAGTTTTATTAGATTGCTCCGATACCTCCGATAACGGTACCATATGGATACAATGCGTGCGCAAAGGCTTCGGCAGGGTATCGGGTATTCAGTGTCGGGAAGTGCTTTAACTTGTACTTAAAGTACTACATTGTACTTAAAGTACTACTTCAGGTAGGTTTAGAAAACTTGTGCTTTACTTGATGTACATTCTCTGAGTATGTACTTGTACTTTGATTAAAGTATTTCTTTCTGGTACTTTCCGAGGAAAGTACAACGCCCGATTTCATAGTACATTCCCCGAAATTGATCTTGTTAAATTTGTTTCACAAAATGTTGCTTTGTCAACTGCAGAGAAATACTGGGAGGGATATTCTACTTCGCCTAAAACACGAGCAGACGACGCATCGCTGTTTTTACTGGGGGCGGCTTTCCCGCAGCATGGAGAACTCTCGCTACTTCTCGCTTTGTCAGCGCGGGCGAGGAGGTTAACAATATTAGAGGGGGGGGGGGGGGCGGGGGGGAACCCTTTTTCACGAGCTTGCGAGAATTTGCGAGCTTGCGAGAACTACCGGGCTCACGCCATGCTTTCTTTTAGTACGTTCAGCCTAGTGTTGTGCGAATGTTCGAAGTTTAGAGTAGTAGTTCCGAATAATACGCTTTTCGATGTTCACCTCGAGGTAAATTGCGATATTCGTATTTTTCTAAGTATTGATCGCGGCGGGATAGCCCCGTTGAGCGCGCTTCTTACCGAGCACCGTTGCATTGGGGAGAAGCAACACCCGCAAAGTTCGCTTCCGCGAGTGACGCCTCTCCGCAGTGCACGTCTGCGCGGTTAGAAGCGCACTCAACGGGGCTAACACGCCGTGATCAACAGTTTAAAAAGTACGAATATTGCAGTCGCGTACTTGGGAGGAAAGCACACTTTCAAAGCGGGATGGTGCACACGCGCGTCTGGTGTAGAAGAAACATAAGTTTTGTGAATGTTTATACTACATTGCAGTAAATTGTTCAAAATGAAACTGACTATCATGCATGAGTATATGTTAGGCAGAGATGCCCTGCCAACCAGCTGCTTTAATCATTCGTAACTGAAGAAAAAATATTTGAAAATAGCGAGAATATCTACAAATCCGCTGGACTAAATGTAGCTGGGCATCTCTATAGCTTTACTGTTTGTCAAATTCGTCGTTTATTTGCCATCTCCACGTAGGCACTGAACTTTTTGAGGCCACAGTCGATAAATATAGCGAGAATAAAATTAACTCTGCTTGGAAATGTACAAGTGTAAACTTAAGAACACTCTTCACGAGTTCAGCTGTGTTTTTGTTTAAGCATGGCGCATTAGCGAAATGATTATAAAAAAAAATTAGATATTGAATTCAAAAATAATCGTCTAAAACCACCATTCGCTCGAATTCACTTCCAAGTCAAAATTAATTATTCGCAAATGCCTAGATTTCCCCAAGGGTAATTGGGGGCCTGTGCATCAGTTGTTTTCGAAAGTAGCGGCGAATATTGGATAAAGTCAACCGACCGAAAAAATTTGTTATTTTCGCAAATGGTGGCATGTTCTGAAGTCTTTCCGACTTCTGAATTTGCCACCGCATGCACTGGCTTGCACTTAAAGGGGTTAAACTTTAACTCCCTTTGGTGCAAGCCAGTGTAAGGCGCGCCAAGTTCGAAATTCGGAAAAACTTCTGAAAATGGTGCCATTAAAAAAAAAAAATACTCCTTTGTGGCCAGTTGACTTCAGTATTCGCCGCCAACTCCGAATATAACTGATGCACCCCCACTTATCCCTAAAATGATGCAAACACGTAAAAAAAAACAGTATAGGTGATTGAAAGGGCATCATGAAAGGCTGTGTGAAAAAAGTACTTGTACTTTTCTTCGGAAAGCACATTGTATTTATAGTACCTTACTTCATGTACACTGCGCCCAGTGTACTTATTATTTTACTTGAAGTAGATAATCCCTCATTTACTTTGTACTTTACTCGAAGTACGTTTCAGATGTACTTTACCCAACAATGGGTATCGTTATCGGCTACTGCGCGAGCTCAGAAATAGACCATTCCAAAAACCGCTTCAAGATCAATTGGGGGGCTAGTTGGTTGAACATCTAGACGATGGTTTAAAAAGCGCAAATGACTAAGAAGAGAAGAAGGGGTCTGGACAAAGCGCTTACTTACAACTTTTTTGTTGTAAGTCAGTTTAATAGAGCATCCAGAGAAAGACAAGGTGGACGTGAAAAACGAGAGAAAAAAAGATAAAACTAAACTCACTGCTGTTACTAAGACAACATATTTAGTTTTAAAAATCGAAATAAAAATTATTTTAACTTCACCTAAAGTACTTGTCACGCAAAAAATGTCTATAAAACAAAAAGAAAAAAAAAGAAAAAGAAAAAAAAAGGACGCAGAGCCAACGACTTAAATGTCTTCAAGGAAAACACTGCTGGAACTGGAGTTCTTTTTGTGTTTCAAGTCTTCAAGGGAAACACCGAAGGAACTGAAGTTCTTTTTGTGTTGGGTTCACTGATGGAGCGCTTATGCATTTTTCACCACTGGTGAGGATGACTTGAGCCTCGCACAGTTCTTTAGTGTTTTTGTCTCGGAACCGCTTCAGAACTTTGGTGTGGTTGAATGTTGGTGAGCATTTGCAGTCCCTGACATGGACCGCAAGATGTCCCGCTGGTGTTGATTTCAATGTTTGGGCATGTTCCCTTAATCTTGTATTAATGCATCGCCTCGACTGACCTACATATAGTTTGCCGCAAGTAAATGATATTTGATTTACCACTACACTTTGACACTCTACATATCTGAGTCGATGTTTTACACTGCACTCTGCCTGTTGAGGCTGTTGGCAATTGATCTTAGGGCAGAGTTTTTTTAGTTTGTCCGGAGCTGAAAGCACAACCTGGACTTGAAACTTCGCGGCTGTTCTCTTCAAGTTGTGGGACAAGCGGTGTATATGTGGCAGAACAGTCAGTCGGTGTTTCTTGTATTTTTCAGTGCCACGTTTTTATTTGAGGTCATCAAGGATTCGGCGACGTCATATATGATCGAACTCGGGTATCCTGACGCTTTCAGTCTTTGTACTTGAGCATCGAAGCTTTCCCCCGCTGAGTGTACGCAAGATTGTTTAAGAGCTGTATTGAGGCAATTTTTTTTTCAATTACTCTTTTAATAATTTTGGAATGAGCCTAATCGCACTTTAAAAGACCTTTCTTCGATTGAGGTTAATACATCTAGCAAGCGTGGTTGTCAGAGAACACCAGTCTTAGATCTAAAAACTGAAGAATGGAGTTCACTGGTGACTCTTGGGTGAATTTGAGACCCTGGCCATTTTCTAAGAAGTTAGATCGTATGATGTTGAATAATTGCGTCTCATTCTCACCTGGCGATGTTGAAGGAGAACGAGGTAATCATCAACATATCGAAATATAGGAGATACATAGCTGTTGAAAAGTGTACTGGCTATTGCCCGATCACATTGGGACAAGAAAATATCACATAATATTGCCGCGCGCGCAGCTGGTCACGTAGGCAGCGCGCGCGTGGCCTAACGGTTATCGTACCTGCCTCCCACGCGAAAAGCCAGGGTTCGATTCCTGGGAGCGGCGTGTCTTTTGTTTATCCCTGCATTTAGTGTTCTGGCAAATTCGAGAATCGTGGTGCTTGTTCGAGGTGCGAATGTTCTACGTGTCAAACTTTCTGCGCCGATTATTCCAGAAGCTCACGCGTGTACATAAGGGGCTTCGCGGAGCGAGCCAGAGTCAGTTTTCGCCCCAACGTTCGACTCTGCCCTCACGCCGACCTCGACGCCCGCGACGCTCTGTTTTCTTCTGTTATCGTTTTTCCTTTTTATTTTTGGGCACAAGTTCGCCCCATTAAACGTTTAGTTTCTTCAGTTATTATCGCCTCATCAATTGTCGTTCGTGACATTTTGGTGGAGGTGCGGGGTACATTTGCGTTCTATGCCTGTGGACCGTACCCCTCCGAAAACACGCCGGCCAAGTGACGTTCTCAGCCCCGGGAGGCTACCCTTCGCAGAAGACCAGACCAAGGCCCGGTCAAGTCGCCGTAACCAAGGCCTACCGCCGGAACTCGGACCCCTGCCGCAGAAATCAAAGAAGAAGACCGCAACGATGACCGCTCCGCCCGTCGTTGTCCTGCCCGTCGCCCCCCGATCGCCGACGCCTTTCCATGGAGAAATCTATGAAGACGTCGAGGACTGGCTCCTTCACTATGAGCGCGTGGCCCGCCACAACGGATGGAACGTCGAGCAACGCCTCCAGAACCTCTACTTCTCGCTGGAAGGCACCGCGAGGCACTGGTTTGAAAACCACGAGGCTTCGCTCACTTCGTGGGATATCTGCGCCACCGAGTTAAAGCGAACCTTCTCGAACCAACACCGGCGACAGAATGCGGAGGACCTGCTTCAGACGCGGACACAAGCCCCCGACGAAAGCGTGACAAGCTACGTTGAAGACGTGCTACGACTGTGTACACGCGCCGACCCGCAAGCCACCGAGGAGAAGAAGTTGCACTTCCTCATGAGGGGCGTCAAAAGCGAAATCTTCGGTGGCCTTGTCCGCAGCCCCCCGACGACGGTAGACGGCTTCGTAGTCGAGGCGACCAATATCGAGCGAGCGCTGTCGGCCAGAGCTGTGCACTATCAACGACTCGCCGGTGTGTCGACGGTTCAGGGTGTCTCGCCACTTCGCTGCAATGTCGACGGTGTCGGCATCGAACACCTTCGGCAGATCATCCGCGACGTCGTCCGGGATGAGCTCAGAAAGCTACTGCCGGCTTCTAACCACCCGGCTTCGCTCTCGATTGCCGAGGTGGTTCGAGAGAAAGTACAGCGAGTTTGCCAGCCGGACACTCCCATCATCGTTCCAGCTCCCGAAGAACCGGCGCTGAGCTACGCCGCAATGGCCCGACGACACACGCCCGTTGCGCCGCAGCCGCGACGTGAGCCTTCAGCACCAAGGCAACCGCCGCACGTCCACCCAGAGCAACCTGCGCCGAGGAAGACGGACGTCTGGAGGACCGCCGACCGACGCCCGTTGTGCTATCACTGCGGTGAAGCCGGCCACATTTACCGTCGATGCCCCTACAGACAACTGGGGCTGCGCGGGTTCCACCCGAACGATCCGCGCCCAAGGTACGACGAACGCCCTCGCGACATCGAGGAGTACCTCCTACGCTCGCCCTCCCCAGTGTCGTCTCTCCGCCGTGAAGCCCGCTCCCCATCGCCACGACGTTCAGCGTTCCCAGCGCCCCGACCCCGCCGAGAGAGTCTGCCTCCCCTGCGTCGCCGGGAAAACAAAGTGCGGCAACGCCTGGAGGTAACGTTGCCGAAAACGACGGAAGCAAACAGCCTCCAAGAACGCCGGAGCGCTCCCACTCTCCTGACGCCCCGCATCGCACCGACGCCCCTGCAACGGTGTCCAACAACCTAAACGTTGTTATCGACGGCCTCGACGCATCGGCACTCGTGGACACCGGAGCAGACTACTCAGTCTTGAGTGGGAGGCTCACTCGCCGCCTTCGGAAAGTTACGACGTCGTGGGACGGACCGCAGATACGAACCGCCGGCGGACATCTCATCACACCTGTTGGCAGGTGCACCGCTCGCGTTGAGATCCACGGTGAAACCTGCCCTGTGAAGTTCGTCGTTCTTCAAGACTGTTCGAGGGACGTCATTCTCGGAATGGACTTCTTGTGTGAATACGGCACCGTCATCGACCTTGGTGAGAACAGATTGACGCTGCGCAAGCCTGTTCTGCCTTCAGAGAAACCCCAAACAGCGTCAGCCGCCGTCCGAGTCGCTGCCGACCATGTGAACCTGCCGCCGCGATCAAGTGTTGTCGTACCCGTCGTGACCGATGCAGCTACCTGCGGCGAAGTTGTTCTGGAAGGCAACCTCCGGTTGCTTCTAGGAAGAGGGATAGGCGTCGCACGAGGAGTAGCTGAACTTCAGGATGGCCGCACTGTGGTCCTCGTGACGAACTTCCGGAATGAAACGCAACACCTCACAAAAGGTGCAGCCGTTGGCCACGTCGAGGAACTCCGAAACTCCGCCGAAATCGCCGCCATTACTGACGAATCCTCGCCACCTCAGCAAGACAGTACGTCGCCAGAGCAGCTCGACATCGACCCTAAGCTTCCGGACCCGAGACGACGGCAGCTGATTAACCTCCTCGCCGAATACCGTGACTGCTTTGCGACGTCGTCGAATGTGCGCCAAACAGCCGTTGCGAAGCACCGCATCGTTACCGAGGACGACGCGCGCCCTGTGCATCGATCACCGTACAGAGTCTCCGTTAAAGAAAGGGAGGTGATCCAGGAGCAAGTTCAAGAGATGCTGAACGACGACATAATCCAGCCATCAAGCAGTCCGTGGGCCTCTCCAGTCGTACTGGTTAAGAAGAAGGACGGAACGCTTAGGTTCTGCGTGGACTACCGACAGCTGAACGCGGTGACGAAGAAAGACGTCTATACACTCCCCCGTATCGACGACACTTTAGACCGGCTGCGCCACTCCCGATACTTTTCATCGATGGACCTGAAGAGCGGCTACTGGCAGATCGAGGTCGACGAACGGGACCGAGAAAAGACAGCTTTCGTCACGCCGGATGGACTGTACGAGTTCAAGGTGATGCCCTTCGGACTGTGCACGGCGCCAGCAACTTTCCAGCGTGTAATGGACACCGTACTGGCAGGACTGAAGTGGCAGAGCTGTCTCGTCTACCTCGACGACGTCGTAGTGTTTTCCGGCGGCTTCGACGAGCACTTGCGACGACTCCGAGCTGTTCTCCAAGCCATACGGACCGCCGGACTCACCCTGAAGCCGTCAAAGTGTCGGTTCGCCTATGACGAACTGAAGTTCCTAGGTCACGTGGTTAGTAACGAAGGCGTTCGCCCCGACCCAGAGAAGACTCGCGCCGTCGCAGCATTTCCAGCGCCGAGAGACAAGAAGGCCGTGCGAAGGTTCCTTGGACTATGCGCCTACTATTGGCGCTTCGTTCGGGATTTCGCAAGGATTTCCGCACCGCTAACAAACCTCACAAAGGACGCCGAGAAGTTCGAATGGGCCGAAGAGCAGCAGCAGGCATTCGACGAACTGAAGCGACGACTGCAGACTCCTCCTGTTCTTGGACATTTCGATCAGGATGCGGAAACCGAAATTCACACGGGCGCAAGTAACGCTGGTCTTCGCGCGGTACTGGTTCAAGTGCAAGAAGGCACCGAGCGAGTTATCGCCTACGCGAGTCGGACACTGTCCAAGGCGGAGAAAAATTACTCCACGACCGAGAAAGAATGCCTTGCGGTCGTCTGGGCAATCACGAAGTTTCGTCCGTACTTGTACGGGAGCCCGTTCCGCGTAGTCACCGACCATCACTCGCTCTGCTGGCTTGCGAACCTCAAGGACCCGTCAGGACGCCTCGCTCGATGGAGTCTCCGATTGCAGGAGTTCAACATGACTGTGGTCTACAAGTCAGGCCGCAAGCACAGCGACGCCGACTGCCTGTCCAGAGCCCCCGTCCAGGAGAGTACACCATTCGACTAGAGCCAGCGGAGACACTGACCTGCAAAGAGGTTCAGTCCTTCACTGTTGGAGCAGTGATTGGGCTCCGACGCAGCACTCTGCGTCCAGTCAAAGAAGCCCAAGAGAAAGACAAAGTTTGCCAGATGCTTCGGGAGTACTGCATGAACGGATGGCCATCAAAGTCAAGCCTTCCTCTCGACGTGTCGCCTTTTTGGCAGTACAGAGGAAGCCTGTCCCACTGCGAAGGCTTTCTGCTCTACGGAACCCGCCTCCTTATTCCTGGTTCCCTAAGGAAGGAGATGCTGAAACGACTCCACGAGGGACATCAGGGAATTGGACGGTGCAGGCAGCGCGCGAAAGAAGCTGTCTGGTGGCCAGGCCTGTCGTCCGAGCTGAGAACAGTTGTCTATGATTGCGTTGTGTGCGCGCAGGTTCGTCAACAAAACGCCGAGCCTCTCATGCCAACGGTGACGCCATCTCTGCCATGGCAAATGGTTGGGCCGGACTTGTTTCATTTACGAGGCAAGGAGTATTTGCTCTGTTTTGACTACAGGTCTCGCTTTCCCGAGATCGCCTATCTATCTTCAACGAAAGCTGAGGCTGTCATCGAACGTCTGAAGAGCATATTCGCCCGCCATGGGATACCTGCAACGGTAGTAAGCGACAATGGGCCACAGTTCTCCTGTGATGCTTTCGCAGAGTTTGCCCGGAACTACGGTTTCCAGCACACTACCAGCAGCCCTCGTCATCCTCAGGCGAACGGAGAGGCCGAACGCACGGTGCAAACTATGAAGAGTCTGCTTGAGAAAGCAGAGGACCCGTACTTGGTTCTACTTGCGTACCGGGATACCCCGGGTTCGACAGGGCGGAGTCCAGCCGAACTCCTCATGGGGCGGCGTCTGCGGACACGGATCCCGGTGTACCCAGATCTTCTGATTCCCGGCCAAGTTAACAACAACGTCGCAACTAGACGCGACCGTCAAGTGAAAGAGCGCCAACGGGCACACTTCGACCGCCGACATGCAGCTCGACGGCTACCCAAACTGAGTACCGGATCGACTGTGTGGGTGAAGGACCTCAAGTGCCCAGGGGAGGTCCTTCACCCAAGCGGACACGCCCAGGTCGTACTGGGTCAGAACCACAAGAGGGGACGTCCGTCGCAACCGAAGAGCCCTCAATAGAATTCCGGCTCATTCTGGTCAACGCGACGAGCTGCTATTGTGGCCAGCCAACACGACCGCTCCTGACGGGTCTGCCCTACCCGGGGAGGACGTCACGGAGCACCCGCCTACACTGCAGCAGGCTTCGCAGTCGCAGTCATCAACGCAGGACTGCAGAGTCCCCGTGGCAGTAACAAGGGCTGGAAGAAAAGTGTTTGCCCCTCAGCGGTTTGGTGAATAACTACAGACTACTCGAAACTTTTGTTTATCCCCAGAGGGAGATGTGGCGTGAGCCTATTTTGAACTTCCCGCTTCCTACAAGCGAGGCACGCAAGCGCGTGCCGTGGGGCCCGTGGCTTGTGCAGGGCGACGAGGGAATAAACGTTCTTTTTGGTTTGCCGTGACACGGAGTCAGTCGCATTTCTTTCGGGTGCCACCGAGCACCGACGGTTTTTCTCGGCGCCGTCGACGAATTCGGTAGACGTCCAGACGCCAAGTTCGGAAGAAACCTTGCCAGGTGGTTCGCCATTCCAAGGATCCGACGGACGCCGGCAGGATCCTCTGGAGCCGGAAGATCTTTGATTGCCTTGACCTTTGCTGGGTCCGGTCGAACACCGTGGCGGGATATAATACATCCAAGGAAGGTAACTTCCCTTGTGCTGAAGACGCACTTGGCTTTGTTGAGGGTGACTCCAGCTTGCTCTAGGCGCTTGAGAGTCTTGTGCAGATTTGCATCATGCTCAGCTTGGTCCTTGCCGAAGACAAGTACATCATCCATGAGGTTGAGAACTCCGGGCAGTCCGCTCAAGATCTCCGACATTCGTTTTTGGAAATATTCCGGAGCTGATGTTATCCCAAAAGGTAGTCGTGTGAAGCAAAAACGGCCAATTGGGGTGATGAATGTGGTCAGCTCTTGGCACGAGGAAGAGAGACGGATTTGATGGAACCCGGAATTAGCATCCCACTTCTGACACCAAGTATCGGTGCTCGGTGGCACCCGAAAGAAATGCGACTGACTCCGTGTCACGGCAAACCAAAAAGAACGTTTATTCCCTCGTGGCCCTGCACAAGCCACGGGCCCCACGGCACGCGCTTGCGTGCCTCGCTTGTAGGAAGCGGGAAGTTCAAAAGAGGCTCACGCCACAGAAACGCCTTCCGGCAGCAGCGACGACGATGACGACGAGTGCTTCCTAGGCGCAGTGAATACCGACGACATGGCACGACGTCAACGAGACGATCTTGAGTTGCGCGCGCTAATCGAGCACCTCGAAGGACGAGGGGGGACTGTCCCCCGTGTCTTCTCGAGAGCCCTGCCAACCTTCGTCCTCCGACAAGGTGTGCTTTACAAAGAAAACTTCGGGGACAACAACACACCGTGGTTGCTGGTAATCCCGACCGACCTTCGGGAGGAGATCTTTCAAGCATGTCACGAAGACCCGACGTCCGGACACCTCGGTTACAGCCGAACACTGGCCCGTATTCGTGAAAAGTATTACTGGCCAAAGCTCCCCAAGGCCGTCCACCTCTACACCCGATCGTGCCACGAGTGCCAGCGACGTAAGAAACCGCCGACGAAGCCGGCAGGTCTCCTGCAGCCGATTGCTCCCCCGACCGCACCGTTCCAGCAGATCGGAATGGATCTACTTGGCCCTTTTCCGCCGTCAACGTCGGGAAACCGCTGGATAATCGTCGCCACTGATTATCTCACGCGGTACGCCGAAACGAAAGCCCTTCCTTCAGGGACTGCTGTGGAAGTCGCCAAGTTTTTCATCGAGTCAATCGTACTCCGGCACGGCGCTTCCGAAGTTCTGATTACAGATCGCGGATCATCGTTCATGGCTCAGATGACCCAAGAAATCCTCCGGCTCAGTCACACCAGCCATCGGCGTACCACTGCGTACTACCCGCAGACCAACGGGCTGACGGAGCGACTCAACAAGACAATCGCCGACATGATCTCTATGTACGTCGACGTAGAGCACGAGACGTGGGACGAGGTGTTGCCCTACGTCACGTTCGCCTACAATACGGCGGTTCAAGAGACCACTGGATTCACACCTTTCCAGCTGGTACGCGGTCGGAAGGTAACGACCATGCTGGACGCCATGCTACCCCATGAGCCATCTGACAATGAGAGCGACGACGCCCAGGCGGTTGCTCAACGGGCCGAGGAAGTCCGCCAACTCACCCGACTCATGATTCAAGACCAGCAACGCGTCGACGCGGGCCGCTACAACCTTCGTCGCAGGGACGTCCGCTTCCAGCCCGGAGACAGGGTGTGGGTGTGGACACCCATCCGTCGCCGCGGCCTCAGTGAGAAACTGCTGAAACGGTATTTTGGACCATACAAGGTACTTCGTCGCCTCGGCGAGCTGAACTACGAGGTGATGCCTGACGGAACACGAACATCGTCACGCCGCCCACCACGACCTGAGGTCGTCCACGTCGTTCGCCTGAAGCCGTACTACGCTCGATAGGACTGTGGACCTTATGTGCTCCAAAGGACTCTTTAGTTTATCGTTCTTTTTTATTTTGTTTTGTGTTGCATCGGGGCGATGCACTTTTTTAAAGGGGGGAGTAATGCCGCGCGCGCAGCTGGTCAAGTAGGCAGCGCGCGCGTAGCCTAACGGTTATCGAACCTGCCTCCCACGCGAAAAGCCAGGGTTCGATTCCTGGGAGCGACGTGTCTTTTGTTTATCCCTGCATTTAGTGTTCTGGCAAATTCGAGAATCGTGGTGCTTGTTCGAGGTGCGAATGTTCTACGCGTCAAACTTTCTGCGCCGATTATTCCAGAAGCTCACGCGTGTACATAAGGGGCTTCGCGGAGCGAGCCAGAGTCAGTTTTCGCCCCAACGTTCAACTCTGCCCTCACGCCGACCTCGACGCCCGCGACGCTCTGTTTTCTTCTGTTATCGTTTTTCCTTTTTATTTTTGGGCATAATTTCGCCCCATTAAACGTTTAGTTTCTTCAGTTATTATCGCCTCATCAATTGTCGTTCGTGACAATATAGGTGCCACACAGGATTTTATACAGATACCTTTCTTTTGTAGGAAAGAATTTCCTTCAAACTAAATATGTTGTCTTAGTAACAGTAGTGAGTTTATTTTTATCTTTCTTTTTTTCCTTTTTCACTTCCACCTTGTCATTCTCCAGAGGCTCTATTAAATTGACAGTTGTAAAAAAGCGCTCTGTCTTCCTTTCTTCTCTTCTTAGTCATTTGCGCTTTTTAAACCACCGTCCAAAAATCGCTTTCTGCGCGCCGCAATCTTTGTGGTCTTGGAACGCGTTTCGAGCATGCGAAGTGGCTGTTTTCTGCTGAATATCAGACGCCTTACATGGGTCCACATCCCAGCAGTGACTCGGCATTTTTCGCCCAGGTTATAAGCACCGGAATGATCTGAAAAAAAAAAAATGAGCTGAAAGAGGCCACGTTTTTACCATCGTGCGTCATTATTCCGATGCATCTCGACTGGCAAGTTCGCCTCGTCCTTCCTGCATCAGAGGCGTAGAGACGTTGAGCATGGTCCTCTGGTGACTATCGTCAGTCCAGCTTCTTCGGATGGTAGTACGGAATTTAGGATCCACCGCCGGTTTTTCTCCAGACCTGCACCTGCATGGTTTCGAGGAAGAAGCGTGCGTCCGTCCGATCGCAGCGGCTAAAACTGTACGGGTACAAAAAAACAAAAAACAAACATACACACACACATTTTTGCTTTTTCAGGGACGATGCCCGTAGCGGTCTGGCAATACCACCTAGAAGACAAGGTCTGGGCATGACGTCATCCTTGGTGGATCTCCAACCCGCCCTAAAGCGGCAAACACATGGACGCTTGACGAGAGTCGCCGCGAAGAACTGTAATAACTGTAAAGCCGTAGTAAAAGAACAAAACAAAACAAAAGTTCGTTTTTTTTTTTTTTTGCGACGTATATTTGTTAATTTACTCCTGTAGACCTTTTGCAAAATCGAGGCGATTCTAGCGGCGTATAGTGCCGCGCAAAGCATCTTGGGTACCTTTTGGCCACCGTACAGTGTTGCTCACCACTACGAATAGAATGGTGAGCAACGCCGTACAGTGTTGCTCACCACTACGAATAGAATGCCGAGGCACGTTTCTTGGGGGCTCCCGACGTGCCAGAGTTTGTGCGCAGGTAAACAAAGGAAGAAGAAGTGTACTGGACCGATCGTTATCTTTCATCGTCTCAATGTCCTAGGCTTTTTAACCCTTTGACAGTTAAATTTTCTTTCAACAAAAAAATGTTTCCAAGTGGTCCCGTTTTGTTCCTAAAAATATTAATTCACATTTTTTATTATTA
The DNA here is from genome assembly GCA_013358835.2 of Ixodes persulcatus. Classification (NCBI taxonomy): domain Eukaryota; kingdom Metazoa; phylum Arthropoda; class Arachnida; order Ixodida; family Ixodidae; genus Ixodes; species Ixodes persulcatus. Next base: position 91,843 of record JABSTQ010011217.1, read on the forward strand.
TTTAGCGGGACACAGTACAGTGCTCGCAAGCTGTTAGCGCTTCGTCCGTGCACTTCTTTCACTTGTCCCTTGTCGAATTTTTTGCGCTCCTTGCCAGCTATCATCATCATGCCATTAGGAGCCGCCATATTGGGGGGTTTATCACATTTTCCAGTTGTGGACGAGGCGCATCTGCATTTAACTCGGTTTTCATGATATTAGGGCAGTTTATTTGTACACTCAATGGGTTGCTGGTTAGTTTCGGATCAAAAAAGAAAAGAAAGACGGCCGCTGTAATATAGTAAGTACCCTTAGGGGGCGCCACCAAGCAGGGAAGGTCGGAAAGAGACGACGACAACGATCATGAGACACGGGGGTGGCCCGGGTAGGCATGGACATCGCATGTACTATGGAACGTCAATAAACCACGAATATTACATGGTGTCAGAAGTGTAAGCGATAAAGGATCCACTGAAGCGCCGTGAGTACCGAGCGCGACCATGCAGAATCCTCCAGGAGCATCGGGAGTACCGAGCACAAACGCAAGTATCCTGACAAGCCTACTGCCGCCACCCCGACCGTTGGACCTGAGCGGCGACTTGGAGCAAGCATGGAAGATGTGGTACGAGGAATTCACATTGTACTCTACGGCTACAGGCCTCAAGGCTCAAGACCCAGCAGTACAATCGGCCACGTTCCTCGTGATCATTGGTGAGGACGCACGTCGCGTCTATCATACATTCACGTTTGCAAATGAGGCGGCCCGACACGACCTGGACACTCTGATAGAAAAGTTTCACGCACACTGCAAGTGACAGTGAACCAAACGTACCGGGAGTTCGTTTTTGGAATGCGAAATCAGAAACCAGGAGAGAAGTTCGACGACTGGCTGACGGAGCTTCGCACGCTTGCCGCGGACTGCGACTTCGGGTCAATGCACGACCGGATGTTGCGCAGTCGAATCATCCTTGGAACACTGAACAAGAAATTGCAGCAAAAACTCATCAACGAAGATCCAACGCTGGAAAAGGTGATCCAGCAATGCAGAACGGCAGAAAAAGGAGCTGAACAGTTTTGAGAGATACAAGCGGCAAAGGCTGCAACAGCTACGCCAAAAGTGTGCGCGCTTTCAGGAGGAAAGCAGTGTTCTCAGTGCGGGTACACCACACACACAATTGGAACATGCCCAGCGAAAACAGCCAAATGCAAGGTATGTGGACGCAAGGAACATTTCGCGCGGGTGTGCCGTACGACAAAGAAACAAGGTTTCCGAGAGTCTAAACAGAAAACTGCTCACCAGAATGTCAGGCAGCTGCACGAACAAGACAGTGACGATGATGACACCTTCGTGATTAGTGCTGTAGCACACTCAACAAAAGCATGGGAAGCGGAAGTGTCCATTGAAGGTCAGCCTGTGAACTGCCGAGTTGACACAGGGGCAGACTGTTGTGTAATCTCTGAGAGACTGCTGCATACTCTAACCAAACGCCCAGCTCGAGAATGCAGCGTACGCCTTAGTCCTTTTTTCGGGCATGTGCAGACTGCAAGTGGCAAGAGCACTTTGCAGGTGCAGCACAAGGGGTGTGTGTCGGACGTCGACTTCTACGTTGTAAAACAGGACGTGCCTACGACTTTGAGTGGAGTGGTATCGGAAGAACTACAGCTCCTTCGACGAGTTGCTTCCCTCCAAACAAAGAAAACTGATCTTCCTAAGAAGTGTGAAGATGTCTTTGAGGGACTGCGAACAATCAAAGGTGTGAAATACAGTATGAAGCTAAAGCCAGACGCAGAAGGTGTAGTTCACCAGCCAAGAAATGTGCATGCAGCGATTAGGGATGATCTAAAAAGAAGAGCTAGATCGAATGCTCGAAGAGAAAGTCATCACACAAGTGTCGGAACCTACTGAATGGGTTCGTCCGATCGTAGTGGTAAGAAAAGGCAACGGCAAGGTGCGTGTTTGCATGAATCCCCAAACACTCAACAAAATTCTACTACGGGAGCATTTCTGCATGCCAACCTTAGAAGACATCGCAACACGCGTGCATAAGGCGAGGTATTTCTCAGCTCTGGATGCCTCTACAGGATTTTGGCAAATTCAGCTGGAGAGGAAGAGCTCCTACCTGTGCACCTTTGCAACCCCTTTTTGACGCTACCGTTTCCTCAAGATGCCCTTCGGCATATCAGCTGCACCTGAGGTTTTCCAGAAGGCAATGCTTCACGTCCTCAAGGGACTTGAGGGCGTTGAGGTAATGGTAGACGACATTTTGGTATGGGGAGAAACTGTACAACAGCATTATGAGAGACTGCAGGCAGTTCTACAGCGTTGCAGGGACGTCAACCTGACGTTGAATAAGGCAAAATGCAAGTTCCTGCAGACCGAAATAAGATACCTGGGTCACATCTTCTCAGACAAGGGCCTACAGGTGGACCCAGAGCGAGTGAGTGACATCCTCAGAATCACAAGGCCACAAAACACCAAAGACTTAAAAAGTTTTCTTGGAGTCATCACGTATGTGAACAGGTTCATTCCGCACATGGCGGAACTCGGTGCTCCACTACGAGAACTCCTGAAGAAGTACGTGTCGTGGAGCTGGGACGAGCACCAGGAGAGCAGTTTCCAGGCACTGCGGGAAGCGTTGATAAAGGCCCCAGTGTTGCGATTTTATGACAAGCAGGAGCCTCTCACCCTTTCAGTTGATGCCAGCTCTCATGGACTAGGAGCGGTCCTACTACAAGCAGGTCAACCTGTGGCCTACTCGTCACGGTCTCTAACAGAGACACAAGTACGTTATGCGCAAATTGAAAAGGAACTCCTTGCAATCGTTCACGGATGCACACGTTTCCACGATTACATCTTCGGACGAAACGTCCAAGTTGAAAGTGACCACAAGCCACTAGAAGCAATCTTCCAGAAGCCACTGAACCAGTGCCCGCTTCGACTGCAAAAAATGCGGCTAATCTTGCAGAAGTATGACATCCAGGTAAAGTACTAACCTGACAAGGAACTCTACGTAGCTGACACAGTATCGCGATATCCATCAAGTGGAATGTACCACGAAGACTATGAGGTGAACCTGGAAGTCCTCTCAGTCACAGACAAGAAGCTTGAGGAGTTCCGTGGGGCAATCGAGGAAGATGAAGACATGAAGATACTGCTACAGTACGCAGAGACTGAGTGGCCAAACGACAAGATGCAGGTTCGTGAGAGTTTGTGATCCTACTGGCCCTATCGGGACGAGGTCCATGCCGAGAAAGGACTTCTGCTTCGTTCCAACTTGCTAATAGTCCCAAGAAAACTTCGACCAGAGATGCTCCGCCTCCTGCACGCATCACATGGGGGCATCGAGAAGACCAAACACAGAGCCCGAAAGGTGCTGTATTGGCCAGGACTGGACCGTGACATTGAGGAAACGGTACAACATTGCAAAGTCTGCAAGCAGTACCAGCACCAACAACCTCGCGGGCCTCTACGGAGTCATCCAGTCCCAACGGGACCCTGGCAGAGCATTGCTATGGATATATTTCAACATCAAGGGAAGCACTACTTGATAGTAGTGGACTATTATTCCTTTTTCTACGAAGTCCACCTCATGAACAAGACGAATGCACTAAGTGTACTCAACGGCTGTGCAGCTACCTTTTCCCTACATGGACTGCCACTACAAATCATCACGGACAACGGTCCTCCGTTCAACAGTTACGTCTTCGCCAGCTATTGTGAACAGCACAGTATCTCTCATGTGACGTCAAGCCCTTACTACCCAAGATCAAATGGGATGGCGGAGAGGGGAGTGCAGGAAACAAAGAAGTTGATGAACAAGCATTGTTTTGCGACTCAGGAGTACTATGACGCACTGCTGGAGAGGCGCAACACGCCAAGGGACGGAATTCTAAAATCTCCGGTACAGCGCCTCATGAACCGCCACACGCGAGCACAAGTTCCCGCACATCCAAGCTTCTTGCAGAAGAACTCACCGGATCAAGGAGCAGTAACAGAAAGACTACTCGACAACAAAAAGAAACAAGCAAAGTAATACAACAGGGGAACCGTACCACTGCTTGATCTCAAGTCAGAAGAACCTGTGTACGTCAGAAATCAGGCAAGCCACCAGTGGGCACCAGCCATCGTCCTCGCAAGAAAACAACCTCGCTCGTACATTGTGCAGGGCGAGGAGGGACTGTCACATCAGAGGAATAGGGTTGTGCTGAGACAGAGTACTAGAAGAGCAAAACCTCCTGCGCGGTACACAGACTCAAACTTCACGACTTAAAAGAAAGAAGAGAAAAGGGGAAATGTAATATAGTAAGTACCCTTAGGGGGCGCCACCAAGCAGGGAAAGTCGGAAAGAGACGACGACAACGATCCCGAGACACGGGTGTGGCCCGGGTAGGCGTCGACATCGCATGTACTATGGAACGTCAATAAACCACGAATATTGCACTATGTACCTTTTCGGCATTTTTTTTTTTTCGCGTAGTACTTACACTGTGTAGTGGCGGTAGATTTAAATGGTTACTAGGATAGGGGCTTAAGTTAGCCTAGACGGCCGTGCAGGCCATTTTTAAGTTATTAGGGATGAGCATTGATAAGATTTTGGCGGGATGCGTTGAAGTTATCTCCTTCGAGGATCGATATTCGTGCAGAGCGGACCATCTCAATCCTATAGGAATAGGGGCTGCAATGTGGCGCTCGGCGAAGCGATAGCTCTTGCGAGCGAGCCGTTGGAAGTTCAAGTAAGGGCGGGCATTGTTTGAAGGCCGGCGAGCTTTTTTCTCGGTGAAAGACACAAGCATATCAGTGGCTCTGTGATGAGCGGTAAAACCAGAACGGGACTCGGACATGCTGCAGTAAGAGGATTGCGAGCAGTGGGCTTTTCTGCAGGAAACGGATTTCGAGAGCATAACCTGACGCACGGGGGAGTATCTTCACCTGTCGTCTTTCTGAGAAGATTGAGGTAGGCTTTAGGATGATGGAAGGGGAGGTGACTGCTAGAGTCAAAGAGTTGAAGGGAAGGCTTCAAGAAAGCGGGAGAAGCGGGTCGTGCTCCAGACTCAGGTCAAGTAGCTGAACGGTGAACTCAGAACGCATGAAGTGGGCCGAACTCGAGAGGCCGATGAATTCAGAAAGAAGAGGCATGAAAATCTAGATTTAAAGAGTGTAAAATAGAGCGTGAGGACAGAGAGGAGCACCTCATGTGCATTGTACATGAAGAGAATGCGAAGAAGGGGGAAGAAGAGGTGAAGGTGTTTGAGCTGCAGGGTACGCTTAAGGAAGATATTAAGAATCGCAATGGGAACAGCTGAAGAGGGATGTTGCCGAGGATGACAGGATTATAGAACCGGAGGAGGCCAGTAAGGAAGATGGTGTTCCTGCACCTGGGCTGTACAGTACTGCAGCTCAGCTGCAGAGCCTTCAGCTGAGGCAGCTAACGAGAATGGAACGGTTCGATTGCGGGACGCCCAGACTGAAGCAGAGCCGAACGAGCATTGGAAAACCCCACCGGCGGCGGATAGAAGGGTCGTGATGGTAGGAAGTTCTCATGTAGCAAGGATAAAAGAGGTGCTACAAAGGAGTGCGAACAGGCCTAAAACTTCATGGTAGATGCTATGGCTAGAGCACAATGGAAGTGTTTGGGACAACATGCGAGGCCGTAACTTGGTGTTTATTGACACAGGTGTTAAATATGTGCTGAAGGGCAAGAGCCAGAACCTCGGAAATCAGCTAGAGGAGGTATTACGTAGCTTCAGAGAGGTCTCGGATACAGCGAATTTAGTCATATGCTCCATCCCAGAGATTTGAGGACAAACGAAAGAAACAGAGCGGAGGCTGCTTGAAGCTTACATAGTAATTAACCGGATGTACCGAGTCAACTGAATTGTGGCGTTCTGAATGTTAACCGAGAGGTGAAACCGCTGGCTCCCACGCTTTTCTACAGAATGGGATCCATTACACAGGAACGACGGGTGAGATGGTTAGAGAAAGAATTGTTTGTCAGGCAACACCCTTTTTGAAAGGACCCAGAGCGCTGCGGGCACCTGTGTAGATGAATCAGTTCCCTCGGTGTCCAGTTTTTTGTTTAGACTATTTTTATTATCCAGCTGTTAACTGGGCTGCATACTAACCAAACGCTGGCTGTAGAGTGTTTCACCATGTCAAATATTTCTTGATTTGTGTAAGTTGAGTTAATTATAACATGTAGTGCATATGCCGACTAGTGAGAATTTCATTGTTGATTTATATCTGACTTCCACACCCGAAAAGGTTAAATCGGTTTGCTTTCTCGAAGAGCTTAGTGGCCAGAAAGTGGTTTTAGTAATAGTAGACTTTGCAGTACATTATAAACCTAATTCCGAAAAAGTTATTTATGATTATGCAAGAGCAAACACGGCTGAGATGTCTGCGGCCCTAGAGGTTTTCCTTGGACATTTTCAAATGGAGTATAGGCGACCATCTATTGATTAGAACTGTACCCTCATTAAGGAAACTGTAGTAGGCAATAAGCGCCTAGGACGTAGTGACGTCACTGTATGCCTTATCGATATATAGTTATCGGCAAGCCAGCCGAGACAAGCAGAATGAACGTGTCAGCACGTACTCCGGCTGCTCGCCTGCCTCACACAGTCATAACAAGTGGCGACGAAGATGGGACGACGATAGTCGACGCACAGGGGCGGCTCCTTCCACGGACGAAGCTTCAACGATGGCAAAGATGTGGGAATTCGACGCCTTCCTGGAAGATAGGGACGAAGGCTTCGATTCCTACGTGGAAAGATTCGGGCACTACTGCACGGTAGCCAAGGTGGAAGGCGAGGCACATAAGAAGTCGGCGTTCATCACAGCCATCGGGAAACAAATCCTACAAGACGCTAACAGACCTTCTTCTACCTGCGAAACCGGAAGAGAAGACGTACGCAAATTTGGTAAAGGTACTCAGCGACCACTACAAGCCGACAAGCCAAATCATAGCGGAACGCTTCAAGTTCAACCTGTCGGTACCAATTGGAAGGAGAGTCAGTCGCTAAGTTTGCGGTGGAGTTGAAGCACATGGCCACAAGGTGCGAGTTTGGAAGATTTCTCGACGACGCACTGCGAGACCGTTTTGTCGCAGGGCTGCGGAACCCAGCCATCCAAACAGGACTGCTCAAGAAAAAAGAACTCACAATCGACTTGGCGTGTGATTTTGCAAAGAGTGTCGAGCTGGCGGAACAAGAATCGCATGGGTTTCAGCCAACCTCAACGTCCGGACCCTAACGTGCACGCTATCAAGAAAGCCAGCGGCCGGCCAGCTTTGGTAAGCGAAACGTCAAGCGCACCTAAGAAGAAATGCACTCGATGTGGCGAAGACCATGACGCAGCTTCGTGCCGTTTCCAGAGGGCAAAGTGCTATCAGTGCAAGCGGTTAGAGCACCTGGCGCGAGCATGCCGAGCAAAGCAATCGACTGATGGAGCTGTTCACAACCTGTGTGAGCAAGAAGACAACAATCCGGAACTGCAACTATACAACGTGTATCACGTGAGTCCTGAAAATCCGCCAGTTGAAGTGGAAGTTCAACTAGAAAAACAAAGATGCAAGTCGATACCGGAGCGGCTGTCTCACTCATATCAGAAAACGCGTTCAAGCAGCTCGCAAAGCCTCCGCCACTCAGAAAATGCGCAGTGAGACTCAGGACGTACGGGGGAGCACCGCTCCAAGTTCAGGGACAAGCGGAAGTCTCGGTGGAGTTCAACGGGAAGCGCAAGGTACTTCCGATCATCGTGGCAACCGGAGGCGACCCAGCGTTATTAGGAAGAGACTGGATTCACAGCCTCGGCGTCGACTTGACGAGAATCCAGAGGGTTCAGGGAGTGCAGTCAGAACCTACACCGGAGAGCATCACGAAAAGGTACGAGAGCGTGTTTTCTTCAGGTCTGGGGCTAATAAAAGGCCACCAAGCGAAGCTCGTTCTTAAAAATGGATCTCTACCAGTGTTTTGCAAGGCACGGCCTGTGCCTTATGCCCTTCGTAAAGCGGTGGAACTTGAGCTAAACAAGTTAGTAGCTGACGGCGTTTTGGTATCTGTCACGCAGAGCGACTGGCCCACACCATTAGTGGTTGTTCCTAAGCCAGACAACAAGGTCAGACTATGCGGGGATTATAAAGTGACAGTAAATCCATGCACAAAGACTGATCACTACCCTCTCCCGACTGTCGAAGACTTAATTACAGTACTAGCCGGAGGGAAGGTATTCACAGTGTTGGATCTTTCGACAGCGTACCAACAAATAGAACTGCACCCCGACTCGCGGCCTTTACTGACGGTGAACACCCATATGGGGTTTTACCAGTACGTCCGAATGCCCTATGGAATTTCAAGTGCCCCTGCAGTATTTCAGGCAATCATGGACGAACTGAAGGGGCTACCGGGCGTGGTCTGCTATCTCGACGATGTACTCATCACCGGGGCAACCTACCAGGAATGCCGGGATCGAGTGGAAGCAGTCCTGCAGAAGTTCATGGAGAATGGCGTACGGGTGAGAAGAGAAAAATTCGCGTTTTTCGCACCATCAGTAAGATATTTAGGCCATGTAATTGACGAAAGAGAGGTGCACCCATGCGCAGAAAGGATCGAAGCGATAAAAAAGCGCCTGAACAGCACTGAGCTAAAAGCCTACTTAGGAATGTTAACTTTCTACTCAAGATTTATGCCAAACATGTCTTCGACGCTCAAGCCATTGTACGAGCTAACTCAAAAAAATAAGAAATGGCTGTGGTCTGAGCAAGCCGAAAGAGGGTTCAACGAAAGCAAGACGTTGCTGACTAAGGACAGTGTGTTGACCTTCTACGACCCGGCGAAACCGCTGGGGATTCTATGCGATGCCTTCCCGTACGGGGTAGGAGCGGTTTTGTTTCACGTGATAAACGGAGAGGAAAAGCCAATCGCGTACGCATCGCGCACCCTGAGTAAAGCTGAAAGCTCGTACGCCCATATAGAGAAGGAAGCGGTCTCGATTATCTTCGGAGTAAAACGGTTTCACAAGTACCTCTATGGAAGGGAATTCACGATTTATTCCGACCATCTTCCGCCAGCGGGCCTGCTTGGCCTCACGAAACCCATACCACAAATGGCCGCCGCGTGCATGTAACGGTGGATGCTACTGCTCGCCGCTTATCGCTACAAATGGGTATACAGAAAAGGAGCGCACGTCGCAAATGCTGACGCGCTATCGCGATTGCCACTTCCAAACGACGCAGACAGAAGTGACTATGTGCAGTTCTTCTCAGCATGTGCAAAGAATTCTTTGTTAGCAGATAAGATTCACACAGAAACGCGGAAAGACGCTATCTTGTCGAAAGTATTGTTTTTTGTATTGAACGGATGGCCTGCCAAATTGGCTGACGACAAGGTGGCACAATTTTTTTTTGCGTAAAGATGAGCTCTCTGTAGATTGTGATTGCCTCACATGGGGAAACAGAGTAATCATCCCTCAGTCACTGCAGTCTGAAGTGTTGAACCGTTTGCACGAAGGGTACCCGGGAGCTACACGTACGAAAATGCTATCCAGAAGTCATGTTTGGTGGCCCAAGTTGGGCGAACGTATTGAAGAGAGAGTAAAAAGCTGCGCAACTTGTCAGCTCACTCAGAATGCATTCTCGTGCGCACCAACTCTATCGTGGGGCTGGCCAACCAAACGATGGCAAAGAGTTCATCTGGATTTTGCACACTTCAAGGGAGATTGGTTTTTGGTTCTTGTGGACGCAAATTCAAAGTGGATTCATGTCATGCACAGGAAGACAACCACGGCCTCAGCGACTGTGGAAAAGTTGCGCACCGTGTTTGCAACTTTTAGCCTTCCGGAGAAAATTGTGACGGACAATGGTCCCCAGTTTATGTCTAGTGAATTCACAATTTTTCTTCAGGCAAATGTTGTGCAGCACATAAGGACGCCACCCTACCATCCGGCTTCCAATGGCGCCGCAGAACAACTTGTCCAGACAGTCAAGCGAAACCTCATCCGCCAGCTTCAAGACGAGCGGCGCACGGGACAGTCTCGAACGGTACAACATCGACTGGACCAGTTCCTGTTTACTTATCGTAATACGCCATGTCCAACCACGGGTGAGACGCCAGCCAAACTCTTCTTGTCATGGCAGCCGCGCACACGGTTAAGCATCCTTCATCCAGACTTAGCAAAGCAAGTAGAAGCAAGTGTCAGTCAACGGCAACCCCAAGGAAAGAATTCATGGAGAGAATTTGAAAGCAGGCGACAAAGTTCGAGTAAAAGGAAACAGACCAGGAGATCCGCTTTGGTTAGAAGGCACCGTTCTGCGACGTGATAGCCTCTCGACGTATATAGTCAAGGTGCAGGGGCGGGAACGGTTCCCGCATGCAGATGACATTGCTCTTAACGCAGTTCCCATCGCTCTTCCCAGGACAATCAGGTTGCCAGAGGAACCCCGGACGGCTAAGCCACCAGGCCCCAAGCCAGCTGAAGCAGAGACTCAGCCATCATCCCCCAATCCAACAGAAGCAGGACCTCAAGAAACGGGTAGTCCTGATAGCCTGCCCATGACGCCTGCGTCTGAACTTACACCGGCTGGTATCAGCGAAACAGACGACGTTCAAGCAAGCGCTCTAGAACCACAGTTTCAGCGCAGCACACGTATCCGGAATCCACTCGAGAGATGGGGTTATGATAAAAAATAAAAGGGGAGGACTGTAGTAGCCAATAAGCGCCTAGGACGTAGTGACGTCACTGTATGCCTTATCGATATATAGTTATCGGCAAGCCAGCCGAGACAAGCAAAATAAACGTGTCAGCACGTACGACTGCTCGCCTGCCTCACTCAGTCATAACAGGTTTTAGTAATAGTAGACTTTGCAGTACCTGATAAACCTAATTACGAAAAAGCTATCTATGATTATGCGAGAGCAAACACGGCCGAGATGTCTGCGGCCCTAGAGGTTTTCCTTGGACATTTTCAAATGGACTATAGGCGACAATCTATTGATTAGAACTGCTCCCTAATTAAGGAAACAACAAACTCTGCATATTTCTAAAATCAAGATTCCTTCGAACCTACAAAATCCGTGGTTTTTTAGAGCTCTAAACAGCCTCCTCAATGTGAAAAAAATAAACCGCTCTTCGCCAAAGCGAAACAAATATAGGCTACGGACTCATGGATCCGCTACTATCATCAGGGGCCGGCATGTAGAATGCAAGTGAAAGGAGATAAAACTTTTTGAAGTAAAGCTTAAAGACATTATGAAATCAAATCCAAGAAAACGTTGGAGTACTTTTGGACCTCAGAAGACCACAAGAACCCCTAAGGGGCTTACTGATGACCAGGGGAACCCTATGGTTGATGCCGAATGTGCTAACTGTTTAAACACATTCTTTGGTGAAGTATTTACCACTGACAATGTTTCGCTACCTGCCTGTGACTCTAATCTCAACATTAATTTTTCTCGACAAAGTAAGCATTACTTCCTCTGGTATAAATAAACTTATCGAGAGTTTGCCTCATTAATCTTTTTAGGTAGTGACAATATCACAGCCAAATTGCTTAAAGGGTAACTGAAAAAAAGCGTTTTTTTTTAAACAGCCTAATTGGGACAAGCATGTCACAAAACAAATGTTCCGCGAAAAAAATAATTTTTTAGCAATATTTACGCCACAGGACGTAATTTAGTCGGAGTCAGAACCTCTCCACATTTGAAACTCCCGCTCTTTCGACCCCCGCGGAGGAGAATTACGCCCCGCCCCTCACTCTCCTTGCGTTGCGGAGTTGAACGACGCAGCGTATCGACTTCCGGCAAGATCTGGCAACAACGCACGTTAAACATGGCGCCGGCATCTGCGCGGTTGGCGAGCTCATAGCGAAGACGTGACCGGATAAGTGCCCCTGTGATGTTCGCGGAAGACGGAAAGTATCATTCGTAATCGTCGTGTGTGCTTTGAAAGCGAAGGGAGTCACAGGGTCCACGAGTGCGCAACCACAAGCCAACAATCACGACAGCGCTGCGTTGACTTCGGCGATCTCGTTCTGTTTGGTGCAACACGTCGATGCGACAAAGAGCTGAAATGTTCGTGGTGTGTGTGGTGCGGTGCTTGGAAGTAGACACCCACACTAACACGGAGCGCAAATTGGTTTTGTGGGGTTGATTTTTAACGGGTTCAGTCCCGTCGTCGTCAGCTGATCCAGTCAAACTGGTCCGGGAGGACGCAGCGAGCGTTTTTAAAAGTAATTCTTCCTTCGTTCCGTTTCAAAATGTGGAAGATTCCCGACGCATACCATGAGTAAAAAGCTGCGGGCGTTTTCAACAAAATTACGTCGTTTTAATTGAACAATGAACTCTGAATTGTCCTAAATCTGCCGTTTTTATGCTTCGTGTTGTTGGACTGCGTTTGCACAGCGACGTCTTGCGCTCATCGTGCGGTGGGAATAAATTTGGGCAAGATTTCGTACCTGCCCACAGATGCATGAACTGAGACCATTTTTTACGTAGTGAACACAGTGTTTTTTTTTATTTTGTGTGTCTATACTCTGTTTCACCTTGTGTTGTACAGCAGGAAAGGCTACAAGCGCGAGCTCCTTGCTCTGGGGCACATCTCGGCGGCACAAGCTCTCGTGTACCAAGGGCAGCTGTCAACGCTATGAGCTCACGCTTTTAACCTTCACTGCGGTACAACATAGGGTGAAACGGAGTATAGTCGCGGACGTTCGATGCACCCAGTGCGAATCTCGACGGCCTCCGGAGCGATATGACGAGAACGTAACTGGACAAGTTTGTCGGTACGCGAACAGCTGATTGCCTCCAGCCAAATAGCATTCCTTTCGGGGCGACATGGCTCCTGGAAGGCTCGCTGTCGGGATCACTCATCTGACATCTCCAAAAAGTCGGCATTTGCACGCGCAAGCAAGCAAGCAAAAAAAAAGCGCGCTAAGCAAGCAAAGAGGAAAACGAAAGAACCGCGCTATGAAAGCCAAAAGCCCCGCTCCACTTCCTATCACTAACACCTGCGACAGCTGCTAAACACACACTACTTCACTTCAAGAAGTCTCACTCAAGCACCTGGGTCAGCACGAAACACTGATCACTTCGGCGAAACGACTAGTCGAGGTAGGCGAGACAGGCGGGAGCAGACACTTCGGCGGCCACGAAAGAATGGCGAAGCTTTTGTTTGTTATGGTATGAATCCAAACGGAAGTGCCCGTTTGGTAAACCTTTTGTAAAGAATAGTAACTTTCAGTCACATGGGTTATTCTTTAAACGTAAAAATATGCCGCTCAAAAGGAAATTGCAACATATAACAAAGGTTTAACAACCGAGATCTAAGCTGTCAATCAAACTCTTAGCCAATGAGAAGTATAGCAGCCGATTGGGATGACGTCACGGAACCCCGACTTCGTGGCGCGCGATTTAAAATGGACGAAATAGCCGCAAACTAAAATCACGAATGACGAAAATAATCCCTGGAGAAGGGGATTATTATTTCCGTCATTCTTAGTCCAGCTCGCTTGCACCTTTGCATTTAATAGCATTATAACTAAAATCAGTCTCACGCAATAAATATTGCTGTAAAAAAAGTTTTTTTTTTTCGCGGAAAAATTGATTTTTGACATGCTTATTTCAATTAGGCATTATAAAAAAAAACTTTTTTTTCTTTGCAGTTACCCTTTAAGCTAATCGTCCTTGTACTCAAGTAGCCTCCTGAGCTTGTTGTATCAACGGAGTATTCACTTTAAAGTCGAATCGATGCAACCGTTACGACTTTAGAGGCTTATTGCCACGCCATTCCGCCATACGAGAATATGTTGGTGGCTGCTGAGACGGACATTGTTCAATGAGGCTACTCATGTTTCATGATGTACCCAGTGGGCCTCCAACATTGGTTTCACGATACTAGCTGCACCACGGCAATTTAGTAACCACCCCAATTGTGCTAAAAAATGCCACGAGGTGGCCCTTCACGTATGGGACGAACGAGGGTGCGGCTATACTTCGTCTCATCCTACGATGGACTAAAGGCCAAAGCTACGGGCCGCCAGGCCCAATCACGTTCTACGCTAAACTATGGCATGCTTAACATTGATTAAGGATGGACGAATAATGCTCCTGATCAGAATGCGCTGCATCATTTCTATAGCTTGGACACTGCAAAGAGCCTGTATGTCGTGGCTTTCTTTGCAATGCAAAATTGATGAGTCACTTAGTAACGTTCATCGAATCGAAATACCAGGCAATTTCTAAGTGGCTCGTGATTGGATCTGGTGGTTTGCAGCTTCTGCGTTTAGTCCATCGTAGGGTGCGACGAAGTATAGGCGTTCCCACACAGTGCTTTCGTAGTACAGGTGGTGCAATGGGGCAAGGGGTTTGTAATCGCCCCAAAGATACGACATCGTGTTGGGGAGTCGGTGCGATACTTGGTTTCACAATACGTCCAGACGCAGCCCACTCTAAAGAGGTGATGGAACCCATCAGACATCTTGAGAAAGGGGTCCATCATGGTGCTCTTCGTGTTTCTTTACGTGTTCTATTATTGCTGAACCAATCATAAACAAAAATGGCCTAGTGACTTGCTCTTTCGACGCTGCTTGATTAGTGTCATTATCTCATAGCTTCGGCTGCGTCTGGACTTAAGTTGGAACGAAGCATAGTCGAGCAACGAGCGGCGGTGCTTTGTGAATAATGTTGGACGTATCTAATTGGCTACTTTCGTTTCTCACCTATGGACCGTCGTGTGGCGATGCGCGTAATCAGTGAGCTGGCAGGATTGTTGCGGTGTCCCCCCTTTCCAGTCAAGAGTTCGGCACTGAGCGAGCGGCCTCCCATGCTCGATGTGTTCAATTGAGCGTTCTGTCACGCAATCGTTGCTCGGCCGACGCCAAGATTGCTCCCCCATGAGAGGAGAGTCGAGGGCGCGAATTCCGTATAGCTTTGGTGAGCACTGAACGAATGGGAGAAACACTCTAGCGCTGTTTTGTATTTTTATGGGGAACGACGTGTAAAACATTCCGAATAAACGGAACACGGAAGAGGCGATCATTTCTTTTAATTTGGTGTCTTTATGGTTACCCTCTATAAAATTAGACTAAAAAACAGTTTTGTATAAGGGGGGGGGGGGGGGGAGATTCGATCGTCGTGCTCCTACTTCCCAGGTTGAGAACTAACCTCAGAGGGTCAACAACAGAATAAAGTATTTGTTTGTGTTTGTGATGCAGCGCCCGGCTTATGCATCCGAACCATGCCACAACGTTCGGCAGGGCTCATGTTCAGTCAGCGAAACATGGGATGAACACAGGTTCCAGACGAACAGTGAGGCAGCGCTCCTGTCCTTGGCGTCCCGCGATCAGTCGACGCAGATGACGAGATGAATCCAGTTCGCAGGTCTCGTGCTGGGTAAGCACCGAGCTCTGCGATGAAAAGCTGGACAAAAGCGCTCCCTCTATAGACCCTTTCTTCAGGGGTGCCGCCATCTTGAATTGTCGTCACTTCCAGTATGGGCGAAAACATTGTTTTGCCGTCGCCACGCCAATGGAATGCATTTAGGAGAAAAGCGTAACCGTCACCCATTCTCGGTTTCTCTCCCCTCTATTTTTTTACTATTTGCAGGTTGAAACGTTTTAATATTTTTTTCGTCGCCCATACAGGATATGCCTACTTGGCTGTCTTGGCCGAGAGTATGCGGAAAAGGTCTATACTCTGTTTCACCTTATGATGTACCGCAGGAAAGGCTACAAGCGCGAGCTTCTTGCTCTAGGGCGCATCTCGGCGGCACAAGCTCTCGTGCGTTAAGAGTAGCTCCCAACGCTAAGAGCTCGCGCTTCTAGCCTTGTCTGCGGTACAACATAAGGTGAAATGGAGTATTGTTATGTCTCTTCGCCAAATTACCTGAAAAATTTTCCAGTTCTTCTTGATGGTCTTTAGCCGCGACCGCTTGACTCACAATATCATTTAAAAAAAGGCTTTCTCACGGAACCTTCTAATTACGAATTTATTTCGTCGTTCCTTCCTTCTGCTCATTTCCCGCTATATTTATCGGAGAAATTGATACCACGTAAAACCATTACCTGACACCAACGTTACTAGATTACCTCAGCTGTGAAACTCCCGCGGAGGGGGGTACCCCCCCTCACTCACTTCAATCCGCCTAGCGTCGTTCAAAGCGCCTCTATACTTTCATTTCATAATTGTGCGTTCCAAAGAGCACAGCTGCAGCGCCAAATAGCGATCACAAAGCCGCCGTTTCTCCCGCAGCGGTCACTCGAGAAACTACACGTGACATCTATGTTGGCTTCAATCGGCCATTTCAGAGCCGAAACAGATACGGTGGAACGGGTTACAGGGGTGCCACCCCCGTTTCCCCAGCGGACGCACCGCGATATATCACCGAAGCTAAAATGCACCTAGGTCGGGACGCGCTACCTGAAATCACCGCTGAGGCATGGTTGTATAAAAACAATATAATTGTGCTGAAAAACCTTGCAAACTAAAAATTTTAGAAAACATCACGCGCCCCCCATTTTGTACTAAACTCCAATAAAATTTACTACAACAAGAGTTTTTTTTTTTCGTTGGTTTTTACGTTTCTAGTGAAGTTGAAACGAACGTATCCCGATTCTGTTACCAAAGCAGCCGTCCGGCGGCGCGTCGAGCGACGCCAGGCGAGTCGTGGTGAGTGAGGGGAGGTGGGGGGGGGGGGGGGGGGGGTACTGTTCGTGCATGCAGCGTCTATGAGCAGTTCCGGAACTGAGCTAATCTAATAACGTTGCCTGACACCAACATATCACTTCAGGTGACCGCGTCGAGTGACCTCACATCCAGCGACATCATGGTATCACCTGAAACTCCATCTTCAAACTTTGACGTCGATGCCACCGCTACATTTAGCGGGGAAATTAAATATAACGTGACATGACGTCATGTGACATCGGGTCACGCTACCCAATGACGTCATGCCCCTTAACCGTGACGCGACCTCCAGTCACGTGACGTGGTCACGTTGCCTGAGCTGCGCGACCCCCCCCTCCCCCTACTCACGCACACACACACATGAATAACACAACAGTATTATTAGGTTCCGTTAACGAGAGGTAACCACACGTTTGTTTCAGTCTTAGTAATCGTCAAATGAGCAACAGACTCATTGTCTGCCACAACAAGCTTTTGCAAAACACATGTAATTACTTCAGATCCCTGGGACACGGCTAAAGCTGCCACATTCGTCACGGGAAGATTCGTTGCATGCAAGAATGTGATCATGGACCTCGACATCAATGCAGCTGGCATAAAGGTATTTTTTTCTAGGCTTTTAAACGTTTTGCTTCTGTTTGATTTACAATCTACGCTGGTCAAATCCGGTGAACTCACTTCAAATCACTCTGAAGAATCAGTTTTGGATGCTCCCTGACTTTGTAATTCTGCACGAAGGCGTGGCTGAGTGGTGCCTTCGTTTTAACGTGAAAGCGTTATTTTGCTAGGTGTTTGGCATTTGCTGAAGACCAAACATGAATCTTGGATAAAAGCATGGCCGCAAGACTCGACACTGATTTGTTTTGTGTGCTAAGGAAGGGGTCACTGCAGTAAATAGCATTTGCGCCAGACGAAAATCCAATCTCAAACCCTCTAGATCATTGAGCGAGGGTCTTTCCAGCATGTCGCGAGACATAATTTTTTCTTTAATTCCTTATTCTCATGTCTCGAGACATCGCCGTGTGTTCAGATACAATATGGCGGGAAAGCCACGCGGTCAATCCGCTCTACGTCCGGCAGATAGAAACTTGACACCCTGTCAGACGCTTTTGAAACCCGGGTTTGCGATGGTATTTCTATTCTAGAAATTGCTATCGAGAGTTCATGCTACCGGTTAAGCCAGTCGCTAAACTAACCGACGAAGAGCACCGAGAGAGTAGACATCACAGGTTCCCCGTGCAACAGAATTGCCCGACAATTTGTTATTAATATTTTGTTTTATTTTTTATATAAAATAACAACAATGCCACAATTGAAGGTTATAAATAAAAACACAACTTAATTATGTAACAACATGTTTTTTTTTATTTGTCCCAATGCAAAAAAAAGAAGAAAAAAGTAAGTTTTGGAAGATTTCTGCAACAAAATCTACAAAAGAAGTGAAAACAAAATTGCGACTTTTTTTTCATACCTCTCGTTCCAATAAAGCGCCCCAATGATCCAAACGAACGCAAATTCACTTTTATCTACTTGGACGAAACAACGAAATCGATTTATATAATATATATATATATATGGAAGCTACTTGTTTGTTCACGATTGATTTTAAACTGCGCTTAAATTGCGCTTTTCGTGTTCGTGTCTTTATTTCCTTCTCTCTGTTTTGCCTTTGTCCTCCTGGCAGCGCAATTAAAAATCAATCATGAAACAGATGTCTTTTTATTTGGAAATCATTGACAAAGAAAAGGCCTAGTCACTTGCGTTTTTGACGTTGCATGATTGGTACCTTGTGGCGTTGGATGCGTCCAGACTCAAGCCAAAACGAAGCATAGCTCTGCTGTCATTTCATTAGCAGAAGTTTCCCTTTCGATTACGGGGTTTCTTCTGCTGCAATGTACAGGGTGTTTTATTACGGCTTTACAAATTTGTTTTAAGAAAGAAGTGTAAAGCTGCACTAATACGGCCTATGTAGGTGAGTTATACGGCCAATGACGCTCAGCAAGTTTCCGATTTGGAACTATATCTTTCTTTCTAATAATGAAAACGATAATTATAAAATATTAGGCATAATTAACAAACTTATCGTGACGATTATCCCGCTATATTGTGTCCCCTTCGTATAACTCAGCAGCAAAAACTGCATTAATGTAGCTTTCACGGCCTTTGAAAACAAATCTGTAAGGCCTCACAAAACACCTTATATGTTGTTTCTCAATTATCTCGGATACTTGGGTGAATGCGCCTTCTAGAAGTGAGAAACACATATGGTCGAATAGTCTATGTTGTCGCTTTGAGGAAGAAAGAAAAATTAAGAGATGGAGTGAGAGAAAGAGAGAAATGTTATCCTCAAGGCTCTAAGAATCTCTGAAAAATGGTTTATGTAATGATAGTTTCGACCAGAAAAAGCAAGCTCACGCCAGCAAAACAAAAATACGCGCTAAATACTAAGTTTCTAGACTGCATGCCCGACTTAAAAGTTACAGAACACGTGATATCCCCCCACTGGAAGCGTGAAAAAAATTTGATTGTTTAATGGTTATAGCGTAACCTTCATTTGCCGTTTTCTCAAGAGCTATATACAATTTCAAGCTAACATATGACATGCCGGGAAGTGTAAAACCTGCGCATTGCGAAAATGTGTTTATTTTGTGGCTGTATCATGAATCTGCGCAAAAGAGTCCCCGCAACCATTTATTACAGGAGTTCCGCCGAATTTGTGCGATGTTGAGACTCTGCCACTCCTATGCTTCTGACGCCGGAAACGTAAGTTGCAATGCTTTCGGCAACGTAAAGAGAGAAACCTGCAAATTGTCAGTGACCCACCTAGCTATCACGATCATTGTTACCAGTCTTAAGACGGTCACATTTAAATTAAATTAAATATTGTATCGTCGCAAACATTCAAGTAAATAAATTTTAAACATTTTGTATCTAGGGAGTATTCTGAAATCGTTGGCGGCAACAAGAAAATTCTGTGTTAACAAATTGTGCGTGGGTAGCTAAAGTCATGGCTAAATGAAATGAGAAAAAGAAAGACTTTTCAGCTCCGTGTAATGCCGAATTAGAGCGCAGCTCTTGAGGAGGATGAAGGGAGTACGGATAGGAGGGTATGCCTCTCCTCCTACTCCCCTCCTTCTCTCCTTATCCTCCGACTCCCCTCCTCTTTCTTTCTCCTCCTCCCTTCCTCCTTCATCCCCCTCTCCCCCTCCTCCTCCCTCCTCCTCCCCCTCCCTTCCTTCCCCCTCGTAACGTCACTCATGACCCTAGTGACCCTCGTGACGTCACTCGTGAAGGCCCCGTGTAGGTCGGCACCTTCACGAGTGAAGGTCACGTGAAGGTCGAGACTTTCACAAGTGAAGGTCGTGACCTTCACAAGTAACTTTCTTGACATCACTCGTGACGTCATTCGTAACCCTCGTGACCATCGCGACGTCACCCGTGACGTCACGAGTTAAGTCACGTGTAACGTCATTATGGAAAACGTCCCATGATGCAACGCGCGGGTCACGAGTGACTCGCGCGCTGCATTATGGGACGTTTCCCATAATGCAACGTGCGGGACCCTCATGACGTCACTCGTGACCACTGTGACGTCACACGTGACGTCACTTGTAAAGTCATTATAGGAAACGTCACACAATGCAACACACCCCAAACATCACACCAATGTTGGGCCTGCATTGGGCCAACAACGGCAAAAATGTCTCCCGAGGTTGGTCCAACATTGGCATTCTGGCCAAGTACAACTCTCTTCCATATTGGCCCAATCGTTGGCATCAACGTTGGGCCATCATTCATCCCACCTTACAGCCATCATTAGCACCAACGTAAGGCCACCATTTAACCAACTTTCCAGCCATAATGGCTTCATTGTTGGGCCATCGTTAAACCAACATTTCAGCCATCATTGGCACCAATGTTGGGCCATCATTAAACGAATATTCCAGCCATTACTGTGCTAGTGGTGGCTATCCATTCTGCAGCCAATATTGACATCATTAGTTTATTGGCTATGCCAATGATGGCTTTCAAACTAATTCAATGACTATGCCATCATTGATATACAGGCTCATTCATTGGCTATGTCGTTATTGGCAGCCAAGCTAATTCATTGGCTGTCCCAATACTGGTGCCAGATCTTAAACTCTGGCTATGTAATATTGGCAATGCATTTAAATCCTGGCTATTCAAACATTGGGTATTAAGAACTCCTGGCCTGTTTAATATTAGCAGCCCAATGCATAGAAACACTCTGGGAACAAATGGCAAGATCCTCCCATGATTTGTCTATGCACTATTTTATCTTGCGTGCAGATTTATAATTCAGGATCAAATAATACTTTTTTCGGAACTTTTATTGAAAGGGGCTAGAGAGGAGGCTCAGGGGGGAGCCTAGGTTTGGTCCTGTGAAGGGTCCTGGGGCGAGTCCTGAGCCTGGGGAGCCATTGCAGCTTCCAAACGCCTCTTCCTGCCGCCTCCCCTGTCGCGACCCTGGCAGCCACTTCACCACCATTTGTTTAGCTGCCGATTCTTCAATCTTTAGAGTCGCACTGATGGCAACTAGAAAAAGATCCAAAGGTCGAATTATCAACGCTTTCAAACCCACAGTGGTTTTAGTAAAGCACATTCCCAAGCAGCACGTTGTGAATGGGCCAAGGCTGTGCATAAGTCCACTCGCTTCTGTAGCATCGCGATGTTCTGAATAGCTTGGCTCACAATAGACTACAAGTTCTTCCGCAACGTCAACCAAGACGCGATCAAGCCACGAAAGGCAGGGTTGGCTCACTTTCTCTAGCAGAAACATAGCCGAGGCATTCCCTTTCCTGACCAATGCTTTTTGAAATGAATCGCCCTCAAGCTAGCATCTGGCACCAATATTCCCCGAAATACTACCGGCAGACGCCTTTCATTGGCGGTGGCAATCAGTTAATCGAACGATATTTCATTGGCAGATGATTTTATTGGCACGCTGTTTCATTGGCAGATTGTTTTACTAACAAGTATGATTAGCTTTCTCTTTTTTGGTGACAAGTCGTCTTAGATTGTCGCCGCAAATGGCGTGTAGGGTGGACCGCGTGGGTTAACATTCTTGTAATGAGCCGTCGCAGAATGTCGCCGCGAAGCTGCGTGGACGGGTCTGCCGGCCAGTGACACACCCGCGAAAACATTTCCCTGCAGCGTGCAATTCGCGTAACAAGTGTCGGTGATATGTTAGTGTCGAAGAAACGTGTCCATAAAAGCTGTATCCACGAAAAGGTGTCATTGAAAAGTGTTTCCACGAACAGCCGGAAGAATAAGAAAGTCAGTTTTCTACCGGCAGTTGTCGCATGATTTCAGAGAGCTAATGAAAGGCGACTGCCGGTAGATTTTAGGAGCAAATATTGTCCCGGCCGCCGGGAGAATAATCAGCGCCTGATTCTATAGATAGTCTGGAAGAGTACCCGTAGAACAGCGGTCACTCGTTGCCAACAAGCAGGTTACAGTGCACTTACCATAAACTTAGCGAACTTGAAAGATGTGTTTAGATATATATGTCGATACGGACACTGCAGAACAACCACACAAAATGACACGGAGGGATCAATTTATGTTCATTATCATTGCGTTCATTCCGCTCGGTCTTTACACTTGGTAACCCTTTGGCTAAGACAGGCCAACGTTGACCAGCCTAAACCAATCGATTACCAATGATGGGAAGCCATTGGCTAATACAGGCCACTGTTGGCCAGCCTAAGCCAATCAATTACCAACGTTGGTAGGCTGCTACATCATCGTAAACTCGCGCCGGCCCGTGTCACGGGCACAAACAGAATGCTACGTCACTGCAACACTACCTAGCGCGCGGGTGCTCGCACGAGTCCACGAGACCACAGCCGGGGCAAAAAATGGCTAGGGCTAGATAATAATTATAATAATAATAATAATAATAATAATAATAATAATAATAATAATAATAATAATAATAATAATAATAATCATTTTATTGCAAATGAACAAAACGTATGTTAAGTCATACCTGCCTAAGCCACATTGGGCTTGACTGGCAGCGTCTTAGTGAAACCAGCCGTTTACAAAAGGAAACATGTAAATAAAATCCACACAAAGAAATTAGAATAACAAAAGCAAACTAGTGAGCACTTTACGAACTAAAATTTCTCCGGGCTTTCTGAGGCTTGTATTTTGTTCTTAAATTTAAAAAACTAGGAGGGAGTTTGTTCATAAATGCTGGTACATAGTAACTCCGAACTCTTTTTCCAAATTTGTCGAACATCGAGGTATCCGGTAACGCTCTTTGGGTCTAAGAATACGAGAAGGTACATATGGAACTTTAAATTGACTATCCCAAAAATGCCTATGAACAACAGTTTCCATCAATAGCGGGTTAAAATCAGGCAAATGCAGTGCTTTAAACACGTCAATGTCCTTACCAAGGCATAAATCATAGGAAATGTTCTTTAACAAAGAATGCAGAAACGAATTAATTCTAATTTGCCAACGCAGAGCACAATGACCATAATACCGTAACGGAGCAAACTGTAGACAAGAGCATGTACAACAATTTTTCGAACAGAGTGGCATAAAATATCTCGTGTTGTATAGCAAACAAGACACTGCACGATTTTTTTTACACACATGAGCAAGATGAGTGTTCCAGGTTAGGTCACTGTCAAAGAATAGGCCAAGATATATTATAGAAGATGTATGCTGTATAGGCTCACATGCACATGATAAACATCTAGACGTATGTAATCGTAAAGAGGAGGTCATATTAACTTTTTTCAAAGGGTTGTGGAAACATATTAGCTGCGTTCTAGATGCATTAACTTTAATTAAATTAGCTTCAAACCAGTCCATAGTTTTAATTGCCGCAGTTTGTAAAGACGAAAAGGCATCTGAATAATTGGACGCGCTAGATAAAATGACTGTGTCGTCAGCATATTGAAATAGTGAAATTGGTAACACCATGGAGAGGTCATTAACATAAAGTTAGCATCTGGCACCGAAATTCCCCGAAATACTACCGGCAGACGCCTCTCATTGTCGGTGGCAATCGGTTAATCGAACGATGTTTCGTTGGCAGATGGTTTTATTGGCACGCTGTTTCATCGGCAGATTGTTTTACAGACAAGTATGATTAGCTTTTTTTTGTGACATGTTATCTTAGATTGTCGCTGCAAATGGCGTGTTCGAATGGAAACTGGCGACGAGAGATAAACTGTAATATATTGACGCAGTGCCGCGACGACGATAACGAGGAGAGGTACCTGACAAGATGCCGGCCGTCGGGAAGCTGGAAGCGTTTGATGCAAGTACAACTGAGTTTGCGGAATACCAGGAGCGTGTTCTCCTGTACTTCCTGGCCAACGATGTTGCCGAGGAAAAGAAATCGGCCGTATTTCTGACAAGCTGCGGGACAGCAACATACTCCCTGTTACGAAGTCTGCTCGCGCCAACGAAACGAGGAGAGGCGACGCTCACCGAAATCTTCGCAGCTCTCAATGCCCATTTCAAGCCCAGGGTATCGGAAGTTGTTGCAAGCTTCAAATTCTTCTCAAGGCGACGGCACGAAGGCGAGGCTGTCAGTGACTATGTAGCGGCGCTAAACAAGTTGGTAAATGACTGCAACTTCGGCACCACGCGCGACCGCATGATGAGGGACCAGATAGTGTCCGGTATCAACGACACGGGAACGCAGACATGATTATTGGAATCGTCAAACCTGAAACTTGAGTCTGCCAAGCAACTGATCATTGCAATGGAAGCCACAAGAAGAGACTCTTACACCCTCTGTCCACAGGCTGAGTCAGCGGGCGCAGTGGAGCCCACCAACTTTGTGGAACCTCCCAGACGGAATGCGGCTTACGCAGTCGAGCGTGGCTGTGATCGGTGTGGAGATGAACATCAAACGTCCCGGTGTCGCCACCAGGCAAGCACCTGTTTCAAGTGTGGACGTCAGGGGCACATTGCAAGGGCCTGCAGAGCGGCACCGACTGGCTCAAAGGATCGAATGAACTCTCGCTCTGTGCACCAAATGGACGACATCCAGGAAACACAACCCGAGGTAGACGAGTGCGCCATGTGGTCGCTGCGAATAACGGTACCCGGGCCCATGCAGATTAAAGCCATCGTGAACGACGTGCCACTAGTCATGGAGCTGGACACCGGCGCCAGAGTTTCCATCATCGGTGAGCAAAAGTTCAAAGCACTGTTTCCAGGAACGCCGTTAGAACACTCCAAAGTGGGACTGAAGAGCTATTCGGGAGAGCTCTCATCGGTTCTGGGGAAGATCACTGCAGCAGCCAAGGTGGGAACACGTGGGTCGACACTGCCGTTGTTTGTGGTGAAGGGGACATGTCCGACACTGCTGGGCAGAGGCTGGATGGAAGCATTCAAGATTACTATTTCGACGCCTGAGGGGGTGAATGCGGTCCGTTCCGTCACAAGCGTAGTCGAACAATTCAGCGAAGTTTTTTTCAGATACGCTTGGAACAATGCAGGGTGTGTCGGCAAAGATCATCCTGAAGGAAGGGTCAAGACCGAAATTTTTTAAAGCACGACCACTGCCATCCCCACTCCGAGACAGAGTAGTAGAGGAACTTCAGCGTACGCAGCACGTAGACATCCTACGCCCTGTCAAGACGTCGCAGTGGACTGCACCCGTAGTTCCTGCTGTCAAGCAAGATGGCCGCGTACGCCTTTGTGGCGACTTCAAGATCAGCATCAATCCAGCGACGGTCAGCGAAAGCTATCCAATTCCTAGGATTAAAGAGCTGTTCGCGAAACTGACCAACGGGGTGAAGTTCACCAAGCTCGACTTAAAGGAGGCGTATCAACAAGTCCAGCTGGATGCACAGTCACAAGAATTGGTCACGATCAACACTCTGAAAGGCCTGTTCACGTTTATAAGGCTTCCGTTTGGCGTGGTGTCCGCCCCTGCCTTGTTCCAGCGAGAAATGGACAATCTCATGGGCGATCTGCCGCACGTTGCGGTCTATTTCGATGACATTCTTGTGACCGACGCAAGAGACGAAGATCACTGGAAGAATGTGTGCCGGGTCCTCGGGCGCCTTCGGGAGGCAGGCCTTCGCTTGAAGCTAGCCAAGTGCGAGTTCGTGAAGGAGCGTGTGGAGTATTTGGGGAATATTATTACGCGCAAAGGGTTGCATCCCAGCCCTAAGAATGTCGAGGCTGTCCTCTTGGCCCCGAGACCGCAGGACGTCGCAAGTTTATTCACCGACTTTCTGCAGTACTGCACCCGCTGAATCGTCTTCTGGTTCCGGACGTACCATGGACCTGGACGTCATCTGAAGAGGAGGCCTTCTCCCAGAGTAAGTCCTTACTGGCACCGGCAGACACGTTGGCCGATTTCGACCCAACGAAGAGAACTGTGTTGGTCACGGACGCATCTCCGTACGGTCTCAGTGCGGTTCTTGCACAGAGGCAGGCGTCGGGAGAAGAGCGACCTATCGCATTTGCGTCGCGGAGCCTGGTTGCTGCCGAGCGAAACTACAGCCAGCTTGACAGGGAGGCGCTTGCTATGGTGTTTGGAGTGACGCGTTTTAAGCAGTATCTTTGGGGGCGTTCGTTTGAGGCGGCCACTGACCATAAATCACTACTGGGGCTGTTGGCAGCTGACAAGCCCATTCCCGAGTCATGTTCGCCACGTATCTTACGCTGGGCATTGTTCTTGTCGGGGTATGATTACACCTTGAAGTACAGGCCTGGCAGACAGATTCCTCACGCAGACTAACTGAGTCGGCTGCCCTTACCTACAAGCGAGCTTCAGGTCGAGTGCCCCCAGAGGTTTTCATGCTCCAAGGATGCTACCCAACAGTATTGTCAGCCCAAACGGTTGCAGCAGCTACGAGCAGAGATCCGTGCTTGTCACAACTGCGAGCAGCACTGTGGACGGGTCAAAGGCCGTCCTGTGGACATCCGTGGAAGCCATAGGAAGCACGGTTTCAAGAGATGAGCGTTCAGAGTGATTGTATTTTACTTGGAAGCCGAGTGGTAGTCCCCACGTCTTACAGGCAGATGTGCTCCAGTTGCTACATGAAAGTCATCCAGGAGTCTCCAAGATGAAAGCAGTGGCCCGCGGCCATGTATGGTAGCCAGCTCTGGATGATGACATCAC
The DNA here is from genome assembly GCA_013358835.2 of Ixodes persulcatus. Lineage (NCBI taxonomy): Eukaryota > Metazoa > Arthropoda > Arachnida > Ixodida > Ixodidae > Ixodes > Ixodes persulcatus. The sequence goes on from JABSTQ010011217.1 coordinate 118,634, forward strand.
GGCAGCAGTGGAGGCATGCCGTACCTGTCAAGAACATCAGCGAGCGCCAAGATCGGCACCAGTGAGGCCATGGTCATTTCCTGAGAGGCCGTGGTCTCGACTTTGCTGGACCCCTGAGAAACACCTACGTGTTCATTGCCGTCGACGCTTATTCCAAATGGATCGAGGTATTTTCAGTAAGCACATGTTTGACCTCTGTTGCAGTTGATTGTCTGCGGAAGATGCTTGCTATTCAGGGACGTACTCTGGCTGAAAGCCTCCTCTTCAGTTGACGTCCAGGTCCATGGTACGTCCGGAACCAGCAGACGATTCAGCGGGTGCAGTACTGCAGAAAGTTGGGAAATAAACTTGCGATAAAAGTTAATAAGGCCCAGGTAGCTTTGGAGACTTTTGACTTCCTGCGGCCTTGGGGCCAAGAGGACAGCCTCAACATTCTTAGGCCTGGGATGCAACCCTTCGCGCGTAATAATATTCCCTAAATACTCCACACGCTCCTTCATGAACTCGCACTTGGCTAGCTTCAAGCGAAGGCCTGCCTCCTGAAGGCGCCCGAGGACCCCGCACACATTCTTCCAGTAATCTTCGTCACCTGTGCCAGTCACAAGAATGTCATCGAAATAGACCGCAACGTGCGGCAGATCGCCCAGGAGATTGTCCATTTCTCACTGGAACAAGGCAGGGGCGGACACCACGCCAAACGGAAGGCATTGTAAACGTGAACAGGCCTTTCAGAGTGTTGATCGTGACCGATTCTTGTGACTGTACATCCAGCTGGACTTGTTGATACGCGTCTTTTAAGTCGAGCTTGGTGAACTTCACCCCGTTGCTCAGTTTCGAGAACAGCTGTTCAATCCTAGGAATCGGATAGCTTTCGCTGACCGTCGCTGGATTGATGGTGATCTTGAAGTCGCCACAAAGGCGTACGCGGCCATCTTGCTTGACAACAGGAACTACGGGTGCAGCCCACTGCGACGTCTTGACAGGGCGTATGATGCCTTCGCGCTGCATACGCTGAAGTTCCTCTACTACTCTGTCTCGGAGTGCGAATGGCACTGGTCGTGCTTTAAAAAAGTCGGTCCTTGACCCTTCCTTCAGGATGATCTTTGCCGACACACCCTTCGTTGTTCCAAGCGTTATCTGAAAAAACTTCGCTGAATTGTTCGACTAGGCTTGTGACGGAACGGACCGCATTCACTCCCTCAGGCTTCGAAATAGTAATCTTGAATGCTTCCATCCAGTCTCTGCCCAGCAGTGTCGGACATGTCCCCTTCACCACAAACAACGGCAGTGTCGACTCACATGTTCCCACCTTGGCTGCTGCAGTAATCTTCCCCATAACCGATGAGAGCTCTTTCGGTGTTGAGCTAGGACGGCGCCTAGCGGAACACTCGGTCCCTCAAGCCGTTCACGTGATATTTCTTGGCCCGCGCGCTCCCATAGGGAAACGCGGAGTGACCTGGTCGCCCCTAATAAAACTGGTCGTGCTTCATAGGCCATTGGCTAAGGCAGGCAATTGAATGGCCAGCCTAAACCAATGATTAAACGTTCCAAGCTAGCAGCCACGCCAAGGTTTCCAGTCGTCCTTTTCTCGGTTACTTCATAGCACGCCCGGCTTTATTGGCGACGTGACCGATCGAAAGCGTCGCGGTGGTCGGCCCTCCACGATTGGCCGAATGCTGACTTTGACGTCAGCAAAGGATTCTTCATCGACGTAAATAAGAGTAATGTAAGAACTTCGATTTTGACGGTGTTGGCAGTATTGGCGTAAAAGCGCAATGATTTCCAGCTTCCACCCTGCTAATTACAAACACCATCGAACTTGTTGTTCACAGGGCAATGACGTCACGAGTTGTAACCGTAGTAGGGCGCCACCCAAACATCTCGCCGCTAATAGGGGCGACCATGGTCACCCGAGGCAGCGTGAGTTCGCCGCATTTGCTTTTGCTTATTTAGTACTTTCTCTAGTTCGCTCAACCGCCACCGCGTTTTCTGGCGCTCGAGCTTAACACACTAGCAGACGCTTTCGCGTGTGTATCTGTGTGTGTCGAATCCACGACCGGCGACGTTTTGAGGATAATTGACTTTATTTTAAGGACTTTTCTCCTCGTTATTGCGATTGTACGTTCGGTAAAGAGCTACAAGATAATCTAGATCGCCCTTCTTCTATGGCCAAAAGATAACAAACTTCGCCTAAACTGAAATCAAATGCGCTACCATGCACACCACTGCCTCGCGCCGAGCTTCGACCCCTCCAACAGTTTTCCTGAACCGAGTGGAGATCCCAAGAACAACGCATACCCACCTCCTAGGTGTCATCATCGACCAGAATTTTTATTTCCATCGCAATATCCAAAACGTCGTGTCCGGGGAAAAGTGACTCCTTGGCTTCGTCATTCGGTGCAACATCGAGCTTCTACCTTATTATGAGGCGCCAACTTGGCCCCCGAACACAATTCTATCGAGCACTGCACTTCCTCCGTTCAGTCGGCAGGGACCCACTTCAACATCGACGTCAAGTAGCGACCACGCGGCTCCTGGCATTAAATGCGACAAAAGTCATCTGAAAGCCACGTTTTTTCCACACGCTCCCATTGGCTTCCATTGCGGCCGCCGCGCTTTTAGTGTTGAGCTAGGACGGCGCCTAGCGGAACACTCGGTCCCTCCAAGCCGTTCACGTGATATTTCTTGGCCCGCGCGCTCCCATAGGGTAAAGCGGAGTGACCTGGTCGCCCCTAATAAAACCGGTCGTGCTTTGTAGGTCATTGGCTAAGGCAGGCAATTGATATCCAGCCTAAACCAATCGATTGCCAACGTTGGTAACCCATTAGCTCTATTACAGTTTATATTTCTGCGGCCAGTGTCACTGCCGAGGTCATTACTGCAGCTATGGTATTCTGTGCACACCTTCAAGTCAATTTTTGTGTAAGCAGACATAATGCCCCAGCTTCTGTTATATGTTGCGTGATAACCTTAATGTTTGCAGACTGAAATGTACATCAACTTATGTCATTTCCTCTCTCAAACATAGGGTGCTTGACATCTTAATTCAGCATGCTTTTTATTTGTGAAGACATGTAATTGCGTAATCAATCACTAGACATTTGTTTTAAGTTTTTATTTTTTGCCAAAAATATTAGTATTTTTATTTATTTTTTTATTTTGTCCGGTTTGGTCTGAATTACAGGCCGTGTTTTGCGGCTCATCAAAGCGGGTTGTTTCCAGATTTTCAAGATCATGTACAGCTGACAAAACACCAGTGCCGTAGGCAGAAGGGATTCGGGTGGAGCTTTCAGGATTGAACCTTACCTCCCAACCCCCACCCCCCCCCCCTTCCCTGGAAAATATTCCTGGATGCGTCGCTAAATGGTCATAAGAGAAGAGGCACTATGCTTTTGTCGCATAGACAAACACAAGAATTGAAAGAAGCGTGCATTTTGTGTTTGGCGTGGGAAGTGCTGAGCATGACTATCAGTTCTGAGATGACGCGCGTTAGTTATAGTCGGCGAAAGGTAGTTTAAGCTCCTCCCATCTCTTTCCACTTTCGCAGAGCGAACGATCGGGAGGAGGCGACCTTCTCCCCAGCATTTCCTTTTAACCTGTCACCAACTGCGGCGTTTTTCTTCGTGAACCTTTAAAATTGCTACAGCTCGCAATGCATAAAGCGTTCTAATACAGTTGCTAACTCGATGTGCGTGTGGAACCAGAAGAATTGTTCCACTCCGGAGCCATAGCTACAGACTGTTTTCATCGTGCGCGATCAGCACATTCAGAAAAATAAGCCAATCAATTGCAACGTTGGTAAGCCATTGGCTAGGACAGGCGACTGTTGGTCAGCCTAAGCCAATCAATTACTAACGTTGGTCGACCACAGGCTAAGACAGGCAAATGGTGGCCGGTTTAAGTCAATATATTACTGATGTTTGTAAGACATTGGCTAAGACAGGCTAATGTTTGCCATCCTCAGCCAATCGATTACCAATGTTGGTAAACCATTTGCTAAGACAGGCCAATATTGACCAGCCTAAACAAATCGATTTTTGACGTTGGTAAGCCATTGGCTAAAACAGGCCAATATTGGCCAGCCTAAGACAATCGATTGCCAAGGTTGGTAACCCATGGGCTAAGACAAGCCAATATTGGCCAGTCTAAGCCAATCGATCACCAATGTTGCAAAGCCACTGGCTAAGACAAGCCAAGGTTGGCCAGTCTAAGCCAATCGATCACCAATGTTGCAAAGCCACTGGCTAAGACAGGCAAGCCTGAGCCAATCAACCGCCAATGTTGGTAAGCAACTGGCTAAAACAGGCCAATGTTTGCCAGCCTAAGCCAATCGATTACCAATGTTGGTAACCCATTGGCTAACACAGACCAATGTTGCCCAGCCTAAGCCAATCGATTACCAATGTTGGTCACCAATTGGCTAAGACAGGCTAATGTTGGCCAGCCTAAACCAATCGATTGCCAACGTTGGTAATTCATTGGCTAAGATAAGCCGATGTTGGCCAGCCTGAGCCAATCAATTGCAAATGTTGGTAAGCCATTGGCTAAAGCGGATCAGTGTTGGCCAGCCTAAGGCAATCAATTACTAATGATGGTAAGCCATTGGCTAAGACAGGCCAATGATGGACAGCGTATGCCAGTGTACCCCCAATGTTGGCAGTGATATGGCTACATCGGCCTAACATTGGATCATTGTTTACCACTTAAATATCAATATTAGCCCAACGTTGTGCGCTGTCTGGGCGGATCACGAGTGAGACCCGCGCGTTCCATTATGGGACGTTTCCCAAGATGCAATGCGCGGTTGCGCCGACGACGACGCCACTCAAGCCAGAAACGGGCGCCTGAGAGCTGCGCTCTAAAAACAATACCATACCGCTATACCTTAGCGTTCTTTCACCCCCTTGTGAGGAAAGGCTGATACATGTGTCGGTTTAAAGTTTTCCTAACCGACTTCCTAATTGTCGGGTGTACACACGCTGGAGATACTCAGTCCGGCGCATTCTCACACGCAGGGAAACGGTCGCCGCTCATTGGTATAAATTTGCGCCATGGTAGAACTACTTCAGAGTGCAAACCTACATACAATTAAATTAAAAAAAGAAATGAAACAATCTAGAAACTTTTGTTACTCGGAGTCTGAGTGACTGGCGTATAGACTACGAAAAATTCTGCGCCTTAGTAAGTACATACCCATTCAAAACGCCATTTTCGAGTCCAAGATGCGGACTATCTCGCAGCTTAAAGAGCAAAAAATACAGCTTAATTATAAAATGCTCAATGCATAATATTTTGTCCAATTAACAACAAATATTAGTCTTTCATACGCATACACTTCGATGGAATGTCTTGAAAGCAGGTCAAAATGCAAACATTTTGAATTATGGTTTAATGAAGAGGTTAACTGGTTCGCGCATACACGCAAGCTCTAATTTAAATTATCAGAAGGATTATGGGATATATATATATTTTATAAACTTCTCCAACTTGGTTAAACATTCTCTATAATTCTTTAAGATATCCAAGAATGTCATCTGTTGTATTTGCGTCCGGTCCAGCAATCAAGATTAACTACAACCAATTTGTGATCCTCCCGTAAGGGGTACCTACATGCGCGCACGTGCGTTAGCGGGCCTGGGTAATGTATGTACTCGTTTATTGTGCAATAAACGTATGCCTGTAAGCAAACTTATGGGTGCTTGATAACTTTTAAGTACAACCCGCGAGATACGCACAGACCTACTCTTGGAAAATACACTATAATAAGGCTATCGAAATATATTACTTTAAATTGCTCCAGCTGATATACGAGAAGATACACCAAACCTCAAATAGTCTTACTCCGAATGAACCCCCAGGGAAAACACCCGGAAATACCAAAAATAAAACCACTCATGAGAAGGAGCATTTCGATTACCAAGTTTTTTTGTTTTTTTTTTGTTAAATAAAATTGGAGTCCATACTATTTTTCAATAAAAAAGACCAGATATTTTTGGTAGCCATCTGGTATCATTTTTTAATAAAAAAGTGGGGTATCGCACTGAAAAGTAAAACAATTATAGCGTTCATTATTAGTTGTCTTTAGTGTTGTTCAATGCACATCTAATTCGTCATGGGAAACAGGGCGAAAAACAGACGAGGACGAAGAAGAAACACACGGGACGAGCGCTGTTCCCGTGTGTTTCTCTTTCGTCCTGGTCTGTTTTTCGCGCTGTTTCCCATGATGAATTCCTACCAACTCGCCCAACTATCCATTCTTCTAAGCATATCTAATACAGAACATATTCAATCATTTGTATTTCGCACTTTTAATTTGACAATTTCCTGTTGTAGCGAATAACTGTAGGGGAGGAGCAAACGTAGGGGAGGCGAGGGCCTCGTCAAGCTGCGAAAGTAACATTTTTATCTGAAAATACACGTGAAGTAAAAAATAATATTGTTAAAGTAAATAGCTCTACTGGAATAATTTGAAGCGTTTCGCGCAATAATACCCAATTAATATTTTTTAGTTGTCTTCATTGGTCGAGCATTTCATAATGCGCAACAACCTTTTATTCCGTTATTTCCTCTGCGTGAATTCTGAAGTTACTTCCAACGCTCCGTGTAATACTATACTGCAAGCGTGTTACATTTACGTTAATAATTACACTGAATTAGGTGATGGGCCAATTAATAGCTAACACATTTTTACCATTGTATCAATAGTTTTAGATGGCTAATAATCACAAGCATTACTGTTTGTGAATGCTAGTGAATCCGTCGGGTATGCATGCAACGCATGCATCATGCTATTGTTTATAGTTATGTCTGTAATGAGTTCTTAGGTTTCGCTTTCTTACTTCTGATGTCTATGAACAACTGGAGTAATAAATAATATCACTCTTTCGAAGGTTGACTTGGTATTTCCAAATTCATGCGAGAGCCTTAGCAGTCGTGTGATGTTTCCGAGTGCAGGCCTGAAACTAAAATTAATAGCCTGAGCATTTCTTCATTTGTCCTTCTGAATATTGCATTCTTATTTTAATTGTTCCTCTGGTTATATATTTACAGACCGCCGACATGCAAAATAAGCTGCTGTTCCAGTGCATGATCAAACTGCTCAGAGGATTCGTGGTCCAATATCCGGTGAGTTTAACCAATGCCGTTGTGATCCGTGGATAAGTAGAGCAAACGAGTAAACAAATAGAACGTAGCTGGAGTCTTGGATCGCTAAACTGAAGCGTGAATATACACCATTCAAAATTTTCTACTTTCCTGTATGCATAAAGCCAAAATAGTAAAAATCAAACTACGTGTATAATGTTTTTTTTTGTATTATTTTTATTGGAGTTAATTTTAGAACACGGGAAACGTAGTGGCAGAGGCCGCTTGGGTGTTATTTGTTGATACCAATTAACGTGATTGTCCACGAAATATACTAAAATATATTGCATAATGTTGGTATTAATTTAGAGTCAACGAATGAAAAAAAAGTTTCCTAAACTAATAATGTTAGAAAAATTGTGTTTTATTTCACGACAGGTGTTTTAAGAAGCGCGTTCTATTGCTCGGCTGCACCTCGAGAGTTTTATTTGATTTAGTTAAAACAAATGAGAATTTATGGAGGTGTCTTTGTTAATTTACGAGAGCTTGATTTATAACATTGACATTTTTTTACTAAGGGTGTTAAGACGTTTATGATTGGGCACTTTGCTTGCAATTGTATCTTCGCCAACTTTAATGGGTCCGCACCTCAGTATACGCCTGTATATGCAGGGCAAAAGTATTTCTTGCGTTAAAAATTAGCCTGACAACTCTACGTCTCTGAATGTGAACTGCAACGTGAAGACGTAATTGAGCGGCTGGTTTTGTCCAATAAACTCCTAGAGCGCAGTTGCTTCTCTCCAAATATTATATCAGTATTGTACAAAGTACTACATAAAACTAATTAAAAAAACTGCTAAACACCTGCCGAATATATAATTCAAAGTACAACTTGTTTCCTATAAAGTATCTCGTGTATATTTCATATTTGCTTTAAGAAACTGAAGTACATTTCCATGTTCTTGATGAGCACATGGGAAATTTATAATATGTTAAAAAAGGACGCACATTATTGGTGATCGGTTTACTTAGTTAACAGCCTGTGGCGAGTTTTATCATTCGCACTTCACCGCACGCACACGTGTTAATCCCGGAGTGCCTTGGTTGCTGTAAGCAGTGCACTTTTAGAACAGGTCGAGATGAAGAGAATGTCGAAACTGGAGAACAAGATAATGTCTGACAAACTTGAGTGGGTTTAGCGTTGAAAGGTAAACCAAAGGCATATATTTTACCAGGGGGAACACTGTAGACATGTTTCCATTGCGGTAGACGGACATAATAAGGGCTGTACAAACAAGATGCATCGAATGCCAACCCGCCAATAAAACAAGTGTCATTTCCTCTAAAAAAAATTGGAGTTCCCGGCGCGCGCGTCCGTCTTCCGTTTGGACATCAACCACGCAAACTGCACGGCTTTCCTCCTTGCCTCCTCGCTGCCATCCCTTACACTTTTTTTTTTTTTTTTTTTTGGGGGGGGGGGGGGGGGCGAGGTTGGAAAGCGACAACAGCGGAGACCTTGGCGACTGCCAGAAGAGTGTGTGAGTGACAGTCCGTGACCACGTGATTAGCGAGCCTGAAGCATATGTCTAAGGAAGCAAGCGGAAGGAAGCTTTCCTCCCTAAAAAGAGTGCAAAAGCGTACCGGAATTGAGAGAAAACCTACACTTCCGGTACAGCAGCATCTGTGACGGTAGGAAGCTGTTCGTATTTGGACTGCACTTTAGAGGGACGAAAAATTCGGCAGAAACTCTGAAGACTGCTTAAGTGTGGGAATATGAAAGCACGTGACGTGTGCAACGACACAAGCAATAGGGACACCTTTAGTCAGCCAGAACCGTGGAGCCAACATGGCCTCGCAGATTCCACTGCTGGCTTTCATCAAGTGCGGACGTGGGATGGCACGCTTTGCCGAAGCAGCGATAGCGGCCCAGTCGGGCCGCGGTGACAGGAATGACTATGCGTCTTCGGAGTATCAGATAATTTTGCCGCCTCTGCCAACTGGACCTACGGTGCTCAACACCGTGTTTTTTCACGCCGATGTCCGGGGACGCCCGTACCGTGTGGAGGACTTCCGCGACACCCTGAGTCGTCTGGTACTGCTTCCCGAGGTTCTTACCTTAGGGGCATACCAGATGAATTACATCTGGGCCGTGACCTTCAGGTCTCTTGAGGGTAAGAGGGAGATCATCGCTCCGGGCGACCTCGTAGTCAAGGGACGAGGATGCATCGTCGTGAACCCGGCGAACAGGGACGTCCGAATCAAGATTCATTGGCTACTTCATAACGTTCCTGACGGCGAGGTGAGGGTGGTACTTGCACCGTATGGCCAGGTGATCGACGTAGGGACTGAGAAGTGACGGGTTGAAGGTATAATGGGCTGCGGGTCGATGACACGCACGACTGTTATCCGGCTCAAGCCAGGGATAGGGTTGGAAGACCTGCCCCACCAGCTGCGTATAGCCGGAGGGCCGGCTCTCGTCGTGGCGCCGGGCAGACCCCCACTTTGCCTGCACTGTCAGCGGACCGGGCACATCCGCCGTGATTGCCGTGTGCCGAAGTACGCAACCTGCAATCGGTTCGGCCATGACGCGGATCACTGCATCAAGACTTATGCAGCGGCCACATGTTCGGGCGGACAAGACGCCAACGCCGAGCATGTCATGGCTGAAGCGGACGCGCAGGAAGCACTGGAAGGGTCGGCCTCCGCCACTGAGTCACCAGAAAGCACAGGCACGGAGGTCGACTGGGCCGCGTCTGAGCACCCGATGAAGGTGGTCGCTGCTTCATCGGTCGACGCTTCCACGCGAAACCGGGAAGAGGCGCCGACCAATAAAGACGAGACGGTGACAAGAAATGAACCGCCGAAGTTGAAGAGTGAAGAGCCTCAGTTAGACACTGCGGTTCCACCAGTTAACGAGGTTCACATGATGGACAGCAGCGGGCTGGCTACGAAACGCCCGCATCCTGAAGATTCAAACTCTAAGCAAGGTGACGGCAGACCGACCCTGGCGGATTCACCGGCGAAGGCGGCACCGCCTAAAAGAAAGCCGCTTCGACCCTCTCCAAAACCTGTGCCCGAACCCAGGGATCCGGACAAACAGGCCGGCTGAAGCGCCCCCGGGCCAGCTCCTGGTGAGGATACGGCTCCCAAGCAAGTCACTGACACTCGGGGACGTCTAGCCTTATCGACAACCTGAAAGTAGCGACGTTAAATGCTCGCGGGTTTGCCTCGCATCGCAAACAGTACCAGGTTAGAAGGCTGCTAATCGAAAATGGAACTGGCGTCCTCGCGATTCAGGAGACAAAGGTTGAAAGTGATGAGGCAACCACTTCCCTGCTGGCCCCTTTTTTACAATACTTCGAGGTTTGCGTCTGTCGTGCCAACGGACTGTCCGGAGGATGCATGTTGTTTTTAAAGAAGTCTTTAAGCGCGCGTGACCTTTCCCTCACTCTTGATAGCGAGGGTAGATTTGTTATTTGTGATTGCAGCTTGAGCAATGTTGAATACAGAATAATTAATTTCTACGCGCCAAACGATGCTAATTCTAGGAAAATATTTTTGAAAGGATTTACGCTTATATAGACTGCCAAAGGAAAATCATTATGTTAGAAGATTTCAACTGCGTTTTTGATGTAAGTGATCGCTCTTGTAAAACACGACAACGTGATATTAACACGGGTATTTTAAATGAAAGGATTACCGAAATCACTTTATATGATGTCGCAAATTACCAGAGAAATGACCTGGCGTTGCGGTACGCGCATTTTCAAGGCACAAGGCATGCCCGTCTCGACAGAGCATACGTATCGATTGGGCTTTTAACTGGTTTCGATGGCTACAGTGTGTCACCCGTTTATTGTTCCTACCATGCGTTGGATTCTTTCTTTGTCGGGCGAAAACAGAAAAACACCGGCTTTCAATGGAGATTGTGGAAACTTAATAACAGACTGCTCAAGGATGACTAGTTTAATGAGTCTATAGACGCATTATTAGTTAGGATGCACGTCGGTAGAGAGAGCCCCAGTACAAAGTGGGAATGGTTTAAACGGGAGGTTAAGCTAACTGCTATAGAACGTGCTAGTACGCTCGCGTACTGGAAGAAAGCAGAAGAAAAGCTGCTGCTATATGATCTTCACCCCATTTATAAACTGGAATGCGAACACCCCGGACATTTTAGAGAGCAGCTGAGTTATGTGAAACAAAAAATAACTGAATTTGAAACAGAAAAAAAAATAAAGGAGCACTCGTAAGAGCTCGGGCGGAAAAATACATTCTGGGTGAACCGCCAACCAAACGGGCACTAAGCGCAGAAGCCAAATATGCAAAAACAAAAAATATCACACAGATAGAATACAATGGCCTATCGAGTAGACGCCCTGAAGTAATTGAAAAGTCTTTTATCGAATAATATAGCAGTCTGTTTTGGCGACGGGAGCATGGCAGTGACTCGCAGCTTAAAGATTATCTCGCGGTGACGCCCTGTTTAAATGATGAGATAAAGGAGTGGCTGGAAGCTCCGATAAGTGTGGAAGAAATTGCGCGCGCAATCGAGGACCTTCCGTCAAAAAAGTCTCCTGGGCCCGACGGTCTGACTGCTGCTTTTTATAAAAAGTACAAAGACGTAATTTCAGGCCATCTTCATGCTGTAATAATTGAGGCATGTGACACAAACTCGTTACCACCGTCTTTCTTAAACACACATACTGTTCTCATACCCAAAGTTGACAACGAACAAAAATTGAAAAATATAAAAAATTACAGGCCAATGGCCCTTGGTAATGTTGACTATATGGTCTAATGAAAGTTTTAGCGCGGCGGTTGCAGAACGTTATTTGTAAGATTGTGGGTGAGCATCAGACTTGTGGCATCAAAGGTGGTTCAATCCTGACAAATGTTCACATTGCGCGAAGTATAGTAGAAGTATGTGACGGGGAACTAGATCAAGTTGTCATGATTCAGATCGACCTGGAAAAGGCCTTCGATCGTGTACAGCATAATGTATTGTATAAAATATTAAAACACGTTCGAGTAGGCAAAAGAGTATTAAACTTCGTTCGCTTGGCATTTACAGGACGCACTACCCAGCTCATAATTAACCGGAAGCTAACAAGGCGTATCAGTGTACAGTCATCCGTCAGGCAAAGATGCCCACTGTCTCCGTTGCTATTCAGTATATCTCTTGAGCCTTTTTGTAGAAACATAATTAAAAATAGATTTATAAATAAATTTTCTCTCCAAGATATAAAAGTAAAACTTTTGGCTTACGCCAATGATGTGGCTGTTTTTTTGCAAAGATAAGAGAAGTATTGTCGAAGCGGTGCGTGAAGTAAAGTCATATTGCAAGCTCACCGGTGCTGCCCTTAATTGGCAAAAATGCTGCGGCCTCTGGCATGGGACATGGGCCATGAAGCCTGAAGTCTTTGAAGATATTCTGTTTTATGTCAACGCCAACTGAGTATCTCGGTGCTTCCACTGCAGCATTATAAAATATCAAATGAATAATGGTCTACGCTAATTGAAGAGACGCGAGAGAGTAGCGGGTAAATGGGGTGGGTGGGAAATGTCAATTTTTACGCGTGCCACTGTCTGTAACATACTTTTAATTGCAAAATGTTTGTATGTTTTTCAAGTTTTGGCTTGCGCTAGAGTGAATCTACAAATATTGCACCGTGTGTTTGCTGTATTCATTTGGCGGTCTGTGTGGGAAAGAGTATGTCGCGATAATCTGTTTCGCTACGTCAAGAAAGGAGGGCTGTCCCTATCACATCTATTTGTCAAGCAAGTTGTATCGCGGTTTTATGTTTTTTAGAGAGCAAACTAATCCTTTTCTTCGTGCTGTCATTCCGACTAGACTTGCGGAAGAAATTCTTTCGTTTGTTGTTTTCTACGTGTTACAGAAAGCAAAAGCGAATCGGTAGTTTTCTTCGCGAGGTGATTGACGCTTGCCGGTTTTTGACTGTACGTTTTTCTCTTGAATACTTGTCAGGTTTCACCCGAAAACGTCTTACGCGAGATATTATTGACGCTGTCTTTCCTGCACCTGTCTACCGTTCTATTCTTCATGCTGGCCCAGGGCAGGACGTGTTATCTAGGGTAAAGAAAATGTCAATCCCACCTTCTGTTAAAACTTCCTTCTTTAAGTTAACACAAAGACTCTCCCAGTCAAAACTTGGATCCATCAGAAAGAAACTGTTCGTCTCTTGGGGCGTTGACTGTCTTCTGTGCAAAAAGCCCGAAACTACGGACATCTATTTTAGACTGCTGGGACGCTTTTCTTTTTTGGGGACGTTCTCCAGAGAACCATTAAAAAAAGATTTTATCTTAACGCTGCATGGCATCAGGTTCCTTCCTGTTAACAAAGACAGCGAAATTCTGGTTGACCTTTTTATGCTTCTAGGCCTGCATGCAATATGGTGCAGTAGAATGGCTGTAAGGCATGCTGCGGTGGACGCGCGGCCTGTTCGATTGTATTTTACGAAATCTGTTCGCCGCCTGAAATCTGTGTACGCCACGTTAGAATGTCCGCCCGACTGGGTGCCAATATTGGACGCTCTGGAGCACTTGAGATAATTTTAACATTTACGCTCGAGCCCTGTGTGTTGTGCATGAGGTTTTATCATTGTAATTATTATTGATTGTTGAGTTTGCGTTTCTTGTCAAAATCGGCAACAAAAAAAGCCACTATGGCCTCGGGGGAGTTGCTCGTCTTGCACCCCAAAGGCCCGGGTTCAATTCCTACCCAGACCGAGATGTACCAAAGTTTGTTTTTTGAAGCCATTAATTTACTTTGTTTACAGGAACCTCCATGAGAAATTTCACGTCTATCCGAGCATTTTTGACGTGTTTTTAATCTTTCCGCCGTCCGGCAGTTTTCAGCATCATCACTCATTCACGCCACCAACGACGCCAGGATTTTCGCGTAATGGGGCATATAATCCTTTCTCATAAAAACGAAAAAAGGCTCTAGCATCCGCGACGAAAATCTAGCGCGAAAGGAGAATCTTCTGTTTGTGCGCTGTGCCTCGTATAGGCAACGTTTTCTCGTAATCGGCGTGAGAGGCTATTGTCATGAATGACTAAATTATAAGATGGCGAATAACTGGAGAAACTAAACGTTTAACGGGCCCAACTTGCGAGCAAAACAAAACAGACAAAAGGTTAGCGTCACGGGCGTCGATGTCGGCGAAACAGAAGAATCGAGCGCTGGGGCGAAACTGACTCCGGCTCGCCATGCGGAGCCCCTTTTGTACACGCGTGAATTTCCGGAAAAATCGGCGTAGAAGTATCAGCGCGTTGAACATTCGAACTTCGAACAAGCAACAGGATTCTTACGAGAACGCGATATTTACAGAAATAACAAAGATGTGCATCCGTTCCCAGGCATCGAACCTGGGCCCTTTGGGTGGGAGCCGAGCACAATAGCCACTCGGCCACGGACGCTTTTTTTCTTTTTTTTATTGCCGGGTTATGACATTCAAACATCAAACACATAGCCGGATTAAGGTTCAGATACTAGCCTACAATTGGCTAGCGGTGTGTTTTTAAAATTGTCTCATGGACAACAACCCTTCAATAGACAGTAGCCAATCAGGGACTTCCTGCTGGGACTTCACAGTTTCAACAAATGATACAACACTCTCACGGAAATACTCACGTACCTCCCGTGCATCACGGTCGGCGTGGCGCACTGCCATCCTCATCCTCCAGATGCTATGCAGACAAAGTAACTTTATCAGATCGAATGGGACGCCACCCTCGTTATCAACCGGTAAAAACCTAAAACCCATGGGGGTCCAGTGGCAAATCTTTCTTTAGGGTGCGTTGAAGGACGTCCCAAAGAAAGATGCCGTCCCAACACTCCAGGAAAACTTGTTCTATAGTCTCCGGCTTCTTACAGAGGATACAATCAACACCCCAAGGAACGAACATGCCCTTCTCTTCTATGAAAGTCTTTACCGGTAAGGTAGCAGTGTGTAGTTTAAATAAAAACGTTTTCACACCGGGAGGCACTAACATTCTTTTAACTCGCTTCAGGACGTCCTGTCCTGGACCCGCACTATACAACGCTCTGTACATAGGCGCAGGGAAAACAACATCGCACACATCCTTATATAATTTTTTTCGTGATACTGCACTTAAATATTCAAACGAGAAACGGGCAGCTAGAAACCGACATGAGGCAACCACCTCTTTAAGGTGGCCATGAATGCCCCCTGCTACAAAAGACGAAGTCACAACTAACTCGGGCAAAGCCCGCCCCAGTCTCACTTGGAACACCATGCGCAAGAAAGGGTCGGTGGCATCACGAAAGAAAAGAAAACGATTAACGACCTGCCGTAGAAACAGGTGTGAGAGGCTTAGTCACCCCTCACGAACTCTTCGAAAAAGATTCATTCTGCTTATGCACTCCCATGATGAGCCCGAGATAAACACATCAAAGACTCGGTGGAGTTTCTGAACATTGACTCGCGAACAGTGCAATACTTGTAACACGTACCACAGCTTGCTCGAAAGAAAAACATTGCAAACTGTGGCACGTGCAAAAATTGAAAAACTATTTCCCCTCCATTTCTCAGCTTTGTCCCGCAGCTCGATTAATTGACTACTCCAGTACGGCTCGCTGTCGCGGTATTACTCGAGGGGTACACCCAAATACTTGACTGGAGTGGTTTCCCACTTTATGTTCGCGAACACACTAGGCGTTGAGACCCACTCCCCATGCCAAAAACCGATACATTTGTCCCAGTTAACCGCACTACCGCTGACATCACAAGAACGTTTAACAGTATTAACAACCTCAACAACACTTTCTTGATTTGAACAGAACAAAGCAATGTCGTCAGCATAAGCCAGTACACGAACGTCTGAAGAGTGCATTTGAAACCCACTTATTGAACTGCTCCTCAGAATTCTTAAACAAAAGGATTCAATATAGATACAAAAAAGTAAAGGCGACAACGGACAACCTTGTCTCACAGAGCGCTGCACAGGAATACGTTCTCCTACTGACGTGTTTACGATGAGCCTAGTCGTACAGCCGCTGTATGCCATGCGGACCCCTTCCCGTATAATTGACCCCACATTACCATGATCCAGAATTGTTAAGAGAACGTCGTGCGGTACACGATCAAAGGCTTTTTCCAGGTCCACCTGAAGCATGGCTACACAGCTATGCATGCCGTCACAAATATCTAGGACATTTCGAGCCGTATGAATATTAGTGAAAATGGTTCTGCCCTTTATGCCACATGTTTGATGAGGACCCACCATTTCAGTAATGACGCCCTGCATCCTTCTAGCCAAAATATTCATTAAAATTTTATAATCGACATTGGTTAGGCTAATTGGACGATACGATTTAACCAGTCGAAGTTTCAAAGCATCATCTGTTTTCGGAATAAGGACAGTATGGGACGATAAAAAGGACGGGGGTAGGACAAAGAGGTCAAAAGCTTCATTAAACACGTTGGTCAACAGAGGCGATAATACATGCTTCAGTTCTTTATAAAACGCTGCGCTTAGCCCGCCAGGACCAGGCGACTTCCCCGGGTTCAAGGCCTCAATGGCTATTACTACTTCCTCATTGGTGATAGGGCTCTCTAGAACTGATTTAGTCTAGTCATCCAATCTCGGCATAAAATAAAGAAATTCGTTTTTAAAGCGTTCGACGTTGACTGGGTTATACGCAAATAGCGCTCGGTAGTGATCAAAAAACGCCCGCTCGATTTCTGCATTATCGCAAGTGACAGACCCATCCCGGTCGATTTCCGCGATCTCATTCCGTCGGGCGTATCTTTTTTCGGTACCCAGAGCTCGTTCTGTGGGCACCTCCCCTTTTATCATTCTGTCTGCCCTAGCCCGTACAAGTGCACTATGATAACGGTCTCTATTCAGCAACTCCAGCCATTCTTTCAAGAATGAAATGGCATCTTTAAAAGCACCCGGCGCTCGACATTCTTCCTTTATCAGCATCTGCAAGTTCGAGCGCATTAATGTTTCATTTTTTTCGATTTTCGTTTTTTTAAATCAGTGGCTCTCTCGAGCGCGATCATTTTAACCTCCTGCTTAAACATTTCCCATCGCGAACCGTACAACTCCGTTCTGTCCCCCTTTTTTATACGTTCCACTGCAGCCTGGACTTGTGAAACAAAAAACTGATCACCCAAAAGCTTTGAATTAAGTTTCCATAGTTCCCACCTAAAAACCTTCTTAATTTCCCCTCAGTCCGCGGATACAGAACTTTACTAGGCAATGGTCACTGAACGTTACCGGACACACTTGGTAGTCGTGACACAAGGGCACTAATTCGAAAAGGAACATACGCTCTATCCAGACGGGCGTGGCTACTTCCCTGAAAATGCGTGCGTAAAACAACCCCTCGCCCTTCACTTATACATTCTCCAGCATCTTCTAGGCCATAATCATTAATTACTTCATTTAGACACACCGTACTCGAGTCCGCAAAGGGGGTTGAGCTTGACGTGTCGCTTGTAGAACACACGCAATTAAATTCCCAAGTAAGATAACAAAGCGCTGACAGTTACAATATTCCCCAATGCCTTCAAAAAACAATCGTCTTTCTTCCGGCCTGTTTGGAGCGTATAAACATATCACGTGCCATTCAAATGACGAAAAAGAAAAATCGCAGACTACCATACGCCCGAACTGACAACTTATTACACACTTAACCACCGCCCCCAGGCTTTGGCGAACTAACTGAACGCACCCCGCCGACGTCCCTACCGCCCTACTGACACAGACGTCGTACCGGGCGGTGAAAGGACGCACCATATGCTCAGTCCGGTCCTCACCCTCGATCTTTGTCTCCTGTTGTGCGACTATGTCGAGGTCCTGCTCAACCACGAGACGGTACAACTGCCTTTGCCTCCGTCGGTTACTGAGCCCTCGTACGTTAAGCGTCGCAACTCGCACAGATCTTTGAAGCGAGATCGACATCAAAAAGCAGGAAAAGTCAGATCATACGGGGCGGGGCCTACCTTCCAATATTTTTCCCGCACGGTGCTTTCACCTTGCGCGGCGGCCTATAAGGGCGGTTGATCTCCGCCCTTAGGCACCGCCGACCGCTGCCGGCCGCCAGACCCTTTCCACCCGGTCACCACCCTCCATTCGTGTCCTGATTGGTGAAGCCTTTGCTCCTTTGTGACATCATCGGGGTCTTCGTCTCGGCGCTTTGCGGAACAAGCCTGGAAGTCCATCTTGGAGGAGTTGAGCTCGCCCTCGCTCTCCGGAACGGTGTCCACTTCTCTGTTGTCCTCCAATGCCGTCGGCAAGCGCTCTGCATCAAGAGCAGACGCTACAGTCGAGAGCTGCAACGGTGCCTTGGCGACCGGCTCCGAAGGGGCCGTGTCCGGCCTCTGGAATTTGCCGCTCGCGGGGACTTGTTCAGTCGTTGTCGTTGCTGGGGCTGCTGCTCTCTCCGCTTCCTCCTCGTCCATGATCAGCTCTCTCCGGTCTTCTTCACCCCCGCGTTCCACGGCTCGGACGTACGAGCGGACGCAGTCGGCCCGCTCGTGTCCAAAACCCCTACACTCCGAGCATCTGGGTGCCCCGCAGTCACGCCGGATATGCCCCGTCCTGCTGCACCGGAGACAGATGGGGGCACGCCCAGGCACTACTATACGAGAGCAGAGGCGCCACCGAAGCGTAGCTTGTGAGGGAGGCGATCAAGAGCGACACCCTCCCGAAGCGCCAACCGTACAATCCGGGTGGTAGACCGGGCACCGTCGAAACCAGGCACCATCCACTGTTCAAAAGCGACCTCCTTCACCTCGCCGTATTCGCTGAAGGCCCTCCGAATGGCGTCATTCGGGACGTCGAACGACACCCAATGGACCTTCACACGAAGCTCCTGCCGTGCCGGGTCCACCACGAGGCAAGTGCGGCCCTTCACGGTGAGCCGCCCAGCCTCGACCACCTTTTGCTTGGCCGCCTCCGTGCGAAGATCCAGCAGCCAGACATGGGCCATCTGGTAAGCCCCTATGCCGACCACCTCCCTTAGGACACCGACCTGATCAAGAGGCTGCCGAAAGTCCTCGATGCGATAAGGTCTGGCGGCGATGTCACAGTACAGCAGAACTGCGAGTTCTGCTGCCTTCACCTGAAGGAACGGGCGGCAAAATGACACGGTACTCCTTTTCAGCAGAGATCACCAATTCACCACGGCCGCAGACGGCCGTTATCGCCGCTCGCTCGGAGCTATCCATCCTGCGTCCGCGCCGCACGGCTGCGACTCGAGAGCCACTCGGCCACGGACGCGCGTGCTCAGAGCCGTGAGTGGCATAACTCCTCCCTCTAAAAAGAGCATCGTCTCGATGCAACGTGGAAGGAAACAAAACAGACTAAAACGAACAAATGAAAGAGAAAATATGGAGGCTGGTAAATCACAGTCCTATCGAGCGTCGCACGGGATCGCCGTTCACACTCTTATCCAGTGTAGTACGGCTTGAGACGGACGACGGGGAGGACATCAGGTCCTGGTGGGCGGCGTAATGATGTTATTGTTTTGTCGGGTATCACCTTCTAGTTCAGCTCTCCAAGTCGTCGGAGTAGCTTGCACGGTCCGAAGTACCGTTTCAGTAGTTGCTTGCTGAGGTCGCGGCAACGAATGGGTGTCCACACCCATACCTGTCTCCAAGCTGGAAGTGAACGCCCCCCCGACAAAGGTTGTAGCGGCCAGCGTCGACAGATTGCTGGTCTTTAATCCGGAGTCGAGCGAACTGGCGAACTTCTTCGGCCCGTTGAGCAACAACCCGGGCGTCGCCGGTCCCAACGGTAGCTGGCTCGTGGGGCAGCATCGCGTCGGAAATGGTAGCTACCTTCCGACCATGTACCACCTGGAAAGGTGCAACTCCACTGGTCTCTTGAACCGCAGTGTTGTAGGCGAACGTGACAAAGGGCAGCACCTCGTCCCATGTCTTGTTCTCTACGTCGACGTACATGGAGATCATGTTTGGCGATTGTCTTGTTGACTCGCTCCTTCAGCCCGTTGGTCAGCGGGTGGTACACAGAGTTGCGACGGTGGCTGGTGTGACTGAGCCGAAGGATTTCTTGGGTCAGCCATGTAATTAACGATAATCTCCGGTCAGTGATCAGGACCTCGGGGGCACGTTGCCGAGGGACGATGCACTCAACGAGAATCTTGGCGACTTACACGGCAGTTCCCGCCGGAAGGGCATTCGTCTCTCGGCGAATCGTGTGAGCTAATTGGTTACCACGACCATCCACCTGTTTCCTTGCATTGACGGAAGGAATGATTCCAGCAAATCTAATCCGATCTGCTGGAACGGTGCGGTCGGGGGAGCAATCGGCTACAGGTGGTTTGCCGGATTCTTCGGCGGTTTCTCGCGTCGCTGGAACTCATGGCACTATCGTGTGGAGAGGTGAACGGTCTTCAGGAGCTTGGGCCAGTAATACCTCACACGAATTCGGGCCAGCGTACGGCTGTAACCAAGGTGTCCGGACGTCGGGTCGTCGTGGCGAGCATGCAAAATCTTCTAAGTTTGGTAGGAATTACCAGCCGCCATGGCGAGTTGTTGTCTCCGAAGTCATTCTTGTAAAGTACACCTTGTGGTGTCATAAAGTTCGGCAGGACTCGCGAGAAGACACGGGTGATATTACCCCCTCGTCTTTCAAGGTGCTCGATTGGCGCGCGCAGCTCAGGATCGTCTCGTCGACGTCATGCAATGTCGTCGGTGTTCAATGCGCCTACGAAACACTTGTCGTCATCGTCGCTGCTGCCGGATGGTATCTCGAAAAGGCTCTACACGGGCTAGTCGGCGTCGTTGTGCGTGCGGCCCGACTTGTAGACTATAGTTGTGTTTAGCTCCTGTAGTCGGAGACTCCATCGCACGAGGCGTCCTGAAGGGCCCTTGAGGTTCGCAAGCCAGGAGAGCGAGTGGTTGTACGTAACTATGCGGAACGGGCTCCCGTACAAGTACGGGCGAAACTTCGTTATGGCCGAGACAACCGGAAGACATTCTTTTTCAGTAGTGGAGTAATTTATCTCCGCCTTGGACAGTGTCCGACTTTCGTAGGCGATGACTCGTTCGGTGCCTTCTTGTACTATACCCAGTATCGCGACAAGTCCTGCGTTACTAACGTCCGTGTGAATCTACGTTTCCCCATCCTGATCGAAGTGTCCAAGAAGAGGAGTCTGGAGTCTTGGCTTTATCTTGTCGAATGCCTGCTGCTCCTTCTCGGTCAATTCGAACTTTACGGCGTCCTTGGCGAGGTGCGGAAATTCTAGCGAAATCACGAGCGAAAGGCCCAAAGTAGGAAAAGAGTTCAAGAAACCTGCGTAGGGTCGTCTTGTCTGTAGGCACGGAAAATGCCACGACAGCGCGAGTTTTTTCTGCGTCTTGGCAAACTCCGTCTTTGCTAACCACATGGCCTGGGCACCAAGTTTGTCATAAGCGAATCAACCCTTCGAAGGCTTGAGTGTGCGTCTGTCGGTCTGTATGGCTTGGGGAACAGCTCGGAGTCGTCACAAGTGCTTGCCGAAGTCGCTTGAAAACACAACGACGTCGTCAGGGTAGACGAGAAGGCTTTGCCATTTCAGTCCTTTCAGTGTGGGGTCCATGACACGCTGGAAAGCTGCAAGCGCCGTGCATATATCAGAAGGACATCACCCTGAACTCGTACAGTCCATCCGGCGCGACGAAGGCAGTCTTCCCTCGTTTCCACTCGTCGACTTCAATCTGCCAATATCCGCTCTTCAGGTCCATCGATAAAACGTATCGAGAGTGGCGCAGCCGTTCTAGTGTGTCGTCGAACCGGGGGCGGAGGAGGGGGGGGGGGGTGGATAGAAGTCTTTTTTTTTATTCTTGCGTTCAGCTGCCGGTAATCAACGCAGAACTTAAGCGTACTATCCTTCATCTTAACCAGCGACAGGAGAGTCGCACGGACTGGTTGAAGGCTGGATTACATCGTCGTTCTGCATATCATGAACTTGCTCCTGGATGACCTAGCTTTATTTTACAGAGAATCTGTACGGCAATCGACGTATGGGGAGCGCGTCGCTTTCGATAACGATGCGGTGCTTCCTAACCGTGTTTTGGCGCACATTCTACGACGTTGCAAATCAGTCCCTGTATTCGGCGAGGAGATTAATCAGCTGCCCTCGTTTCGGTCCCGGTAGCTTGGGTTAAATGTCGAGCTGCGCAGACAACGTACTCTTCCTGAGGTGCCAAGGATTCTTCCCCAATCGCGGCGACTTCGGCGGAGTTCCGAGTTCCTCAACGCGGGCCACAGAGGCATCTTCGTGAGGTGTTGCGTTTCTTGTCGGAGGCTCGCGGAAGCGTTTCCCGGACGTGAAGTTTCATGAGGTTCATTTGGGCACTGTCGAGCAAAATACCGATGCCACCCCAGCGGAAAACATTTTGAGGCCACGACGGTGGTGGTTCATCATGGGGAAGGTGCAGATAGCTGTAGTACGTGCTGCCCTTTCCGTAGAACGAAAAGCCGCTTCTGTTTCAACTGCTTGGACTAAAGCTGCTCGCAGTGTCGTTGGGCGTCCAAGGCAGGACAATTTTTGAATCTGGACATCACCAACAGCGTCCAGAAATGAAGCGGTAGCCGATGTACTTATGGTGTCGGGGGAAGAGCTTGGAAAACATTTTCGTGCAAGACGTTCGATGCTGGCTGCCAGCTCTGGGAAAGACTCGCCAGAACGTTGACGGCGAGAGCGCAGTTCCGTATGGTGAAGTTGCTCAAGGTGAGAGTCGCCGAACCGAGCGTCCAGGGAAGCGATCAAGGTAGGGTAGTCGTGACGGAGATCTGCGGGGATAGTCTCCAAGATTTCGACGGCCTTCCCCAGGACGGCCAACGCCAGGGCTCTTGCTTTGTTGGAGACGTTCCAGCCGATGGCTTCTGCGATCATTTCAAATTGCATCTGATAGGCTTCCCAGGAAACTGTGCCGTCAAATTGTTGTGGTTTCAATAGAAACGCGCTGTGTGCCGCACTACCTTGAGGAGCCTCATTGCCTCAGGAAAGTTGGGGTGCGGGCCCGGCTTGTTGTAGTTGATTTTGGAGGGCCAGGACTTCCAATTGTATCTTGCGCATCTGGACTTCCGTGGAATCTTGATTTGCAGCGCCCAAGGTAGATCGATCTTCCAGATCTCGAACGTCATCATCGTTGTGGTCTCCGGCGTGGGAGTGACAGCGGGTGAGAGGCATATCCCACCGCTGCTACCTAGCTTTAATGATAATTCTCCTCAGTTACTCAGTTGAGCCCTCTTCTCTGTTCCCATCGTCTTCTTCCTCTTTCTCTTTATTATCTTAGCAATATATATACAGGGCGTTTTTTTTTTCATTCTTGCAGATTTGTTTAACAAAAGCCATGAAAGTACACTTATGCGGTTTGTGCAAGTGACTTATCCGCCCGAGGGGACATTATGGGGGTAGCTAACCTTTGTGATAAGTCGGCTAATTATTTAAAATTCGTTAATTAACTTTTTAATTAGTGAAAATCGTCATATGGTTCCAATTAGGAATTTGCTGAGCGTCGTCCAAAACCCCTAAATCAGTAATTTCTAGAAACACTTTGAGCGCGTGAGAAGCACAGTAGTGCGCTAAAGTTACCACTCGTGGAGCAGGTACAAAGCTGGGGCTAGATAAGAGACGGAAACATTGCGCGGGCGCCTTAACGCAACCGCTAGCCTTGTACCTGCTCCACGAGTGGTAACTTTAGTGCACTACTACGCTTCTCACGCGCTGATAGTCTTTCTGAAAATGACTGATTTAGTGGTTTTCAATATCGCTCAACAAGTTTCAAATTGAAACCATATGCCTTTTTCACTAATTAAAAGTTAATTACCAAACTTTAATTAATTAGCCGACTTATCGCAAAAATTAACCACCCACATAATGTCCCCCCGGGTGTATAACTCACTCGTACAAACCGCATAAGTGTAGCTTTCATGGATTTCTTTAAACAAGCCTGTAAAAATAAAAAAAAACACAAAGCGGCGAGCGACTATACCACAATGTATATATTGTGGTGTACTCGCTCGCCGCATGTCCGGAGAAAGGAAATACAGTTGTCACAACTGGAAGCTTCGCTCTCTAAGTCCTGCCGGTGCCAGGAAACAGGAAAGCAGGAGCAAGGCGGGAGAACGAGACATTGTTAGAGTCAACACTTTGACGAAGCACGTGATTCTCTCGATGTCATCGACTCTGTCAAAGACTGCTCGGAGTTTTTGATTTCCTCAGCATTGGTCTTGAGCGTGCTCCTCCGAGATGGCACTTCAGAACAGCGAGTGCACGTCCCTCGGGGCCAATGGGATGTTTTCCTGCATGACCGGTATGAAGTTCTTCTTTGTCTTGCACGAAATATTTGGTGAGTGCCGTAGGCGAGAGATACAGAGTTACAACGAGCAAACCGTTGTCGACCCTGGCGGCACACAATTTCCCAACTTCGTCTGACGTGCCACAGGCTTCGATGGGTACAGCACAGAGCCGTACCCATGTAGATGGCAACTTGGATAACGAGTACACGTTTTCACGCGTGCCTCCCTGTGATTTATGAATGGTGATAGCACTTGCCTGCACAACGGGTAGCTGGCATCGCCCCTCCTCCACCTCCCCTCCTCCTTCTCCCCTTCTTGCCCTCTCCTCCTCTTCCTCCCTCCTCATTATCCTCGTCTACTCCTCCTTCCTCCCCCTCCTGCTCCTCTCCCTTCCTATCCTCCCTCCCCCTCATTTCCTACTCCCCTTCCTCTCCCCCTCTTCCTCTGCCCCTCCTTCTCCTCTCGTGACCCTCATGACGTCACTCGTGACCCTAGTGACGTTATGTGATCATCGTGACGTCACTCGTGGCCCTCATGACGTGACACGTGACCTTCGTGACATCACTCGTAACCCTCGTGGCCCTCGTGACGTCACTTGGGACCCCCTTGACGTCACTCGTGACCCTCGTGACGTCACGTGACGTCATTATGGGAAACGTCCCAAAATGCTACGCGCGGGTCACGAGTGACGCCACTTGTAGCCCTCGTGACGTCACTCGGGACCCTTGTGACGTCACACTTGACAGCACTCGTGACCGGCGCGTTGCATTACGGGACGTTTCCCATAATGACGTCCCTCGTGACCCTCGTGACGTCACGTGTCACGTCAAGTGTGACATTATTATAAAAATGTCCCATAATGCAATGCGCGAGTCACAAGTGACGTCACTCGTAACACTCGTGACCCTGGTGACGTCACGTGTGACGTCACTATGGGAAACGTCCCATAAAGCAGTGCGCGGGTCACGAGTGACGTCACGTTTGACGTTACTCAGGACCCTCGTGACACACGCGTTGCATTATGGGACGTTTCCTATAATGACGTCACTCGTGATCCTCGTGATGTAACACGTGACGTCACTTGTGACGTAGTTATGGGAAACGTCCCATAATTGAACGCGTGGGCCACGAGTGACGTCACTCGTAACCCTCGTGACTCTCGTGACGTCACTCGGGACCTTCGTGACGTCACACGTGACGTCACGTGTGACGTGATTATGGGAACTGTTTCATAATGCACCGCGCGGTTATGCCGACGGCCACGCCGACACCGATCAAGCCGGAAACGGGCGCCTAAGAGCTGCGCTCTAGAATAGTGGTGTGGGCCAAGCACAGTTCCTTACTGTACCCCAGATATAACAACTTTCTGTGAAGAGCAACTATTCACTATTGTAGCATTATGAGTTCGAGTTTAGAGGAAGTTAATTATTTAATGTATAATCGATGCTTTCGTTTGGAGGGCGTTACTTTTTCAAGTTAGACGAATACGCGGGACTTGATGGGCAAACTGAAAAACAACTAACCAGTATGACAGGAGGATTGCAACATGTATTGCTGAACACGTCAGTTGAACTCTACAGCTGGGTATTTCCTTCACCCAGCTAACACAATAATATTCGTTGCTTGAACCTTTTAGATTCGTGTGCAGACCAAATGTAACCCCGGAGGTTGCCAACACGGGAAGGCAAAGAACCCACTGTCATCTTTGAACTTTAGAAGCATTGATAACAAAAGAGAAAAGGGAATCCCAGATTCACCAGTTCTTCGATGAAGTACAATTCTGCCCTTTCCTTCGAGTACGTCAATAAAACCACAGTTTAGCGTCGCCAAAGATGTATTCTCAAGGAAGCGGGGAAGCATAACTGATAAAAAGGTCGACAGTCAGTTATTGCTTCAGTGCAACCCCTACTGAAAAGAAAACAATAAACCACTGGTTCTCAAATGGGGGTCCGCGAAGGCAATCTTGGGGTCCGCGAAGCCCTGCGTCATCAGTCAAGCTCGACAATAAAGTGTTTTTTTTTTAATTGGGAAGACAAGTTTTAATTGTCGGGTGAGTTTTCTCGTGTGAATGGCAATGAGAGAAGTCTACCTCACACTAGCCCTTAGCTATATCCATTTATTAAATCATTATCGTCATTAGCCTGCACCTCTCCCTGTCCCTCACCATGAAGGGGGTCTTCCATCATATTGCCGCGCGCGCAGCTTGCCAAGTAGGTAGCGCGCGCGTGGCCTAACGGTTATAGCGCCTGCCTCCCATGCGAAAAGCCAGGGTTCGACTCCCGGCCGCGGGGACGCCTTTTTGTTGACATCTAATCTAATGTTCCGGTAAATTCGAGGGCCGTGTTGCTTGTTCGAGTTTAGAAAGTTCTACACGCCGAACCTTCTACGCCGATTATTCCAGAAGCTCACGCGTGTACATACGGGGCTTCGCGTAGCGATCCGCGGTCAGTTTCGCCTCAGCGTTCGATCTTGCTGCTTCGCCGCCTTCGACGCCCGCGACGCTCTCTTGTTATCTTCTGTTTCATTTTTATTTTCGGGCACAAGTTCACCCCATTAAACGTTCAGTTTACTCAGTTATTATCGCCTCATCACTTGTCATTCGTGACATTTTGGTGGAGGTGCGGGGTATCGCATTCTATGCCCGTGGAGCGTACCCCTCCGAAAACACGCCCGCCAAGTGACGTGCTCAGCCCCGGGAGGTTACCCTTCGCAGAAGACGCCAAAGCCCGATCAAGCCGCCGTACCAAAGGCCAATCCCCGGAATTTGGACCCTTGGCACCGAAACCGAGGAAGAAGACCACGACGATGACCACGCCACCCGTCGTTGTCCTACCCGTCGCCGCCCGTACGCCCGTGTCCTTCCATGGTGAGCCCTATGAAGACGTCGAGGACTGGCTACAACATTACGAACGAGTGGCCCGCCATAACCGATGGACACCGGAGCAGTGCCTTCAGAATGTGTACTTCGCTCTGGAAGGCACGGCACGCACCTGGTTTGAAAACCACGAAGCGTCGATTTCGTCATGGGAAGAATTCCAGGCCGAGCTGCGATGCACCTTTGCCAACCAACAGCGACGACAGCGTGCCGAAGAACTCCTGCGAGCGAGAAACCAAGGGCAGACCGAGAGCGTCACAAGCTTCGTCGAAGACGTTCTCCACCTGATGAATCGCGCCGACGCAAACGCTCCCGAAGAAAAAAAGCTGCGGGTCTTGATGCGCGGCGTAAAGGAAAACATCTTCGGAGGCCTTGTTCGGAGCCCGCCTAATACCGTCGAAGGCTTCATCACGGAGGCCACCAACATCGAACGTGCCCTTCAAGCTCGTGCCGCCCACTATCACCGAGGTCCCGGCGTCGCTGCCTTTTCGTCTTCCGGCTGCAACAACACGGACATCCGCAAAATAATCCGGGACATCGTCCGTGAAGAGCTGAAGAAGCTGCTACCGGCCGCTGAACGTCCAGCTTCACTCTCGATCGCCGAGATGGTTCGTCCAGCAAGCGCTCCAGCCAGACGTTCTCGCCGACGCCGCACCGGAACCACCAGCTGAGACCTACGCCGCAGTTGTTCGTCGTCCGCAGCCTCCTGTCATTCGGCAGTACCCAGCTGCACCCCGACGAGAAGTCTCTTCGCCGCAGTACACTCCGCGCCAAGAGCAGCGTGGACCTCGAAAGACCGACGTGTGGCGCACGGATGACGGACGTCCGGTGTGCTTTCACTGTGGGGAGGCTGACCACGTTTACCGAAGGTGCCCCTACCGCCAGCTCGGCCTGCGAGGATTCGCGCCAAACGACCGTCGACCTCGTTTTGGAGAACGACCAAGAGACATCGAGGAATACCTCCGTCGCCCTCCGTCACCAGCGCCAACAGCACCACGAGGTTCCCGTTCTCCATCCCCCCGATGTTCCGCATCACCTTTCCGTCGGTCGCGCCGTGAGAGCCTGTCCCCCCTATCTCGTCGGAAAAACTAAGTGCGGCAACGCTCGGAGGTGCCGTTGCCGAAGACGACCCAAGTAAAGAGCCTCCAAGAACGCCAGAGCGCTCCCACTCTCTCGACGCCACGCACCCCAACGACGCCCCTGCAACGGTGTCAAACAACCTAAACGTCGCCATCGACGGCCACGGCGCATCAGCACTCGTAGACACCGGAGCAGACTACTCAGTCTTGAGTGGGAGGCTCTCCCGCCGCCTTCGAAAAGTAATGACGCCGTGGGATGGACCTCAAATGCGAACCGCCGGAGGACACCTCATTACACCAGTTGGGAGATGCACTGCTCGAGTCGAGATCCACGGTGAGACGTGCCCTGTGAAGTTCGTCATTCTACAAGACTGTTCCAGAGACGTCATCCTCGGCATGGACTTTCTGTGTGAATACGGCGCCGTCATCGACCTTGGTGAGAACAGATTGACGCTGCGCAAGCCTGTTCCGCCTTCAGAGAAACCCCAAACAGCGTCAGCCGCCATCCGAGTCGCTGCCGCCCACGTGAACCTGCCGCCGCGATCAAGTGTTGTCGTACCCGTCGTGACCGATGCAGCTACCTGCGGCGAAGTTGTTCTTGAAGGCAACCTTCAATTGCTCCTGGGAAGAGGAATAGGCATCGCAAGAGGAGTGACTAAACTTCAGGATGGGCGCACCGTGGTGCTCGTGACAAACTTCCGACAAGAAACGCAACACCTCACAAAAGGTGCCGCTGTGGGCCACGTCGAGGAACTTTGGAACTCCGCCGAAATCGCCGCGATTGATGAAGAATCATCGCCACCTCAGCAAGACATTACGCCGCCAGCGCAGCTTGACATTGACCCCAAGCTTCCAGGCCCGAAACGACGGCAGCTGAGTGACCTCCTCGCCGAATACAGCAACTGCTTCGCGACGTCGTCGAAGGTGCGCCAAACCACCGTTGCGAAGCATCGCATCGTCACCGACGACGACGCGCTCCCTGTGCACCGATCGCCGTACCGAGTCTCCATAAAAGAACGGGAGGTCATCCAACAGCAAGTGGAAGAAATGCTGAACGACGACATAATCCAGCCTTCAAGCAGTCCGTGGGCCTCTCCAGTCGTGCTGGTTAGGAAGAAGGACGGAACGCTTAGGTTCTGCGTGGACTACCGGCAGCTGAACGCGGTAACGAAGAAAGACGTCTATCCACTCCCCCGAATCGATGACACGCTAGACCGCCTGCGCCACTCTCGATACTTTTCATCGATGGACCTGAAGAGCGGCTACTGGCAGATTGAAGTCGACAAACGGGACCGAGAGAAGACAGCTTTCGTTACGCCAGATGGCCTGTACGAGTTCAAGGTCATGCCTTTCGGCCTATGCACGGCGCCGGCAACGTTCCAGCGTGTCATGGACACAGTACTGGCAGGGCTGAAGTGGCAGAGCTGTCTCGTCTACCTTGACGACTTCGTAGTGTTTTCAAGTGACTTCGACGAGCACTTGCGACGACTCCGAGCTGTTCTCCAAGCCATTCAGACCGCCGGACTCGCACTCAAGCCGTCAAAGTGCCGGTTCGCCTATGACGAACTGAAGTTTCTAGGCCACGCGGTTAGTAACAAAGGCGTAAGCCCAGACCCCGAGAAGACTCGCGCCGTCGCGGCATTTCCAGCGCCGACAGACAAGAAGGCCGTGCGAAGGTTCCTTGGACTTTGCGCCTACTCTCGACGCTTCGTTCGGGATTTCGCTAAAATTTCCGCACCGCTCACAAACCTCACGAAGGACGCCGAGAAGTTCGAATGGGGCGAGGAGCAGCAGCAGGCATTCGACGAGTTGAAACGACGACTCCAGACTCCTCCTGTGCTTGGTCATTTCAATCAGGATGCGGAAACCGAGATTCACACGGACGCAAGTAACGCGGGACTCGGCGCAATACTGGTCCAGGTGCAAGAAGGCTTCGAGAGAGTCATCGCCTACGCAAGTCGGACACTGTCCAAGGCGGAGAAAAATTACTCCACGACTGAGAAAGAATGCCTTGCGGTCGTCTGGGCAATCACGAAGTTTCGTCCGTACTTGTACGGAAGCCCGTTCTGCGTGGTGACGGACCACCACTCGCTTTGCTGGCTTGCGAACCTCAAGGACCCGTCAGGACGCCTCGCTCGATGGAGTCTCCGATTACAGGAGTTCAACATGACTGTGGTCTACAAGTCAGGCCGCAAGCACAGCGACGCCGACTGCCTGTCCAGAGCCCCCTTCGAAACCCCTTCCGGCTGCAGCGACGACAATGACGACGAGTGCTTCCTAGGAGCAGTCAACACCGACGACATGGCACGACGTCAACGGGACGATCCTGAGCTGCGCGCATTAATCGAGCACCTGGAAGGGGGTGGGAGTACCGTGCCCCGTGTTTTCTCACGAACCCTGCCGACTTTCGCCATTCGACAGGGTGTGCTCTACAAAGAAAACTTCGGAATCAACAACTCGCCGTGGCTGCTGGTAATCCCGGCCGACTTTCGAGAGGAGATTTTTCAAGCCTGTCATGACGACCCGACGTCCGGACACCTTGGTATCAGCCGGACACTGGCCCGTATTCGTGAAAAGTATTACTGGCCCAAGCTCCCCAAAACCGTCCACCTCTACACCCGATCCTGCCACGAGTGCCAGCGACGCAAGAAACCGCCGACGAAGCCGGCAGGTCTCCTGCAGCCGATTCCTCCGCCAACTACACCGTTCCAGCAGATCGGAATGGATCTACTTGGTCCTTTTCCGCCGTCGACACTGGGAAACCGGTGGATAATCGTTGCCACAGATTATCTCACGCGGTACGCAGAAACGAAAGCCCTTCCTTCAGGGACTGCTGTGGAAGTCGCCAAGTTTTTCATCGAGTCCATCGTTCTCCGGCACGGCGCTCCCGAATTTCTGATTACAGATCGCGGATCATCGTTCATGGCACAGATGACCCAAGAAATCCTCCGGCTCAGTCACACCAGCCATCGTCGTACCACTGCGTACCACCCGCAGACCAACGGGCTGACAGAGCGACTCAACAAGACAATCGCCGACATGATCTCTATGTACGTCGACGTAGAGCACAAGACGTGGGACGAGGTGTTGCCCTACGTCACGTTCGCCTACAATACGGCGGTTCAAGAGACCACTGGATTCACACCTTTCCAGCTGGTACATGGTCGGAAGGTAACGACCATGCTGGACGCCATGCTGCCCCATGAGCCATCTGACAATGAGAGCGACGACGCCCAGGCGGTTGCTCAACGGGCCGAAGAAGTCCGCCAGCTCGCCCGACTCATGATTCAAGACCAGCAACGCGTCGACGCGGGCCGCTACAACCTTCGTCGCAGGGACGTCCACTTCCAGCCCGGAGACAGGGTGTGGGTATGGACACCGATCCGCCGCCGTGGTCTCAGCGAAAAACTCTTGAAGCGTTACTTCGGACCCTACAGAGTGCTTCGTCGACTCGGGGATCTGAACTACGAGGTGATGCCCGATGGAACACGCACTTCATCACGCCGCCCTCCACGACCAGAAGTCGTCCACGTCGTGCGCATGAAGCCGTTTTACGCTCGATAGGACTGTGGACCTTATGTGTTCCAAGTGACTCTCTAGCTTACCGTTCTTTTTTTGTTTGGTTTGTTTTGTGCTGCATCGGGGCGATGCACTTTTTAAAGGGGGGGAGTAATGCCGCGCGCGCAGCTTGCCAAGTAGGTAGCGCGCGCGTGGCCTAACGGTTATAGCGCCTGCCTCCCACGCGAAAAGCCAGGGTTCGACTCCTGGCCGCGGGGACGCCTTTTTGTTGACATCTAATCTAATGTTCTGGTAAATTCGAGGGCCGTGTTGCTTGTTCGAGTTTAGAAAGTTCTACACGCCGAACCTTCTACGCCAATTATTCCAGAAGCTCACGCGTGTACATACGGGGCTTCGCGTAGCGAGCCGCGGTCAGTTTCGCCTCAGCGTTCGATCTTGCTGCTTCGCCGCCTCCGACGCCCGCGACGCTCTCTTGTTATCTTCTGTTTCATTTTTATTTTCGGGCACAAGTTCACCCCATTAAACGTTCAGTTTACTCAGTTATTATCGCCTCATCACTTGTCATGCGTGACAATATTCGCCAATCCACAAGGAGTCCGCCAAACATCAAGGGTTGAGAAGCACTGCAATAAACCATGAAACAAAAGCACTTGTGTATTTGGTCGTCAGAGTAATCAGAAAGCTAACTGGCTTCTTTTGAGGTAAAGTAACGCGTTCCTTTTGAGAATCGGTAGCGAGTAACGTATTTATCAAAAACAAGAGATAGTCACTTAGTATTTACTTTATTTTTAAGCGAGAAACAAGTAGCGATATTTAGTTACCTTTTTTGGGGTAACGTGTACATGTTTGGTTTGAAGGACCTCGCGCCTAAGATGTCGCAAGTGTGTAAAAAAACTTTAATTTTGGAGTAAGGGTGCGTCTCAAACTATCGTTCAAAGTGTTTCTGAGTTACGACAAGGACCTAAATAGGTTCAGTGCGGGAAGATAAGACCGTCCTAAAGTTTTTTATTGTTCGTGACGAATGGTTTCTTTCCCTTCACTAGTCTTCTTTACAGTATTCGTTAAGCTAAAGCGAAAGGAATAGAAGGAATTCTGGAAGGTGCTTACCCTGCTATTCTTACAAATGACAATTCTTAGACGCACGTTTTCTTAAGTCTGGTATCTGTGCTATACTAGGCAACAAAGCTTGTAGAGGCATAAGACTGCCAGAGCATTACGATAAAAGCGATACATCGCGGTTGAATTTCACTAGTAATATACGAATGCAATATAATTTTAATTAAATTTTCCCCATACAGAGATACAGATACTCGAAGGTATCTCTAAGATATTATCGCGATACATTTGTATCGCCATACTGCCAGACCTAGGCTGCTAGATGTTGTATCACGCACCAAATTTATTGGCGTCGTATAGATAAGGGGCCTAATCGACTGGACACTATTGTATATTCTACAATAATCAAATATTTGTGCAGGACTTGGCCAAGGAGTACAACATTAACGTGGACAACCTTGCTCAAGGGGTCGAGGTAAAGCCATCTCGATGGGACAAGCCCGCAGAAAACGAGAAATGAAGCGCATTCCTAGAGTTTGGTTAATTCGATAATGCCACGTTTTTACACAGTACTCCACGCAGCCCAAGTTAGGTAGACCTCATGGGGCCAGTTTAGGTTCCTCGCTAAAACGTGTCTCACCAGTTCTGTACTGCGCTCCGAGAAGCACGGGTCCAAGACCGTCGTTATGCGACCTGCCAATTTTGCGCTTGTGATAGTGCAAGGAAGGACAAGACTGCCTTTGATACTTTGCACACAACTTTTTAAAGCCAGTGCAGAGGCAGTGTATATAATGAAGCATGTAGATGTTATAGAATTGCAAGTTTGTTGGTGATAGTGCTCTGCACAAAAGTATGTTTCTACCCAATGAAAGCAAACATGATATTTCGTCTCTTGCCGGCGCTTTAAACATACACTAGAGCGGTTCTGTCCTTGAAGAAAAACATCTAAATCGTCTTCATCTGGCAAACAGGATCACGAATATGGAGATTAGTTTTCAATTTGGTGCAAGAAGGATGCAGAAATTAATTTTTAATGTACCGCTGAAGCTTCTCCTTTCGGGGGCGTGACGTCATACTAGGAGTTTTCGGAATCCCTGCTCTCGCGCATTTTCGGCGCCTGTCAAAGCTTTGCACGCGCACTCTTGCTATTTTCAAAAAGGTCAGAAATAGACGTCACGACTGGTGTCAGTGCGGAAAAATATACCTGGCAAGCTTGCAATTGCACGCGCTGCCCACACGAGGGACACGCGCTTGGCAGCCAAACGATCTTAGTATGACGTCACGACTGGTCGGAGGTCTTTCGTCTTTTCTCCCGTTTGTTACATCTCCGGGGAAAACGAAAAAAAAAAATATTCAGATTCACGGGATAAAAATACACCAGAATTCTCTCAACTCGGTATTTTTTTTTTTAAGGGTTTTAGACTTTTTTTTTTTAATTAAAATAAACAAACATATACCAGGTGACTCACCGTTGGGAAGTAGAGTTACAAACAGCGACATAAATTTAAGTTTCCAAAATCGTATGTATAATACAAAGGATTATCTAAATTTCCGTTACTTTCTCACGAATATAGAAGGTGCGTTGTTCTATGTCTGCTGTGTAACTTCATCTCGCTTAGAAATCCTAACACGTATTGTTTTCGCGTATTTCAGAAATGTACGCAAGGCAGAGTCATGACAGATATAAGATATCTGCTCTACGGATACGGGTGGATAAGGGATTTTGTGACTGGGTAAATCTTCACAGCAATCTCTGCAAAACAGAAAAGCCTGCGAAAGGTGAGTTAAATTAGTTTATCTCCCAATGTTGACCATTTATGAGTTAGCTGTTGAGCAGAAATGACAAAACCGTTCTCTTCTACCAACTTCTTTAAACTCTCGGTTAGTTTCTCTAACGCTATAAAAGTGTTCACTGAGAACGCTGTATTGCATACCCAGACCTAGCTACTTAAATGTTTCCAATAAATGAATCGGGGGTGATTTCAGAAAAGATCGAACAGGGGGCGGCTGGTCGACCTTTTTAATTTGCTTCATAATTTTATATGTTATTTCCCGATGTCCGAAATAAACAAAATCAAAATTATTTTCACCCAGAAACAAATTGTCGGACGCAAAAAATCGTACTTCACGTAGAGGTGGAAAGTCGCATTTGCTTGCGTAGCCGGAGGGGCCAACTTCGGTGATTAATAACTGAAGTTATACTTAGGTGAGTTTTGTAATTTTTTAGTACAATCTATATGTACTTAGCAATACCAAAAAAAATATTTTTATTGTTTAGTATGTTTAAAAAAAAAGATAAAAAACATCAATTTCGGCTGCTTGACCCTTTTTCCCCCAAATTCGCAGGCCTGTATCTTAGGAAATAATTTAGTCAGAAACGTCATATTTTAATTCAATACGCTACTTATAAATGGAAGTAAATTGACTAAAATTCAAATTTATTTCAGTGAGGGTTGGCGAGATTTTGGCAAGCAAACACGAGACAAACATCAAAATAAAATTATTTTAAGGGCAATTTAAAAAAAAAACAAAAACGTTCTCGTTTTTTTTTAACTCTGACCAGTCATTCTACTCTATTTGAAGGTTAATATTCATTAAAACATGTTGCATTATATTGATGGTGTAATAGATAGAGCTCCTCTACCGAGCCCCTTCTGCGAAGCTCGGCACGGTATGCCCCTGGGGTGCGACGCAGTTATTGCGACTTCTTACTTTGAGAGAAGAGTAATTTTTTTTGTTATTCGAGTATAGCAAGTACTAGTTTATCGCATCTTTCGCACGTTATAATAAATTGCGCAGTATATCGAATGAATTACACAACATATACAAGGTGATTTCAGATACGATCGAGAAGAGGGTGGCTGGTCGATCTTTTTAATTTGCTTCGTAATTTTATATGTTATTTCCCGATGTCCAAAATAAAAAAAACAGCATTATTTTCACACAGAAAAAAATATTTTTCGGACACAAAAAATCGCACATCACTTAGAAGTGGAAAGTCGCATTTGCTTGCGTAGTCGAGGAGTCAAATTTGGTGATTAATAACGGAAATTATACTTCTTAGGTGAGTTTCATAATTTCTGTTCACAATCTATGTGTACCGTACGAAAGAAATATTGTTATTGTTTATTGTGATTAAAAAAAATTATGAAAAACATCAATTTTGGCTGCTTGACTGTTTTCCCCCAACTTTGCAGGCCTGGATCTTAGGAAATAATTTCGTCATAAAAATCATAATTTAATTCAATACACTACTTATAAATGGAAGTAAATTAACTAAAATTCAAATCTGTACATGTGTGGGTTGGGACATTTTTTCAAGCAAACACGAGACAAGCACCCAAATGAAAATATTTCTCAGGGCGACTTAAAAAAAAAACCGTTCCCTATTTTGTTTAAACTCTACCCAGTCATTCTACTCTATTTGGCGGTTAATATCCATTAAAAAAACATGTTGCATCATATTGATGGTGTAAGAGACACAGCTCCTCTACCGAGCCCCTTATCCGAAGATCGGCACGGGGTGTCCCTGTGGTGCGACGCAATGCTTGCAAATTGTTATTTTGTGAAAGAAGAAAAAAAAATTATTTTCCACATTTATGTGTTTGAAGTGAACCTTCGGGTTCTCTTCATCCACTCTTTGGCCGGTATTATGTAGGGTGTGGCTTGGTTTTGTGGACGCAGGAGGTTCAACATGTGTTTGCTTGGATGTCAATTTGATTAAACTTTTCGGGTTTTTTTCTTTTTGTTTTCCTTCCGTGCCGTGAAGTGTAAAAAACAGTTAATTGAAGGGGAAAAAAAAACAAAAAAACTAAAGCATACAAAATTGCGTTGTTGTTGTCACAGAGAGAGTGAATTATTTCCAGATATCCGGTGTTGGTATTTTCTTGGAAGGCAAGTTGGGAGGTGAGGAAATGGAGAAAGGAGTTTAGGCTGTCTGTGTCGGTGGGAAAACTGTTTTGGGGACGGGGGAAGCAAAGGGGTTGGCCGGCTTGCTTAGTGATGGGCGTGTTAGTGATGGGCTTGCTTAGTGATGGGCGTGTCGGCCAGGAAAGGGGGGGGGGAGGGGGAGGCGAGGCTATCTATCGGGCGTCTGAAGGTCGGTGGTTGGGGCTTTCTTATAAACTGGAAGAGACAACAATCTTTCGACGCTGAGTTGGAGATCGTTGTGTGTGTTGCCCTTTTCGTCCTCTATCTGGGATCTACCGAAATGTTGGGAAACAATAAACGTTGCCGCCAAGTTGGACGGCGGTGATTAGGATCTGTTTGGATGTGGACAAACCCTCAAAGTAAAAGGGACTAGTGGGAAGTAGTGTCATGGGCAGATAGCGAAAAGGCGGCGTTTCTTTTGGGGAACGGATACGAGTGACGGTGTGACTCAAAGACGCCTTTCAGCAGGAAACATAGATATCTGCATTCGACCCTGAATAGTTTCGCCGCTGTCTATTTACTTTGCCTGGAGACTTTCCCTCTTTCTTTCTTTGCGGTGATTGGAGCTTCGTTGAGGGAGTCATTTCGAATGAAAGGGCCTCCCTGTTTCAACTTGTCACTAACCTGCGTTACTCCAGCTCAGCCACTGTTTCAACCCGCAATTTCGTTCCTTTATTTCGTGTTGACTTTTTATTCATAATGAGCTCGTTATGGCGACAACACAGCTCCGAGCGAGTGATTTGTGCAGATTACCTCGCAAAGCGCAAAAAGAAGATCCCGATGCAGCGAAATTTTCGCGGTGTGAGAGAGCTCGGTGTGGACTGTTTGAAGCGAATTCTCCCGTCTGGCAGCTCCATGGAAGTGAGCAAGCTGGACTACCTGTGCTACAATTGCTTTACGCATTTCACCAAGCAAATAACTTTGCCAAGCTCAGAGTTGGGCGTTGACAGCTTTATGCCTCCTGAGGAGGCCACTGAAGACCTCTACCGCAGCGCACGTTCAACGTTTGTATCACCACTAAGACCACCAAGTGAAGTAAGAAGTCCAGACAGGCCTGCCTATGTAAAGAGGAAACAGACGGAGTTGGAGCAGGTTGTGACTGAGAATTTGCGCTCCAGGATGCGTCTTGCGTACGATGAATACGTGGCATCGGGGTCGTCGGAGCAAAAGTGCTCCACATGCACCGAGTGGGCGGACAACATTCGCCGTGCCTTTGCGACCACAGCCTCTCCCCGGGAACGCTGTCAATTGCTGACCCTCCTGCCATCAACCTTGACAAGAAATGAAGTCCAGAAAATCATCCCAGAGGCATCGATCTACATCATTAATAGGTCCCGGAAGCTGAGAGAGGACCATGGCGGAGTGGTATGTGCTCGATCCCTATACAAGGTGTAAGGTGAGCCCTGAAAACATATCTGCAGCGGTTGAGTGCTACATGAAAGACGAGCTAGAGTGTTCTAGGCAGAGTCCCAATCAGAAGGACGTCATTTCCGTTGTGCTCGATGGCCAGAAAACGCTCAAGCTAAAACGTTTTATGACACGGTCAATCAGAGAAGCGTTTCGTGTTTATAAAAGTGACCATCCCCGACTCCGGCATCGGCCTAACGAAGTTTTACTCCCTGTGACTCCGATGGGTCAAATGCAATCCCCAGCAAGAAGCATGCGTTTGTGTGTACTGCGCAAACTATTACCTCTGCGTCGCCTCTCTACAGAACGCTTCTGGCTCACAACTCGACGCAGCGAAATTGAACTCGGCATTCATTTGCAACCCGCCATCGCGCCAGTGCCTTTTAGGCGAATGTGATCATCGTCCCAAAGGCCAGTCTCTCACACTCGAAAAACTCAATATTTCCGAGGATGAAGAGATAGGTTTGGCAGCATGGGAGTCAGGCGAGCTCGTGAAAAAGACTTTAGATCCGGTCACTTTTCTGGAAGAGCTTCGTGTGTCGGTCTCAAGGTGGATCATTCGCAACCATATTAGACAGACGCAAGGCAAAGCCATCTACGAAGAAAAGCAGTGCGCGCAGCGTGGTAGCATTGTCTTCCACTTCGACTTTGCTGAGAACTGGACTGTTATCCTTCCTGACGAGATTCAAGCGTACCACTGG
Source organism: Ixodes persulcatus (assembly GCA_013358835.2). Classification (NCBI taxonomy): domain Eukaryota; kingdom Metazoa; phylum Arthropoda; class Arachnida; order Ixodida; family Ixodidae; genus Ixodes; species Ixodes persulcatus. The sequence goes on from JABSTQ010011217.1 coordinate 157,591, forward strand.
AAAGAAAAAAGCAGGTCTCAATTTTTACGTGTGTGGTGACGACTAGAAAGTCGACATACAGTTTTGCCATCATCAGTGACGACTTTCATCATGACTCCGCTCATGCCTGTCTGACTCTACAAAAAGTGAGAGAGTGGGTCGATGACAACCTTGCTGTGTACTCTCATTTGACTTATGTAAGTGACGGTGCCGCCAGTCGCTTCAAGAATCGCTTCCAACTTCATTAATTCCAAAACAAAAATGTTTTTACCAAAGCCCAATGGTTATTCTCAGCCACCGGACATGGAAAAAAACGCGTGTGACGGAGTTGGAGGACTCGTCAAACACCAAGCAACGCTTCACAACTTGAGACAGCTCCCAGGAAAGGCCATTCAGTCTGCAAAATGCATGGTGAACAGTCTTTCGCAAAAACTAAGAGGAGTGAATTTCACACTTTTGGACAAAAATGAGGTTGTTGAATTCCGTGAACGGAAAAATGAAGAGTGGGTTGGAGTGCGCGCCTTTCCTGGTATTCAGTCGTGGCTATGTGTGGCTATGCAAAACATCAGAAGCTTCGACCTGTGACTTGCAAGTGGCACGGACTGTCGGGTCCCCTTGGAAGAAACTCTAAGTGCACGCCGTCAGAAAATGTTTGCGTCAAAATCTGTCCATTTTGAAACCTATGAAGGCAGAACTGTGTTGTATATGATGTGTAATTTATTCTATTTAATGTCCAATTTATTATAACGTGCCAAAGATGTGACAAGCTATTCCTTGTTATACTCGAATGAATAAAAAAAAAGTACTTTACTCTCAAAATAAGAAGAAGTCGCAATCACTGCGTCGCACCACAGGGACACCCCGTGCCGAGCTTCGGAGAAGAAACTCGGTAGAGGAGCTCTATCTATTACACCATCAATATAATGCAACATGTTTTTAATGAATATTAACCTCCAAATAGAGTAGAATGACTGGTCACAGTTTACAAAAAAAATCGAGAACGGTTTTTTTTTTTAAATCGCCCTTAAATATTTTTTATTTTGGTGTTTGTCTCGTGTTTGTTTGCCAAAATCTCGCCAACCCTCACTGAAATAAACCTGACTTTTAGTCAATTTACTTCCATTTACAAGTAGCGTATTGAATTAAAATATGACGGTTCTGTCTAATTTATTTCCTGAGATAGAGGCCTGCAAATTTGGGGTAAAAACGGTCAAGCAATTGCCGAAGATGATGTTTTTTTATATTTTTTAAAACATATTAAACAATAACAATATTTTTCTCGTATTGATAAGTACATATAGATTGTACTAACAAATTATGAAATGCACCTAAGAAGTATAACTTGAGTTATTAATCACCAAAGTGGACCCCTCCGGCTACGCAAGCAAATGCGACTTTCCACCTCTACGTGAAGTACGATTTGTTGCGTCCGACAATTTGTTTCTGGGTGAAAATAATTGTGATTTTGTTTATTTCGGACATCGGGAAATAACATATAAAATTATGAAGCAAATTAAAAAGGTCGACCAGCCACCCCCTGTTCGATCTTATTTGAAATCACCCTACAGCCATTGCATAGCGTCCTATAAAGGAGGAGTGCTTCTGACATTCGGTCTTTGGGTATTTGGATGGTATAACCCTCGCTGATCTGCGGACACGTTCCGAAATTTACCTCTTATGATTTTTTTTTTTGTGTAAGCAAAATGTTACGTTCGTCACATCGCTATGCATACGACTTACACTCCCTTCGCAATCTCTCGGCGCATCCTTCTACTGCCATTAGGTCGAGGGGTAATCCCGAAACTAGAGAGAGAACCGAATTTTGTTTCTTTCGCAAAATACAAAAATTGAATTATCGTGGTTATTTGTACGGCCGCTGTCTACGCATATGGCGCTGCCTTTAAAATTCCAAATCCTTCCCCTTCACTTGCCGGTCCTTCTTCCTCTTTTACCGCGATCGGGTAGACTATGGCAGCTGGCGTGACCGGAGCGAACACGGGACTGCACTTTTCTCCATCTGCTCAGTCTAGCGTGTAGTACTAGAGGCGGGGAATAACCGCCGTTCCTGTTTCCGTGCTTTTTTTTTTGTTTGTTTTTTTTGCGATCCTGCTCCCTAGAGAAACCAGAACCATAGTCAGCATCCCAGATGTCACTCTTGTTCACAAACATGTTTACAAACTTCAACAACTTACAGCAACACATGTTCACAAACATGTTCCTTAATCAAGAGGTGCAGCTCGGCAGCACCACTTGTCCACAAATATATTTCATAGTTTTATGGATCTCAGTAGCATTTAATATTCAAAAACATCTTCCAAAATTTTTAGCACGCCTCTTTGCACAAATATATTGCAAATTCCCCAGCACCCCAGCAGCGTCTATCGCTCACAATCCTTAGCGGGAAACAGCCTATTTCAAATACATCTATGGGTAATTTAATATGGATATTCTCCGCGTATTTGTGTGAATTTATTGGACGGCCTGTGTATACTACATACCTATTTTTACTGTATCCGCGAATTTTCGGCATACTTCTTACAAAGTAAGAAACGTAATGTTGGCACACTTTGAATTTATCTTCAACTTAATTCAAACTAATCTGAAAATTTTAAAATAAATGCAATAAATGTGCGTTTAAATACAAGTGAATTTTTGATGTGCAGAAATTCAATTTAAAATAAAAAAAACAAATTAAGCAAAAATTAAAATTTGAAGCTTATGCAAAACAAATTGCCAGCCGTAGCAGAAATGCCCAAGACTTCATAATTACTTAAATCATGGAAAGGCTGTTATTGCCGGCAGTTTGAATTACAGGCTTTCTATTTTTAATTTCTATCCTAATATTGTACCCTGAGCCATGAAGTTGCACTGAAAGCAACCGTTTAATTGAACACAGATGTACAGTTAAACTGTCCGTGGCACAGGGAGAAGTGTATGCGCCGATTTACACACGCAGTTCGACGAAATGCAATGAAGAATGACAACATAAAAAGAAAACAAATTAATCAAATAAACCAGTATTAAATAGAAAATGTGTACAAAATGTCAGCTTCAAGAATATGCCTTGATCTTTATAAAAACTCGAAAAACTGTCTCACGAAAACATATATAGAAAAGCAAATAACACCTCTTCAAGTTGCTTTGAACTTTGAGAGATGTCCGTGTTCCGGCTCGCAGCACGAGCCAGTTTTCTTGTAGACCTTATTCATTATTAGCGCCATCTCTCGGCGGCCACGGGTACTATCAGAGGCTCGGCGCCATATTTGAGGCTTCACCGTCCCCGTCGCCCGACGCCCGCCGCAGTATGAATCCCTCTCCCCGCGTAACGTTCGAGCATGTTTTTTTTTTTTTTCCTTTTTTTTAGTATATTGATGGTGTTAGCCGCTCGAGAATAAGTTACGCATATTAAGCCCAAGTTTGTTTTCAGTGGTTTTACTAAGAAGTTCTTTATAGAAAAATGAGCTTCATTCCAGCATTAGAGCAGGCCGACTCACACACTTGTTTTAGAATCGTGCGTTAACTTGCCTGACCAGCTGATTATGCCTGTTCGCACAAGGAAGATTTGTAGGATATATTTAACAGGGCCCTCAGCCCCTGTGTGATAGTTTGTTTTTATTTGGCATTCGCGACAGCGGGTCTAAAGAATGCGAGCAGTTCTTCGCCCAGTGCGCCTTGACAGCTGGCGTGTGCAAACCCGAATTGCAGAGTTCGATGATGGGTGCGTTGAACGTTTAATCTTTGATCCCCGTTGTCTTAACCTTAGGAATATTGCAGATATGATTCCACACACACACAAAAAAAAACATGGAATTAAATATTTAAATAAATTTGTATTCAGTTCCTCGGGGAGATCACCAAATGGTAGCTCAAAACAAAATTATAAGGAGTGCTTGTGATACAGCACAAATTTACGATAGTAGTATTTTTATTGCAGGTAAAAAATAAAAAAAAATAAAAACTACGCTCAACATCTACACTAGCATACTCACACAAGCGTATGCGAGGCACACAAGCGTCAAAGGAAATGACCGGCGTGTCGCCGCGGTGCAAGTACGCCAAATATAACGTATTAAAAACAAAATCACCATTCCACGGAAGGTAAAACATTTTACTTTTATAATCATGATAATAATACTAAAAAATAAATTCAGTACTTGCGCATATATACTCTTCGGCCCTTTAGAAAAAATGCAGGAATAAATGTCAGCGACATTTTAATGTGCTCCTCCTGGTAGTGCGGTCACGTAGCTCAGAGCGCTTTTGAATTTCATGCTTACTCGCAATACAATATGTCCACTGCTCATAAAAGTGGTCGCTTGAAGTACTGGCTACAAATAAAAGAGCTTCTCCCGCTGCGCGAACCCGTTCTGTTGGGAAGCGAGCAAGCGGGACAGTTCAACTCGCCAACAGGTCCAAGTTAGCAGTCAAGAGCCCGCTTTTATGCTTACGACTACATCTCGAAAATGTTTATCGAAATGTGAGAGTAGCGTAATAATAATGATACAGCGTAAAGTAAGCGTGCGTTCACCTTTGCTTTTTAGCACCGTTGCCTTTATCATTCATGTGCGAAACGAAGCTGGCTCTTCTGAACTTTGCATCAGCCTTCAATCGGTTGTAATAGACCTACTTGAGCGAGAAAAACAAAACAAAAAACAAGCGCAAAACAGTTTATCTCAGCGATGTTGACTGGACCTCGCCGTTGCTCTGCGCGAGCGAAGCTACGACGCCACCCAACGTCAAGCTCCCAAAAAATCACATAAAATAATAGATGCTCGCGGATGTTTCATACAAATATCATGAGCCCTTCGAGCCATCGTGGAAAGTGTCGTGTATTAATGAAATGTTTAAGAGCCCCGTAAAAACACACAACACTAACGCGCAGGTGCTCTTCTAGGGAGCATGAATAGCACAGGAAAGCGCTACGGCTATTCAAATGTTGGCTATAATACCCTTAAAAAGAAAAACAATACAATCGGAATGTTTGCATCGGTTGTTTTTAATTTTATTTCCTCGTTGAACACGTAGCAGAACAGAGCAGTCATGCGATCGCTGCGCGCCACTCTCACACGGGGCAAACGGCCACAGCGCTCTGCCAGTCGCCTCAAAGATGGCGTCAGAAGGAAGGTTGGCGCCACGTCCGACAGATGACGGCCGAATCTGAATAAGGTCTATTTGTGAGTCTTGAGCCTGCATGCAAATCAAAACACACAAGGCAGTGCCATAGCCCTCTGTATTGTTTCAACGTTGTGAGATCGCTAAGAGATCAGGCTCGAAGGTCTCGAAAACGGAAAGAAACAGAGCAGAGTCGTCACCCATTATCTTCGAGCCACCACAGACAAGGGGCCGTTCTTCCAAAGTGCTCCTTTCTTTTTTCTTTTTTTTTTTTATTGGAAAGAAATTCTCTATGTATCATGCGGACCTCCCCATTGTATACTCTTGACCTGTTGGGGCAGAAGCGGAGCGAGCAAATAAAAAAAAAATTCTTCCTGCCAACAAAAAGCAAAAAATGAAACGAGCATTTCGAAATTATGCCGCCCGATCTTTAGGTGAGGTAATAGTTATAGGGAAGCCTCTGCACGGTGATTGCACACAAGAAACCGGGAAGAGGACGAACGTCCGTTGAAAGAATTGGGACAGGCATGATGTGCTCAGCATGAAACCCGCAAACTCCAAACGTGTAATCCGAGATCGCTTGAATATAACGCAATCACGCCGTGAAGCTAGTCATAAACACTCAGCGTCGCGCGCAGAAAGGCAGCATAAACCTCTTCCTAATTCGAGGTCAGGACAAAAACCAAACACTTACTGCGGACACCGCCCAGGACCTCACCTTCCGATAGGTGACCAGCCACTGCCGCAACGTAGAGAAACGATAAGGCCGACCAACTGGCCAACCTCGAGCATCAAGATCCCGCATTCCGACTGTCCAGCGGGGAGCACTTCGTGGACGCGAAGCTTCTGGCAACCCAGGGCGTCAAAAGCCAAGCATCTCGACGCGAGGTACGCGTCGGAGGTTCGCCTCGCTAGGCCTCCCCAGGGAGCGAACCACCCGGCATAGGGGTGGCACTCAATTCGTCGAGTGTTGTTTTAGCGAACGCCGGCTTTTCATCGAAAGACACTTTAGCGAATGGACGGCCGCCGCCAACCATTCGCCAAATCCTTCAAAATTGAGCCCATTAAATCACGTACTAACCTGTTCATGTTTTCATCACTCCCAATAGTCACAAAGGAATGGAATAGTCTCCTCAGTGATGTTGTGGTTTTATCTGACCCGATATTGTTTAAGCAGATTTGCGAAGAGTTGTTTTGTTTACCTGCTATTTCCATGACGGTATGTTTTATTGTTAACTTCAGTGTTTGTACTGTTCGAGTTCCGCAATGTGTGTGCAATTCATTGCATGTTTTCCTCCTCTATACACCTTGGCGTTTTTGTTGTTGCCATGATCAATAAGTTTGTTTTTATAAAGTTTCTCATATATGTATAAGTCACGACTTCTCCCCCATTCTTGTCATTCCCCCTCATGTAATGCATCAATAGATGCTTTTGAGGTCAATAAATGAAATGATATGAAACCTGCGTTGACAGGTGGGCCATGTGGTTTAACAATTTTGTAATGAGCCGTCGCAGACTGTCGCCGCGAAGGGCATGAACGCAAGGGGGGGGGGGGGGGGGGGTGTTAATAGGCGCCCCAGTTATTCGCTAAAACATCGATTCACTTAAATGACCGCTCTTCGCTAAAACGTCATTCGCTCATGTGATATAGACCCTAGCGACGATCGCGCGGAGCCAATGGCGGCAGTTCGGCACGACTGACTAGGTCTTTCCTGCACAACAAGAGAACAGATCATTTGTTCGCATGAGACAGCACAAACAAAAAAAAGGCCCTTAGGGCGAAACTAACCTTCCTCGGGAACAGTGAACTGCTATTACTCATGTGACGAGAGCCCTGAAATCGCAAGATTCTGAGCAAAGAAGCCGTCCCTCCTATTGCGTGGCTGCGTATTTAAAGAGAGGAGCAAAATTATCCGGCCGGCTTCCTCGCACCCTCCTCGCTCGGACTTGAGCTTTTAAATAAAAATTTTCCTCCTCCTCCTCTTTCACCGAGGAGAGCGGTCACTCCACCTCTCTGCCCATCAACCAGGTGGCCAAGCGCTGCGAGGAGAGTTATTAGCTGCACCATAATGGCTATGGTTGTCTAATTGATAGGAAGACGTTAGCTGTTTTAAAAACAAAACAATCTTTATCTCCACAATGCAAAAAAATACTAAACGAAGGAGCTCGTTCAAAATGGCCGTCCTGCTGCCCAGCTGGTCATCGCTGGTCTCGAGCTGTTCAGTTCGAGCTCGTGTCCGTCTGTCGATTGAGCACCGCGCGTGGCACGCGGTGATGCGTCACATGTGCCTGACTTGCCGCGCCAGACATGAGTCCACCTAGCACTTGGACGCTATACGGGCTCCCCCATAAAGGAGTCTCAAGGGGGATGTTGGGCCCAAGAAACGGAGCAATGGTTCTGGCGCTCGGTGGTTGGTGGTGCGGTCCTAGAGGCTAGGTACAGGGGGGCCATGTTGCACGTTTTGGACTCCCAGGAGACTAGGGAGAAGGAAGTGACGTCAACAACGCTCTTTGGATGTTAATTGGTGGAGTCGCTGATGACGGTATCTGCTAAGATACGTTCATTCACACCTACGTCACTTCCTTCTCCCTAGTCTCCTGGGAGTCCAAAACGTGAAACATAGCCCCCCTGGTATCGGTTCAAGGTGGGCACGTTTAAGGCGGTCGATGGAGATGGTGTCCCGCCTTTCGTTCAAATCCAGCAAAACTAACTTATCTCGTCCTTCCAGCATCTTGCACGGGCCATCGTAGGGTTGGTCGAGCGGTTCCTTGATAGCGTCTCGACGTACTAAGACATTTGTGGCTGAGGTTTGCTCGTCGCACAAGTACGTTGGGTGTCGGTTGTGATGCCTCGTTGGTGTGGAGGTTTCTCATAACTTTTTGAAGCCGGGTGACGTAGCTGAGAGGATCTAGCTCGGAGGAGCATGCGATGTCGCAAACATTTCAGCTGGGAGGCGAAGCGTCTGCGGCAGTGCATCCTAAGTCTGGCTTAAGGGTGCTTCACAGGCCTAGAAGAACGATGGGTACTAGTGTGCTCCAGTTGTTAGAGTCGCTGTGCGCTTTTAGCATGGCCTTCGACCGTTCCATGGAATCCTTTCCACCTGGGCTGTTGGCAGCAGGATGCTACGCTGTGGTATGAATGCGATATGTTCCAACGAGTACCATCAGTTCTTAAAACAACTTCGACTCGAATTGTGCTCCGCGGTCTGTGGAACTGAATGAAGGGACACCGAAGCGCGATATCCAGCCGTTGACGAGGGACTTGGCAATGGTCGGCGCGCAAATGTCTGCGACAAGGAAGGCCTGTGGCCAACGAGTGAATCGGTCTATGACCTGTAAGCATGAATTTGGCTCCATTAGATGACGGCAAGGTACGACAATATCGGGTGTAGGCCAACTGGTCGGCGGCCCATTCTTCGAATAGGCCAATTCGTCATAGGGCAACTCGCCGAAGGAAGACTCGTCGAAGAGGCCAACTGGTCGCCGCTGTTTCAAAGTCATACTATATCATTTTTGTCCTGCACTTTTAAAGCAAATCCTGCCCTATAGTAATGCGTAATATCGCCTCACGGTAATAGACCTAGAGTGTGCTCTTTCTTGTCGAAGATAACAACTTGCAGCTTTCTCCGCTTTCACGGTGCAGTGGGGGACGATCACTACGTCGCGCGTGTATCACTGGGGCGCGTGTTAACCTACTCGGCCCACCCGTTCACGCCGCTTCGCGGCGACAGTCTGCGGCGCATCATAACATAAATGCTAACCCGCCTGGCTCACCAGTCACGCCGCATCGCTCGACAGTCTGCGGTGGCTCATTACAAAATGTAATGAAAGGAAAAAAAGAGGAAGATTCCGAAATGACCATTTTTACAACTTGTTTCAAGGTACTGTCCTGTCTTCGTCCTCTTGTAATTTTTCTTTCCGTCTTGCAACCGAAGAAGGGCGCTGTCCCTAGTCCAAACACAAATAAAGATTTAGGTCAGGAGATAACAAGGAACCACGAACTTTTACCTCGGACCGTCATTAAGCCTATTCGACGAATCGCTTTTCGACATATTACCCCTTTCGAACAAGTTGTCCTTCGACTGAATTGCCCTATTACGAATTGGCCTATTCGACGAATTGGCCGTCGACGAGTTGGCCGTCGATGAGTTGGCTTTCGACGAGTTGGCCGGAATCCCGACAATATCCACGTGAATATTGTCCAAGACAAGCGGTGGCGGTGTGCATTGTAGCGAAAGGTGCAAAAGTATGTCGTTGAACCTTAGATCACAGGCATTGCAGGCGAGCACGGGCCCGCTCGCGCACATCTTTGTTCATCCTTTGACAAACGAAGCGTTGAGCAATGAGGTGCTGGGTCGCTCGGATGCCGGGGGGCGAAAGGCAATGAAGTGAGTTGAAAATTGGCCGTCCGAAGTGGGAGGTACCACCGATCGGGGTGAGGCAGTGGACATGTCACAGATGAGTGTTGCATCGCAATTTGGCAGTGAAACGTCGCGCAGATCAAGGTTGCTAGATGCTTATCTTAGTCTCTGGATATCTTGGTCGCCTTCATGAGCTGCTGCTAGAGCGACGAAATTCACTTTGTTGGGAATGGCGTTGCACCAAGGGGTCCGAGACAACGCATACGCTGCAGAGTTGTGGGTGCCTTTGATGTGGCGGATGTCAGGCACTGTAGCCAGGGGGTGGCCCATGGGGCCCGAGCCCCCCCCCCCCCCCCCAAAATCTTCCATTTTGCTGGGGCCTCCTCTCCCCCCTCCCCCTCATTTAGCGTTTTGTCAAGGCCCCCCCCCCCCCCCCCCGAAACAAAATCCTGGCTACGTGCCTGGCGGGCGTCAATGGTGAACTCAGCGATGAAAGAAAGATGCTAACTTTCCCGAAGGGAGAGATGGCTGTGTGTGGCTTAAAGTGCGTAAGTGATCGACTTGTTGTCGTGAGGATGTGAAAAACCCGACCCTCTAGGAAGTGCCGAAAATGTTCGATGGTGAGGTCTATGCCAAGTTCTCGACCGAAGGTACTGTAGCGCGTCTCCGCTGGCGCCAGTTTCTTGGAAACGAATTCAAGAGGCTGCCAATCGCCACTAACAAGTTGTTGTAGAACTTCTCCGACATCGACATCCGAGGCATCTGTCATCACGCACAGAGGTGCGCCAGCGTGCGGATGTGCTAACAGAGCAGCTACTGCGAGCGATGAGTTGATCGTAAGGAGCGCCTTCGCTACGTCTGGGGATCATGGTAGATGCGAAGATTCGCTCTGATTTCGCTTCAGAAGATAAGTCAGGGGCCGTATAATAGTTGCACAGTGCGGCAAAAAACGACGATAGAAATTCACAAGTCCAAGTAACTCGAGAAGCTTTCTGCGCGATGTTGGCGTAGGGAAGTTCTTGACCGCATGGACCTTTGATTCAAGTGGGTGGATTCCCTTGGACTCGACGTGGTGGCCAAAAAACCACCGCTCATAAACGCCAAACTCGCATTTGGCCTTATTGATTATGAGCCCGTACTCCGCCAGGCGCTGGAACAAGATATCCAGATATTCAAGCTGTAACTCGGTGTCGGCGCTGCACACCGGGATGTCGTCAGCCAACGGCTGACGCTGTCGACAAACCTTTCAAATGTCTCGGCAGCGTTACGAAGGCTAAATGGCATCCTGACATACTCGAACAGACCGAAAGGTGAGATGATGGCCTTCTTCGGTATGCTGGATGCTTCTACGGGGATCTGGTGGTACGCTTTGACCAGATCGACTTTTAAAAACATGGCCGTTTCTTCCAGCAAAGCAGTGAAATCTATGATGTGTGGCGGAATATAGTGGTCTAGAATGGTAGAGTTGTTCAGTGCGCGGTAGTCACCGCAAGGCCGCTAATCACCTGGGGATTTCTTTTGCACCATATGGAGGGGTGATGCGCATGGACTCGACGATGGCCTGATAATACCGAGCTCAAGCATATGCTCGAGCTCAGCCTTCGCAATCATGAGCCGATTTTCCAGCAGTCTTCGAGGGCAAGCATGAGTGGGAGAGCTAGACGTCACGATGTGGTGTGTGACGTCATGTTTCACTGGTTGTGGAAAGTTGGCAGGACGTGTAAGCGTGGGGAAACCGCTACGTCACTGCTGCAACCGAGTTGCAGCATTGACGTAGCACGTCATTTCAGCTCGCAAATGTCGGAATGGGCACAATTTCCGAGATATGTAGGACTCTATGTAACACTCTAAACAATATATAGTATTTGTGACTACCTTTGATGCGGTAAAACGTTGTCCCAAATGTAACGACCCCTAGGGTAAAAATGACGACCCCATACATAGTCGAAAAGCAGGTTGTCAAATTTGGCTACCCCCTAAGACCACATGGCAGCCGGTTAGCGACGCTCGAATCCCCGGTAAGGCCTAGCGAACAGCACGGCTTTTCGGCCGAGTGAGAGAATAGAGCGCCTACGCCTATTCAACGTCTTCCAAGCGCCACAAGACACTCCAAAACATCCATTCCCAAACACCGGTACCGTTCCTATATCCTGTAAGGACGGCAGTGTGTGTGCCGGAATCGCCGTGATTCCCCCTGACGGCATATCGCTAGATGGACAGTATCTTTCCCGCCGGCAGACAACGCTCAAAGAAAAGATTGTTACCCGAGAAATGGACATGCTGACTTTATTGAACACAACGTATGCATGTCGCAAACGGCGATGAATCGCTGGGCACCTTCGTCGGCACCGACCAGAGGCGTTTAGCTCGCACCAAAGCTACCGCTATTTTTTTTTTCGATATCTTCTTATTTGAGCCTACCTCTACTGACGTGGTTATCTATTCGTGTACATGTATGCTTGCTCTTCGCTTTCCTGCACACAAAACAAGCATTACGGTGGCTTATTACGATTATTACTATAATACTAATTAACTAATTACTAATTATTACGACTGTTATAAAACTGATAGGTAGGGAGGCCGGAAAGCCGCAGGCCAGCTGTTTGTAAATCAATAGGTACACGACTGCTGAACACTCAGCTTCTTGACTCAGGCGGTAGCTTGCACCACTTAGAAAGAGTAATAGTAACCGCTAGACGGCGCCATAAAAATGATTCTTTTTTTTATATTCTAGGCTTCCCGAGGCAACCTCTCATACACAAACACATACAGAGCACGAACAATGACCAATTCACCAAACACTGTTACAGGCACACACATGTGAACAGTAAAATAAGGCACAAACACCTCCAACACAACACCTCCGCAACACTCCATTTTAACTACTCTACCGACCCGATTCGTATATATGCCATACCATTTTCTGACAATGATTATGCGAGTGAGTGCCATTGTTTACTAGACGAATATAAAAAGTATTTGCAGGTATTATTGGTATACAACTGCTCTGTGTATTTAAATTGGTAGGCTAGACACCTCGCTTAATCTAGCGCTTCGAAAGGCAACATGATATGAAAGTAATCGGCTAAAGTAACACCGCACGGCATTCTCCCGATCAGTTTCGGTTTGAGATTCACTCAGTGATAAGCTTACTCAAGCCATGTTGCCCCATGCTCGTTCCGCGCGTGTAGTAGCAGCAGACGTTACAACAATATCTGCATTACTAGTTAGTAATCGGCTAAAATAACACACACGGAATGCTCCCAATCAGTTTCGGTCTAGAATTCACGCAGTGATCAGCTTATTCAATCCATATTGCCCCATACTCGTTCCGCCCGTTTAATAGCAACACAAAAATTTCGTCATACCTAGTCTGATAATGTTTTATCTTGTGTTGCTCCATTAGCCCTTTTTTCTCTTAAATTCTGTGGTAGAGAATAGGTGGCTGAGGTCGATGCACGTGTAATTCGTCTTGTCAGAGGTCAGATATATACACGATATCTGACTTCTGTCCTTTTTTTTCCTTTTTTTTTCTACACTGCCTGTAAGCCTCAGCAGGTACCCCAAGTTAATTGTAGCCGGCAAACACTGGCGGCACACGTTCCTTTGTTGATCTAGTGACCGATGAGTCGCCCTACTGTTTCCACTTTGAAAGCCTCAGAATTAAATATCAAGCCCTTATGTAAAAAAAAGAAAAAAATGTGTAATGGGGTTCAATAAGATAAAAAAAAACTCCTAGCCGAGTTTTTTTTTTTTTTTTGTACTGTGTTTGAATATACACCCCTATCGAATTATTTTAAATCTTTCAATTTGTTGCTGACAACAAAAGGTTGCCACATTCCAAGCATCGAAACATTTCATATAAACAGTGTAGAAAGCTCAAAGCATTAGTGCATTACAACCAAAACTATAGTGTATATATAAAGTGGCTAAAACGGAGAAAAAGTACAGGTCGCAACTGTTCGTATTCTTTTACTTTCCAAGATCGACATATAATTTTATATTGAAACAATTTGTCCATAAAGATAATTAAACCTTTTAAAACACACTAGCAGTCACTTATAAAACATTGTGGAAATGGAAATCTGAAATGCTGTTTTTTTCCAGCACTGAACTATCAAACTATAATAACTATAAAAATGAGAGTTTCCGAAGCCAGAAACAGCCTTCCTGCCTTTTTTTTTTTTTTTTTTTTGGCGCCTCTAAATATAAACCAAGCCATAAACGTACTAAAAACGGTAAAAATGTAACAAAGAAACACTGTTTTGTATACAATACATAAGAAATAATCAAAACACGCAATACTGCAGTCATTTCACGATTCTAAAGAAACTTTATAAAAATATGTAAAACACAAAAAGGGGTACAATTTACACCAACCAAGACAGTGGGCTATAGAACCAAAGTTTCAGCAATACAAAAGTAGGATTCACTATGCCGAAGGTTTCCGACATATCAAAGTATATGTTAATGACTTGCCATGTTAAAAAAAAAAAGATGACAACCAGTGAATTAGGCTCACTTGAGATGAGCCTATTTCTTTTTTAATAGACCCTTTCAAGATGCCGTCAAGCAACGTCGGCGGTCGCCATTTCTTGGGCACGAAGCCAGTACTCGCATTCGAGTCCTTGCCGAACTCTGACGCAACATTCGTTTTCTATACAAGCCAAGCCGAGTTCATGCCGAATGCTTGCACAGCCCTCGTGTCCGATACATGTCCAGAGTGTGTGTCCAAAAAATGGTGGACTTCGATCATGTGTGCTGCAGCTACTAGATGGCACACACTCTTGAAAAAGGTAATTGAATGGGAGCTGACAAGCCGTCGGTAGCTGTAATGCAAATAGCAGAAGTGCATACCGTAAAGTTCACTCATCTCTCATCACTTTTATAAAAGCCCCGGTTCGCGTCGAGGACAACACTGGATCTCACGGCTGCCACCATGTCGTGGTCGAGACAAGTGAAAGGGACCATAAAACGATGTTGAAATCGAATTTCATCCACCGCACGTCGTAAAAGGTGTGAAAGGAAAAACCAAAACACAAAAGTAGAGCAAAACAAATTTCGCAATAGAACTTTTAAAAGAAAAGCGGGCTCTTTTATACCTTCTTTCCTTCGAAAGCACTCTGCCTTTTCACTGCGACGCATCCGCGGTGCCACGGCAGGTCAGCCGAATCCACATCCCCTATTGGATCAGCGCCTACCTCGCCAGCACCGCGAACATAAACAATAAATTGCCGGCAAATGTTTTTTAAAAGTTTTGTTAAAACGTATTTTGATTCACATCTGGTTGAATAATTAGCGATGTGACGGAAATTTACGAGTTTTATATTTGACGAATACTTTTATTTTAACAGGAGCAGACACTTCAGCTTCTACACTGAGTTTCTTACACTGGGGCAGCACTTCTTAAATTTTTGTGCCGCTGCAGACCCCAACATTCGTCGGGGTTTTGCGTGGATCACCTTTGCAAATGTTCACATAACAAGAATCTGCTATATACATCAGGGAACTTTTATTGTTGTAATTCAGAGGAAGCTGAAGTCAATTCAACTGAATGTAAATAACATGCATTGTCCTTGACATACTGCTGTCATGTCCAGACAAAGTACACACATCTGAATGCTTTCTTTAGAAATATTATTGAAAGTGCGCTCACAACTAGAATCTAGAAAGAGCGCACTGTGACTTGTGAGAACTCTACATATGTCTGCCCAGACGTTCGGTCCGGTGATTTCAACCTTACAGTAGTACCTTCTCTGTGCTCATTAGATTGGTTCTGCCAATCAAATCGCACCCCCCACAGCGTTGCTAAAAAGCCATGGGAGTCTGCGGACAAGTGTCTGAGACCCACTGTGGCTATATATTTTGAGGATTAATTTCCACCACCTGGACATGGTCCGACGGGCAGCTGAAACCTGCGATAGCGGAAACGTTTTTAGTATCAACTCCAACCACCCTTTGAAGCATCAGCGGGCTGTTGTAAAAACCTCAATGAACCGATCTGAGCACAACCCTTCAAACGCGGAAATACGCACACCTAAAAATGCAATTGTTATTGAATCCCTCCTGAAACGCGGCTACCCGTGAAGAGTTTTTGAAAACACGCGGAATCAGATGCGTCGAGGCAGCAGTGAGACGACAAATTTATTTATTTATTTATTTATTTATTTACAATACTGCGGACCTTTCGGTCTACGCAGAAGAGGCAACATAGAAACACATAATAAATACACACTCACGCGCTCTGTGCGGGTAAAGCGTGCGCAGGCAATTCGAAGTGCCTGCGCATGCTTTTTACATGCAGTACTTAATTTCTTAAAAAATCAGTTAATTGGACTCCAAACAGCTCAGGGCTGCAACAACTGACAAGTTCTTCTGGCAGAACGTTCCCATCAATAATTGTTCTGAAAAAAAAATTAATATTTGAAAATATCACCCTTGTATTAATACGGCGCAATTGCTTTAGTGCTGCTCGTTCTTTGGGAACGGGCTGTCGAACGCAACAAATGTTTTTTTTTTTTTTTCGGAATCAAATTTTGTCCGTCCGTTTACCATTTTAAATAATTATTTCAATCTACAAATATTTCTTCTGTTCTCCAGGCTATTCAACTGCGCCTCAGCTCTCAGTGCAGTAACAGACGACGTACGCCTATATTCTGAAGAAATAAGTCGTAGGGCAAAGTTCTCAATTCTTTCTATTTGTGTGACCCGTTTTTTTCCTGTAGGGGTCCCGTACGCAACTTGCGTATTCCAATATCGGACGCACATCTGCTTTATATGCAGTTAATCTGACATCTTTGCATGTGTCAGGTGCCTTCTAAGAAACGCTAATTTTTGATACCCTTGCACTTATATAGTCCACGTGACTATTCCAGTGTAATGTATTACTAAAAATCACACCTAGATACTTAAACTTATCTACTTTTGCGAGTTCTGTGCTCCCTATAGTATAGCGAAAATCTAACTTTTTTTTTCTTGTTGGTAATACTACAAAACACCGTCTTGTTAAAATTAATAGCCATGCCCCATGTAGAACACCATGAACTGATTACCCCCAAAGACGCATTTAGTAACTCATGATCGTGAACTGCAGTAATTTTAGAAAAGAGCATACAGTCATCCGCGAAAAGTTTAACATATACAAAAAAAGGCAGATTCGAAGCTATGTCATTAATATAACTAAAAATAAGAGTGGTCCTAAAACCGAACCTTGAGGTACTCCTGAATAAACTGCCAATGGGGGAGAGCATACATTGTTATAACTAACGTACCGTGTTCGGTCACTTGAATATGAACGTATTCATATTAACAAACTCCGATTAAGTCCTAATTTACGTAGCTTTTTAAGCAATTTGTCACGCGAAACACGGTCAAAGGCCTTTGAAAAATTCATGCACATCACATCAACTTGGCCACGTTCGTTAATAACAGACGCAAACTCATGCGCACATTCAAGCAGCTGCGTGACCGTTGATAGATCCTGCCTAAACCCGGCTGATGATTATACAGTAAGTTATTTTATTCCAAGTAGTGAATAATATGGTCTAGGAGTTTACAACATGTCGCTGTTAAAGATATAGGACGATAATTTTCAGTTGCCATTTTGTTCCCAGACTTGTGAATTGGCACAGCTTTCCCACATAGCCAATCTGCCGGTAACTTGCCCTGCCGAAGAGAAGCTTGAAAAATTACAAATAGATATCGGCACACCCACTCTGCGTATCGTCTTAGAAACGCATTCGGAATATCGTCTGGGCCAGATGCCTTTTTATCGTTTATGTTCAAAAGTAAGTTAAAGATACCAGTCTCCTACAGAACAAGATCCGGCATTTCTGACTGATAAGAAACATAGGCAGGGTCTTCCGATGGGTCGCATGACGCAGTAAAAACGGACTAAAAGTATTTGTTGAATTCAGCTGCAAATCGAAGGGGCAAGAAAAAGCTCCTTAGGGGATGAAAAGACGCACCACAAGTTTTGTTGGGATTCCTTCAAGAACCGTGAGAGTGCGTTACCACAATAGCTTTCTCTAGCTTGTGTGATAATATTCTTTAGCTTTCGCCCTAAATCGGCTATCTCTTGGAAGTTTTCACACGGCTTTTCGTTCGCCGTTTTATTTTTCGTTTTAATTGTAAAATTTGCCTCGTAATCCAAAGATGGACCCTCGTTGCTCTCACGTTTCTTGATGGGACAAAATTATATGCACAGTGGGATACAATATTCTTACATTTTCCCCATAGCTCACTGACGTCAGATAGTTGACTAAAATCATCAAAATCCCATTCTAGGTAGTCGAGGACAAACACATCATCCGAGTTTTGGAAATTTTAAACCACATTTCCCGGACGAGTGTTTGGGAAGGGGCGATTTAGAAAGTTGAATAGTGAATACCAGCATTTTATGATCAGAGACCCCGTCAATAACATCGACCTCATCAGCTCCGATCGCATTACTAACAAAA
Organism: Ixodes persulcatus; assembly: GCA_013358835.2. Taxonomy (NCBI): domain Eukaryota; kingdom Metazoa; phylum Arthropoda; class Arachnida; order Ixodida; family Ixodidae; genus Ixodes; species Ixodes persulcatus. The sequence goes on from JABSTQ010011217.1 coordinate 175,503, forward strand.
AGCAGATCTAACGTTGCTTGGCTTGTGTCTGATACTCCAGTTGGGGCGTTCACTAGTTGTCGCATATTAACACAAAGAGGGACATCTAACAGAAGTTAAGAGGACGCGACTTCTGTTTTACCTACTTTACCGGATGTCCAATCAATATTAGGCAGGTTGAAGTCTCCCGTTAAAATAACCTTAGTTTTATCGGTGAAGCGCATTGCCATGAAATCATATAAATCTTCTAAAAGGTTTGACGAGGCATTTGGTGGCCTGTAAACGGCGCCTATAGTGAAAACGTTTCCGTGGAATGTCAAGCTACACCATAATACCTCGCCACTGATAACACAATTCAATGGCTTTAAATATAACTGCAACGCCACCGCTCCTTGATCCTCTATCTTTTCTAACAATCCTGTATGAAGGGGGAATAATTTCGCTATCACCAATACCACTGTGTAGCCACGTTTCGGTAATAACAACATGGGGATCATGAGTTAGCAAGATAAGTTCCAGGTCATCTACTTTATTCATTAAGCATTAAGCATTAAGCATTAAGACTTAAGATGTTCAACGATTCCTTAGGGTGCTTTCTTAAAGGTGATTTGCGTCATTTTACTTTACTTAGGTTAGTTGGTTGATCTTTTATTTTTGCATATTTGCCCCTTGGTGTCATCCCTATCGAAAATGTCGTTATCTATTTTTATTTTATCATGTATCAAAAAAACAGTTTCCCCGTTATCGGGATTTCGTTTGCTACATTCCCACAGCTGTTTAAGTTTTTGAAGCGTCACCCATGAATAATCCTGCTCAAGTGTTATTTTGCTACCTTTTAGTAGTCTGCGTTTTTTTACAAGATTATCCTTTTCATTGTAGTCGAAGAACTTAACAATAACAAGCCGGCTCGTATTTGTCTTTCGTCCAACCCGATGCAATCGTTCGACAGAGCTTGTACAAATTCCGAGTTTTTCTGCGAAGATACCTTCTAGTACACATCGCGACACTGTTAGCGCGAACACGACATCGGCGTATTTTCTCATTTTACTTCTAAATAGTATTAGCAAGCACGAAATTTTATCGCTTACATTATAGAACTAAATGAGCTCTTTCCGTAGCAATAATAATTTGAATGACATACCTTGGTTTCAAAGAGAAAAACGGGAAAAACCGGCGACCGCTTGTTCGCGCTAACAGTGTCACGCTCTGTACCTTTGATTTAAGTATATCTGCCGTTTCACTGGCATCTTTGGGAACACCAAAAACCATAAGATTCTTGCGGCGGCTTCGGTCTTCTAAGTCGACCAACTTTCTTTGGCATTCAATGAGTTCACTCTGTACTGACGTAACATTTTTTTCGAAACTCTTCATCCGATTCCCAAGCTCTTTTGTTTCTTCGACTGTGACCTCAATTTGTTCAACCTTTTTGGACAGTTTGTCAAATTTGTTCTCAAATGTTTGTTGTCTAGTTTTTATCCCAGCAAGTTCAATTGTGATCACATTCTGTGTAGCCAAAATATTCTTGACCATTTCCTCCATTCTAGGTGTATGATCATCATCCGGGCCTGGGTTGGATTCAATTTCCCGGCATAATAACAGGTCACGAGTTACAGCAATACACTCAAGGAACAGCAGTAGACACGCCCGAGGGCACGGCAGCAAAAAAAAAAGGCAAACGCTGCTGCTACGCTTACTGTGCAAAAAGTAATTTCTGCTCGCCTGCACGTAGAACATTATAGCGTTAGCCATTGCTCTCAGGAGAGTGCCGCCGTGCCCTCTGACGCTGAAAGGCTGTGGTGGCCCTTTTATAACCTCATGGGCGGTAGTAGTTGTCGACGTTGCACTGGCTTCTTTGGTCAACTCGAGGTTCCCGAAGATGTTGCCAGGCACCGTGCCGGCTTGAAAAGGGGCGTCGCTTGTCTATTTAAGTTGCAGCGGCGACACGATGACTTGGCGTTCCAAAGAATCGCTCTGTTGCGCTGGCGGGCCCGTCAGACCGGCCAGGGCGATCAAAAACTGCACGTAGAACATGATAGTGTTAGCCATTGCTTCCGGGGAAGTGCCGCCGTGCCCTCTGACGCTGAAAGGCTGTCGTGGCCCTTTTATAACCTCATGGGCGGTAGTAGTTGTCGATGTTGCACTGGCTTCTTTGGTGAACTCGAGGTTCCCGAAGATGTTGCCAGGCACTGTGCCGGCTTGAAAAGGGGCGTCGCTTGTCCATTTAAGTTGCAGCGGCGACACGATGACTTGGCGTTCCAAAGAATCGCTCTGTTGCGCTGGCGGGCCCGTCAGTCCGGCCAGGGTAGTCAAAAACTGCACGTAGAACATGATAGGGTTAGCCATTGCTTCCGGAGAAGTGCCGCCGTGCCCTCTGACGCTGAAAGGCTGTCGTGGCCCCTTAATAACCTCATGGGCGATAGTATTTGTCGATGTTGCACTGGCTTCTCTGGTGAACTCGAGGTTCCCGAAGATGTTGCCAGGCACCGTGCCGGCTTGAAAAGGGGCGTCGCTTGTCCATTTAAGTTGCAACGGCGACGCGATGACTTGGTGTTCCAAAGAATCGCTCTGTTGCGCTGGCGGGCCCGTCAGACCGGCCAGGGTGATCAAAAACTGCACGTAGAACATAATAGTGTTAGCCTGTAGCCATTGCTCCCGGGGGAGTTCCGCCATGCCAAGTCACTACAAAGATGGTGCTGTGGCCATTTCATACGTGAAAGGTGTCTTGGAATCTAATCGCCGCGCCCTCCTCCCTCTAGCGTCTAGCGTACACACAACTTTCAAGCCCCACCTTAAATTGCGTGACTTAATTTCAAAACCAAAGGACCCAACCCCTCCAAAGTCCCAGTGTGGCAAGGTGTATAAAGTGGACTTCCAGGATTGTGACTTTTCCTACATCGGTGAGACTGGCTGAAGACGAAACACCTGCCTCAAAGAACACAAGAGAGACGTGAAAAAGGCCACACATGCCATGAGGTAAAAAACTGAACTAGCACAGAGCAGTGACCTTGGCGAAAAAACAAAGATGGGGCCCAAGAACGGTTTTAGAGTGGGGGTGCATTCGTAATAACACTTCCGCCTGCTGTACAAACCGAGGCCCCCTTCTCGAATTGTACGTGGACGTTCTTTAACAGCCTTCTCGTCTCTGTAATATTTTCATTCGTGTCCCTGAAAACGCACTGATGATTTCTCCTGCATGGGAGACGAAACGTCTGATTAAATTAGTCACATTGTTAAGTCAAGTAGGTGTGGTGTCTTTTACCATTATAAATCATGGATTTTGTAGCATTTTCGAGAACCACAGCATCCAGCAGACATCGTTTTAGTTTTCCAGTTCACAAGGACATTAAAGAAAATACATTGTAAAACTGCTTTCAAACTTAAAATGTTTCCAAGTATACAACGTTTCAGACAGCTTTACAGTGATAATGAAATTAAACTACAAGCATATACAAATTTATTAAAACTTATGGATACTATTTATTTTCAATGAATTTCTATATTTTTATTCTAAATATTCCATTCTTGCAAGCACATCAAACGCAGTCATTGAAATGTGACAGAGCCATCTTGGGACATTTCGGTTGCGCATGACCTCAGCACTGCTATTGCTAGCCTGGCTGCAAGCATGCCAGTTGGTTGTCTCACCAAATACTTTACAAGAAATAATACATTATTCTCCACTCATTTACGTCAGCGCACCCACAGTATCAAACATTTTCCTAGCAGTGTAGACACCGCGTATCTTAGAGAAAACATGAGGATCACGACGTCTACGTTGTCGAGCATTCATTCCGTGCAAAGAGAATGGGCTGCCGCGGGCACACCGAGATACTGGATTTGTAGAGACATTGAAGACACCTGTCTCGACTAGTGCTCCAGGTGTCCGCAACCATAAATGTAAACAGCAATCTATTGTTGACATCTATCGTCCCAATAGACCAAACTCACTAGGCGTTCCACGCATGCGTGACGCAGCCACAACTTTAATTCGAAGGAGGCAGGCGGTTGTGCACGAGACGGCTTGTGTCATCTCGTGCTCTGCTCGCGCAAAGCTCCAGCGGGGTTCTCCCATCTGTAGAAAGACCAAACGTTCCCTCGGCGCATTCTGGCATCGGCGACTTAACGAAACTGGCAGGCAAGGATCGGTCTATTCAAAGGGAAAATACTTTGAGGCTGCTGCGCATCTAGTCGCTCCAACTACGCAAAATCTATTCGCGCTAAGGCCGTTGGATTTACACTGAGATATATTTTCATAGTAAAGTGTTTTGTGTCACCATATGTCACAACCTGGTGGTTTTCAGCACAAATGGTCTATATAATTTCACTTTCCTTTCAAACAATTCTGTTCCGCTTGAAAGATGAGAGTTTGAGAAGAGGGATGGAGAAAAAAGTCAGAATAAAGGAGAGGGGAAGGAAAACGACAAACCCAATCATCCTGGGCGAGCCAAAGGAGGACACCTGTCTGTGCGGAGCGAGAGCTGGGGTAGTGTGTTGCTTAAACCGGGCTGCCCTTGAAAGAAACCTACCCCAAGCTTGGCTCAACCGCCAGGAGCCCCGTTTCTTCAGACACAGGCACACCTCGCACAGACTGGCATGCAATGGTTTCGAATCCATGGTAGGCTCAGGGTTCCTGGTGATTGGTGACGCCGCTCACCAAACACCCACATGCACACAACTTCCCTCTGGCATCACAACCTTTTAAAAAGGCATTCATTGCATTAAGTAGATACTGATCGAGTCAAGCGATATACTTCAACAGAAAAAATGAAGGAACAGCTCAGACATACGATGGACGCCCAAGTGCGGTTGTCTGTCATGTCCGATGTATTTCACATGCTCCAAGTGAACTAGAAAAAGTAGGCGTGTTTCAATTACAGCATTTCAAAATCATAGATTGTATAGTAACCATAGATGAACTCACAGCATGCATGTAAAATGTGTCCAAAATACTGAAAGCTGATTTAGAGTATGCACAGCTTTCTTGGCCCCAAATAATAATGTTTTGGCTAACGTGTCTTTCTAAGTAACTGTGACACCTCTCTTCTAGCTACAAATAGAATGTACGCATGTGAAACCTATAACTTTATGCCAAATATCGGTCATTATTCCTCTGCCGCATGCCAGCTTGCTCATAATAATAAAAACGTGGTCTTATGTCTGTCTCAAGACAAATAATTGTGAATGTTACTGCAAGTAGCTGGTTGCCCAAGTCTAGCTTTGGCAATTTTCATGGGGCTTTCTTAGCTAGACCGACTGAGTTACTTTCGAACAAACCAGCCAAATAATAGATTATGGACCAACACAATCAAGATTCAAGATTAGACATTCCAATGAAAGCAGTAGTCAAGTGAAATCACCAATTAGCTGAATGCTCAGGCGGTCGCGACCTGCCAATTCGATAGCCTCCAGCGAAAAAAAATATATTTATTGCATCAGTTGTCAAAGTAAAAGTGAAACACATGCGCGATCAAGACAGGCATTGTACAATGGTTCCCACATCAATCGTAACTGGCGTCCTATGACACTGTGACATGGCACGTCTCGTTGTCGCATTGCTCTGACCTGGCCGACGCAGAAAATATATCGCAATAATCACCACTGCACGTGACATACGGGCCAAAATGGCAACCGAATATTTTGGTCATTCCACTGCAGTTTGAATGATTTCATGTTCTGTGAAGTCACTGCGAGCACCATGAGTAACATGGAAGATGTTGAGATATCATCATCTCAACTACGAACAAAGAGAGCATTGCTAACAACGGCATTAATGCCGACAAGCGGTGGTAAAATTCTGAAAGGCAGTGCATGCTTTGGTTTTGTTGAATATTTGGTTTGGCTTCAAAGTTCCCAGAGTCCCTATTGAAAAATAATTTTAACCGGAATGTCATTTCCAGTAAAAGTCTATTTTACTGGATTATGGGACTGTTTCCACTTCCAGTAAAGGCGCAGTTTACCGGAATGTCACCGGGTTTTTACTGGAATGTCACCGGTTGTTTTACAGGAATGTTACCGGATGTTTACCGGAATGTTACCAGATATTTTTCCAGAATGTCACCAGATTTTTACCGGAAGTATATTTCCAGTAAAAATCTATTTTACTGGATTATGGGACTCTTTTCACTTCCAGTAAAACCAGAATTTACCAGAAGATCACCAGATTCCCGGAATTTACCGTGTTTTTCTTTATTTTTTTGGACGTCAACGGAAGGCACTTAGGAGGAAGCCGGTGAACCGTGGTTGGTGTATGTTTACCAGATGCTGGACGGTTCGCTAACAATTAAAGTGGTTAGTCCATATAAACCTGAAGGTTCTATGTATTTATTTAACAGGGTTGATACCAGTGAAACAATTTCCAGAGCTGTAGACAAAAGTAATCAGTCGAAATAGGAACAACCAAGTCCTTTGCAGCAAAAGATATCTTTCAAGGTACTCACAATGCCGCTGGGTAAATTCCTAGACGCACGGTAGTTAAACTAATAAAACCGGGCAGGTGCACCACACGGACACTCACACGTATACTGTCAGCAGCACGTTTAGCGAAAACCACGAACGCGCTGAGCGAACATCCGCCGTCGTTGAGAAATCCCGGGCACACTCACGATGTCGTCCCTGATGCCGTCGCCGCGGGTGCACCAGGCGTCAGTAGCACGCTTAGCGAAAACCACGACCGCGCGGTACGAACATCCGCCGCCGTAGAGAAATCCCGGGCACACCCACGATGTCGTCCCTGATGCCATCGCCGCGGGTGCACCAGGCGTCAGTAGCACACTTAGCGAAAACCACGACCGCAAGGAGCGAACATCCGCCGCCGTAGAGAAATCCCGGGCACACTCACGATGTCGTCCCTGATGCCGTCGCCGCGGGTGCACCAGGCGTCAGTAGCACGCTTAGCGAAAACCACGACCGCGCGGAGCGAACATTCGCCGCCGTAGGGAAATCCCCGGCACACTCACGATGTCGTCCCTGATGCCGTCGCCGCGGGTGCACCAGGCGTCAGTAGCACGCTTAGCGAAAACCACGACCGCGCGGAGCGAACATCCGCCGCCGTAGAGAAATCCCGGGCACACTCACGATGTCGTCCCTGATGCCGTCGCCGCGGGTGCACCAGGGTCAGTAGCACGCTTAGCGAAAACCACGACCGCGCGGAGCGAACATCCGCCGCCGTAGGGAAATTCCCGGCACACTCACGATGTCGTCAATGATGCCGTCGCCGCGGGTGCACCAGGCGTCAGTAGCACGCTTAGCGAAAACCACGACCGAGTTGTCCAAGTATCGTCACCAAGCACACCGCGGCGCATCCAGATGCCGAGCCAAACTGCGAAGGGTCGGCAGCTTCACACAATATAAAAATTCAAAGCCGAGGTCAGTGGGTATCCATCCAGGGCAACGATAGGCGCGTCAGTATCCGTGCGCCCGCAGCGCGAACGTCGCCGCCGGGCGAGCGCTGACCGACAGTCCGACGGGAGCGGAGAGAAACCTAAACTCTCGAAGCGCTGCCCCCGACTGCAACAGACAATGCAAGGCGCGCGTCGTCACCAAACACGGTGCACGGAACACACACACAGCACGCACAAGCACAGTATCCAGTGTTGAGTGCATCGGGAAGTTCCGGCGGGCAAGCGGTATCCGAGTTGTCCAAGTATTGTATCCGTGCGCCCGCAGCGCGAACGTCGCAGCCGGGCGAGCGCCGACCGACAGTGCGACGAGAGCGCAGAAGAAACTAACTGACTAAGCTAAACTCTCAGAGCGTTGCGCGGCGCCGATTGCAACAGACAAAGCCAACCGCGCGCGCGGAGAACGCCCGCTCGCAGCGCCTCCGAAGCGGATGCGCCTGTCCCTACCACGTACAGTTCGCTGCACGCACTTCTTGCAGAATTGCAACGTAGTTTCGAGCTAAAACACGCAATCACGAGAATGCCGCTGCATTGGCGGCCGCCATTAAAAACTCTGTCCCCCTGCTCGTCTTGGCCTCCTTGACTTTAGCAGTTCCCCTTGCAACGGCTTCCAGTGATGTTCGGTGTCCGGCAAACGAGAGTGGCTTCCGGTAGGATTCCAGCGGCGGGTAATCGAAAGTGGTTCTGGTAAACTTCCAGCGAAAGTGGCTACGCTGGTTTCTGGTGAAAATGAGTGGAAATTAACCCGTTTCCGCCGAATGTCACTGGAAGTTTTTGCCGGATTTTAACCGTAAGTGGCTCCGGTAAAAGGTCCAGCGAAATCTGGTTACTGCAAGTGGCGGCCGGCAATATTTCCACCAAAAAACTGGTAAACAACGCTGGTTTCTGGTGAAAATGAGTGGAAATTAACCCGTTTCCACCGAATGTCGCTGGAAGTTTTTGCCGGATTTTTCAATAGGGGTGAAGAGGAATTGCAACGGTCAGGGTCCCCTGGGGCAACAACTGTTATGAAGTCACCTCAGCAGAGTGGAAGGTGTTAGCTGTGCCGGGACTCACGTTTCGTAATGACGCACTGTGCCTCTTGTCAGGTGCCCATCACAATGCAAATCGAGGTGTACGAGAAAAACGTGGAGAGGTAAACACTGAGAGCCAGACAAGCAGCGCCAGAAGAGGTCCTGGAAGGGTACACGGAGTGATCCAGCTTTGACGTCACAGAGGCCTCAGCCAAGTTGGGCTTTGAGTGAAGCCTCAGCATGATGCACGATGGAGACCAGACAAGACTTCATTAGTGTCCGTTCAGAAAAGTGCCTAGCACACATTATTGTGTAGTAAGAGATAGAATTTGGTGCGCAGTGTTTCCTCGAAATATTCAATCAGTTTTCATGCTTCCGGGTGTTGCTTGGGCCCTCGTGAAATGACAGCCATGACACGTTCTGGCTAGCAGGTACCACGAAGAATGCCAAAAAAAACACCAAGAATAGAAGAACGCACGAAAGAGGCTTATTGATGTCGTTCCCTTCGCTCACACTTTCTGTCTTGTAAGAGGAAGCGGCGCACTCATGTGGTGATTGCTGGCAACCGGCGATTGAGCAGGCATTATCAGTATACAAGAGGTTATGTTATGCTCCATGACACCTATCCAGACTCGTGCCTATCTTAAATACTCTATTCAAGATACTGATCTCAAATACTTTGGTAGTTTTGACTGCAGCCCGTGTTTAGTGGCAAGCACCATCGACATCGTCATTACTTCTCCCTCGTTCAAAAAGGCGTCAGTCGCCATTACGCCATGCCTCATTTAACCGCCGATTTTGAATTTCTATTAAAGCTCGTTGACTCAAACAAATGAGTCGTAAGACTACGTGAGTGAGTTGATAGACGTCACATGGTGTCAGAAGATCGAGATGTCTCGCAAAGCAGACTCCGGCCGCTAAAATCACTGAATACGAGCACCAATGAGTGCACCACGCGGGAGGACTGGCTACAGTCATACCAGTGATACAAAACCGCTGTGCAACTCCAGAAGAAGCCGCCCAAAGTGCAAGCAGAGACCTTTATGTCAGTTATCGGAACCGATGCTCAGAAAATCTTCCGAACGTTCCAGTTAACGGACGAACAAAAGGAGGATGTCAGCATCGTCAAGCCCGAAGTTCACGGCGCACTTTACGCAGCGCATCAACCAAGCCTACGAAAGGCACAAATTTAACCAGATGGCACAGAGAGAAGGAGAATCCTTCACGGATTATGTGACTGCCACACGCTACAAGCGAACAGATGCAATTTCGGTCCACTCACAAAAGAACTCCTGCAAGATCGAATCATCGTCGGCGTGCAGAACGACTACGTCAGAGAAAAACTCCTGACGGATCGAGCTATGGACTTGAATAAGGCAATGCACCTTCGCAAGGCAACTGAGCACGAGACTCAACAAATTAAAGACATGACAATGCAGAGCACGAAGACCGTCGACGCAGTGCGACCCAAAACGGAGCAAAGGAAGAAGCCTATAGCCGACAAGCAGAGGCCAACACTTCCGTCAGAAAAGCGAGCTACACAGACGCCGCTTGCAGAAAGACAAGTTCTCAAGAATTGTGGCTACTGTGGAAGCCAGCATCAGAGAGGAAACTGCTCAGCATACGAGAAGAAGCGCATCACCTGCAACAGAACCGGACACTTTGCATCTGTCTGCAGGACAGGCAAAAGAAAACAAAAATAAGTTTACGCCGTCGAATGCACAGACTCGGATAAAGAAATGTTTGTCTCAGAAATCCAGAAGGAAAGGGACAACACAAATAAGAACTGGTACGTAAGCATCGCATTTCCTTGCGGCAAGACGGTAAAAATTAAGTTGGACACCGGAGCCCAGAGCAATATGCTACGAGTCAGCATTGCAAAGTCTCAACCTCAAAACATGACAATCGCCAGTGAAACGCATCGCCTCCTACACCCAACACAGACTTGACATCACCGGCGAGTGCATAGCTTCATGCAAAGTCCGGTACAAGTCAGTCAAGATCAAGTTCATCGTCGTGGGTGAACACGCAGCACCCATCCTAGGGAGAAAACGCATGCGAAACGCTGAACCTAGTGAAGCGTGTGCATCTGCTAGAACAGCAAGAAGATGGAAATCTGTACACAGGTCTGGGATGCATAAAAGGGTTCGTCTACAATGCAGACCTAAAGGAGAGCACATAAGGTAGAGAAAACAGACTACCGAGAAAAGTGTCATTCGACACCATGAATGACGTCAAGAAAGAACTCGAAAACATGGAGGACGGCGGAATCTTCAAGAAAATAAATCATCCAACACCCCCAACCTTAAAGGGTAACTGCAAAGAAAAAAAAGGTTTTTTTTAAACAGCCTAATCGGGACAAGCATGTCAAAAAACAATTTTTCCGCGAGGAAACAATTTTTTTTCAGCAATATTTATTGCGTGAGACTGATTTTAGTTTGCTGCTATTTCGTCCGTTTTAAATCGCGCGCCACGAAGTTGGGATTCCGTGACGTTGATCCCAATCGGCTGCTATTGGCTAAGAGTTTGATTGACAGCTTAGATCTTTGTTGTTAAACCTTTGTTATATGTTGCAACTTCCTTTTGAGCGGCATATTTTTACGTTTAAAGAATAACCCATGTAATGAGAGTTATTATATTTTTACAAATGGTTTACAAGACGGGCACTTCCGTTTGGATTCATACCAAAACAAACAAAAGCTTCGCCATTCTTTCATGGCCGCCGAAGTCTCTGCTCCCGCCTGTCTCGCCTTCCTCGACTAGTCGTTTCGCCGAAGTCTCACTCAAGCACCTATTCAGGTGCTTGAGTGAGACTTCCTGAAGTGAAGTAGTGTGTGATTAGCAGCTGTCGCCAGTGTTAGTGATAGGAAGCTACGCGGAGTTTTGGCTTGCGCGGTTTGTTTCTTTCATTTTCCTCCTTGCTTTCTTAGCGAGCGTGTTTTTTTTTGTTTTTTTTTTTTTCCTTGCTGGCGCGTGCAAATGCCGACCTTTTTTAGATGTCAGCTCCTGTAAGCAGCGCCGTTGCTCTGTAAATTGCTGCGAGATGAGTGATCGCGACAGCGAGTCTTCCCACAGCCATGTCGCCCCGAAAGATCACAAGCTGAATGCTATTTGGCTGCAGGCAATCGGGCGCTCGCGTAGCAACAAACGAGTCCTGGTATGTACTCGTCATTTCGCTCCGGAGGCCTTCGAGATTCGCACCGAGGCACTGCTCAGGTCACGTCTTCGCGACATGTGCTCGCAAACCCCGACGCTTATCGCGTCCCGTCAAACCAAAACCATACCGGCGCCATGTTGAACGTGCGTTGTTGCCACATTTTCCCCGACCAAACAAAAACAACGAAAGCAAACCGGCTATAGCTTCCAGCGTACATGGACGGCACCTTCCCCCCTTCCCATTCCCCTCCCACCCTACCCCCCCCCCCCCCACCCTTCCCCCAGTCCGCGGCCGGGAGTCAAGACGCTGCGTACTCCGCAGCCAAGTCAATCCCAGAGGGAGGGGCTTGGCGTAGTTCTCCTGCGCGCGGGTCGAAAGAGCGGGAGTTTCAAATGTGGAGAGGTTGTGACTCCGACTAAATTAGTCCTGTGGCGTAAATATTGCTAAAAAAATTTTTGTTTTCGCGGAAGATTTGTTTTATGACATGCTTGTCCAGTTAGGCTGTTTAAAAAAAAACACTTTTTTTTCTTTGCAGTTACCCTTTAAAGTACTACGACGTCAAAGGAGAGCTGACTCTGTCAGCGCACGCCAGCTCAAAAGCACTAAACGCACTGCTCATGCAGGACTAAAATCTCTTGGCCCACGCATCAGCCACACTACCTCCAGCACAAATGAACTATCCAGAGATATAAAAGAAAGCCTTAGCAATAAAATACGGCTCCAAGAAGTTCCACTCCTTCATCTACGGGCGACCACTAATCATACAAATTTATGATCGTCATTTTGAAAGCATCAGTAAGTGACCACTGGGACTTGCACCATCCCGTTGCAGAGACTCCTCTTTGACATATAACACTACGCGTCCAAGATTGTATAGAAAAGAGGGAAAGATCTTCACATCGCAGACCTCCTAAACCGTGACTGCGAAACCGGTGAGAACGCCAACGCATGTACCGAAGACTTGGAGGTACTAGTCATCTTGCCAGTGCCGGAAGAAACATCCCTAGAACTCAGAGCGTCAATCGAACAGGACGAAGCACTGCAAAGCGTAATGCAGGCAGTAAATAATGGATGGCCTCCAACGACATGAATGACCGTAACACAAAAACTCTTCTCGTCAGGTGTTGACGAGCTATCAGCTTGCGAAGGCCTGCTGTTCCGTGGCGACCGCATAGCCATCCCAAAGACGTGGAAACACAAGATTCTACAAGCAGCACATTCCGGACACCTTAGGATCAACAACAGCCTCAAACGTGCACAAGAAACAGTGTACGGGCCAGAAATGTTAAACGACATTCGAGATCACGTCCAGGCATGCAGTGTCTGTGAATCGTCACACAACCGACAGCCGAGGGAGCCCCCCATCCCAAAAGAAGTCCCCAGCTTGCCCTGGGAACGAGTAGCTGTGGACTTGTTTGACTACAAACGAAAACCGCACATTATGATTGTGCATAGCTACTCAGGGTACACAGACTTTGCTGAACTTCGAAACAGCACGGCAGCAGAAGTAATTAACGCAATGAAACGTTGGCTTGCAGCTTATGGTATACCACGAGTTATAGAGTCAGACAACAGGACCTGCCTCACAGCACGGGCATTCCGCACCTTCGAAGAAGAGTGGCGGTTCCGAATTCGAAGGTCAAGCCCATTGTACCCCAGGTCCAACGGCCTTGCTGAACGGGCAGTACAAACAGTAAATAACAGACTCAAGCGGTGTGCCTTAGATGGTAGCGACGTTTACCTAACAATGCTGAACCTAAGAAATGTTCCACGCGACAGAGACCTTAGCCCACCTGCACAACATCTCCACGGAAGACGAACAAACACATTCCCGGCGAAGAGCGACCTACTGAAGCCGAGAACATTCTGAAGGGTCAATAGCAAAATGGAAGAAGCACCCATGAAGCAGACGTTTCATGCAGACAAGAAAACAACAGCTGCACCAGTTATGAATATAGGTGACAGTGTGCGTGTCTGGGGAAGTCCAAGGAAGTGGATACCAGGCTCAGTTATCAGCAAGCATGGCGCCCCAAGATTGTACGTGCTCCAGTCACACGACGGCATGATCAGAAGATACACTTCAATGATAAGGCCGCCAAAGCGTAGCTCACTACCAGCTGTGGGGATGCTACAACAAACATCGCTGAACCTAGGGAAGAAGCTCAAGAGGTGGAGCCACCATCGCAAAAAAACACAGCCCATTTAGTGCCAAGCGGCTCAAGCGGCGTCATAGTGACTCGGACCGGCCGCACTGTCAAGCCAGTGGTTATACTGGGATTCTAGTGAAAAGGGAAGATGTGGCGGTATCCCGTGCTTAGTGGCAAGCACCATCGACATCGTCATCACTTCTCCCGCGTTCAAGAAGGCGTCAGGTCGCCATTACGCCATATCTCATGTAACCGCCAATTCCGAAGTTCTATTAATACTCGTCGACTCAAACAACTGAGTCGTAAGACTACGCGAGTGAGTTGATAGACGTCAGAGAAGTATTTTGGTATCTTGCAAATACATTTAGTTTCGAGTATTTGCTACTCTATCTTAATTACAATTCTCACTATCCTTTACTCAGTTTCTCATATACATTTTGCAACCTTAAAAAACAAATTTCGCTGGAACAATCTACGGAGCTAGGAATCGTAGGACTCCAGGGTAAAACTGAACCCATTGCAAACTTGGAGCCAAGCGACGAACCACAAAACAGGCAAAAAGGCACAAGCAAAACGCAGTCTTCAGATGGCAACAAAAGATCAAGTGGATAGCCCCAAGTACGTCTGCCGCTGTGTCCTCTTGTCAACCTTTCCTTTTTTTTCAGGCTGTCTTTGAGTGGCACGTTACGCTTGGAGCTCTGAAAGTGCTGGTGATGTCATCCGGACGTTACATTCAGACCCCACCTTTTGTCTGGAGATAGAGTGGCTCCGTCAGCGGAGGATAGGGACACCAACGCTCGGTACGATCACAATGAACCATTTTTGGAACTCGCCAGTTCAGGGGGTTCCAATATGAAAATGCGCCAAAACGTTTTAATGCGAGCCCAGGCACTTCCTTGGCTAAAGACGCTAGACCCTGCTGGCTTAATTGAGCTCCAGCGACCTAGGTTGGGCTTCCCGAATTCTCTTTGTGTTCCTATTGTGGCTCAATGTGCTATTGTGGCTCCTTGTGTACCTATTGTGGCTTCCGAATGTGCGCGTTGTTTCATCCTCAAAATCCTCGAAATCAGTTTTCCGCCAGGTGGTGGAATTTATGCATGAACTATACTTCGTTTCACCTTACGTACGAACGCAGCGGATGCTACGAGCCATCGGGGCTTAATAACGTGACCTTGGAGAGGGTATACAGTGACGAGCGGAAAGCGTATTACGGGCTGCGTCCACAGAGCGGGATTGGCTAAGATAGCTCGTAGCGTCCGCTGCGTCCGGACGTAAGGGGAAACAGAGCATAGTGCATTCTCTTTCTGGAATCTTGACCACCTTGACCTCAATGTGCCAAGAATTGTTTGAACTGGCGCAAAAGAGGACAGGGGAAAGGGATTTAGAAGCGAATTTGTGGACACTCTCCTGTGATTCCCTCTTTACATTCCTCTTTCTTTTTTTTTTCCTTTTTTGCAACAATTTGAATATACTGGAGTTCCTCGCTTTGCACGGGGGGGGGGGTGCAAAGTACTTGCGCTTGGTTGTTAATCAGCGACAGAGGCTGCTGTACTAGAGTCGATGTTTCTCCTAGGCGTGCACGCGTGTCCTTCACTCGCGTACTCCTCAACAAGTCTTGCTGCCTGATCGAATTCTAGTTCGGCTGTTATGAATATGCTGTGCCGGACTACATGTCGCGGCAGGCATATTAAGAACTTATTGAGGAATGCGTCAGGAGCCGAGCCTGCCGTCAAACTAAAGCACGGCAGGTGTCATTTCTGCAATGCGTGAGTCCCGTTTGTTTCTAAACTATTTTGGCACGCATTATACTGCATATCACGAATCATTTTAGAGTAAACTTCAATTGCAGCAGTTAAGGAGCTAAAGCACCCCTTTCTCACCTTTTATTCATATATCACCAGCTTGCACCCTACTTGTCAAGTGTCTTTGCGAGTAATACAATTACTTTTTCAAAATATTTGTTTTCTACTCAAAATAGTTCGTAGTGAAAATAACTTAAATGCTACCCTAAATACAAATTCAAACGGGAATTTAGTATCTTATCTTCAATAACTTTGTTGACTATTTGGCACAACACTGCACCTATCGAGGCTAAGTCATGAATAGCTTAGCGGACACCGCCTTCTCGTACCCTGGTGTTGATCAATGCATTTAAGACCATGGAAAGAGGTGCAAGGCATGCGCCGAATGCTGTTGAGCGACAACGAACACGGCTTCACAGATATTATACCGTACCGCTGGAGAGCTACCTAATACTCATCGTGGTCCACTCGTACACAAAGTGGATAACAGCATCGGCCGAAACCACAGTGGAAGCCCAGTGCGACATCTTTGGTCGATATGTACACTCAAGGACACTCGTGTTTAAGAACAGAACCGAGTTTAACAGTATTGTTTCCAGAGAGCTTTTAAAAGGGTCATACCCCGTACGAAAATGTGAGATATGACCCTAATATATTTCATATATGGCCATATATGATAATATAAGGACTCAAATATGCCCATATACCGCTATATATGGGAGCAGATACGGCCAGATATCGCCATATTAGTGGCCAAATACTGCCATATAAGTGCGCAAATCCGGCCGTATATCGCCATATGCGCGTGCAAATACAGCCATATATCGCTGTATACTGCCAAATACTGCCATATACGACATATATGGGTAAAAATGTATCCCCTGATAATAATATATGAGCCCGTTTCGGTCGTGCAAGCAAACCGTCATATGTACTCGCCAAGACACTAGTTGATTGATCTATATTGCATGAGTCTTATGTAATTGGTTAACTATTGTTAACATCCTTAAAGTGAAGTTATTGCAGATATTTGAACCAATTAATCAATTGCGCATTTTGAAAATTGAAAGACAAATGAAATTTGTTTGTATGTTTGACGTGTGACAATATGACGAAGTGCATAAGGTCGGAAAACGAGATAATCAAATAATGGATTTTAGATCGCAGCTCTTAGGCACCCGTTTCCGCGTTAAGCGGTGTCGGCGTCGCCATCGGTGTAACCGCTCCGATAAATTTAGCGGGAAATTGAATTGGTGCTTATGTCACGTGACGTAAATTTTTCCGCTAAATCTAGCAGTGAAACTAATTTTGTTCATGTTTCCCCGCTAAATTTAGCGGGGAAACACGAACATTTTAGTAAAAAATTTGAAATTTAAAAACGCGAACCTAACAGTGTACACATCATTTTAAATGTATTGGTTTATTGGAGTGGTTCCCTAGATATCTTGGAAGACGGGCCCTTTTCCGACATTTGCAAGCTGAGATGACGTGCCACGTCACTGCCGCAATTCGGAAATAGCGCGGGCCTTAAATCAGCAACGGTTGTCGTCTCCCCAGTTAAGCGAATTCGAAACTAACAGTAGTACACAGAGAGCTGGTCAAAAATTGAGTCCGCCGAAACCAGTGGCCGATATGGTCTAATCGGTTAAGGCGTCGCCCCGGACAGGCGATTGTTGCGGGTTCAATCCCCGCTCTTGGCCCAATTTTTCGCCAGCTCTCTTTCCCTTTCCCTAACTTTAATGCAATAAATTCAATAATCACCTTCTCCCCTCTTCGTTCACAATATTACTACGGCTGCACTTTTCAATCTTCACTCATTCCCAATATATATATATATATATATATATTTGTGGACATCATGCGCAAAAAAATAGTCGCGCTTATTTTTTCATTGAAATTATAATGAGGGTTATACGGTGTAAAACATAGTATCTTCAAACTCGCATCGTTTTGGGTCACTTTCGGGCTGGACAGCTTCTTTGGAAGTTCAAAAGCTGGACTTCATAGAGCTGTCCTGTTCACTTGGTATTGACAGCAGGGTAGACGCTATGCATGTTTTAGGCGAACCGTGTCTCCGGTTAGGATCACGTGACTACAGTCTAGAAGCTGTTGGTAAGGCAGAAAACGGCACCTGCCTGGAGCTCAAAGCCACACATAGCATTCACTGCACTATCAACCTTGGGTACAAGTGGCAAATCCGTTCGTTGAAGTTGTAGGGCCAGCAAGAAGGAGAAGAAAGAAGAACCGGGGGCTAGAGACACAGAGCTCGAGACCGAGGACACCATCACGAACTGCCGACCGGGATCGAATGTACATATAAGTAAATATATGAAGGGCAGATGAACACCCTTCATATGGTGACCCGGACGTGATTGCGACCTCAGCAAACTGAAATCCACACCTGACAGGACTACGCAACGGCAAGTCACCGTCGTTTTCCCCTCACAGTTCTTCCCACAGTAGCCCGACATGGCTGACGCTAACGCCGGAGGTGAACAGCCGACCACCGAACAATTGGTCCACCAACTCGGCACTGTCAGCCGCCGACTACCCACATTCTGGCCTGCGGACCCGGAATTGTGGTTCGCGCAAGTAGAGCAGGAGTTTGCCCGTAGAAACATCACCGCACAAATGACAAAATTTCGTGAGGTCGTCACGTCCTTGTCGTCTGCAGGGGCAGTGGAAGTGAGAGACATCGTCATTTCTCCACCAGACCAAGTGCCCTATGAACACCTCAAGCGAGAGTTGATCCGGAGAACCACCGCGTCAGAACAGCGACGCCTGCAACAATTGCTCACGGCTGAGGAACTTGGAGACCGCAAGCCGTCGCAGCTCCTACGACGCATGACACAACGTTTGGGCAGTCAAGCCTCCTTGCGGGATTCTTCCCTTCTACGAGAACTCTTTTTGCAGCGTCTGCCTTCGGATGTCCGCAGGATCCTGGCAACATCCAGCAATATTCCTCTCGACGACCTCGCCGAACTCGCCGACAAGATTCTAGATACGGCCCCACCCATGATTCAGGCGACCACTTACCCCACAAGTGGCCACCCGCTACCTGCGACAGAGGCATCTCCCTTTGATTTTCAAAGGCTGCACGAGGACGTAGCCCATTTGATAACTGAGGTGGCTGCTCTTCGACAAAATCGTCCTAACCTGCCTGAACCACATCACATGAGACGCTCTTTTTCAAAAGGCCGAGCAGACACACCACCAGTTTGCTGGTACCACCGTACCTACGGACCCCGTGCGCACGACTGCTCTCCACCTTGCAGCTGGCTGAAGGAAAACCCCAGAAGCACTCACTGAAGGTGACAAGTCAAGTGCTTCCTCCCTCTCCAGGTCACCTTTTCTTTATCGTGGAACAGAACACAAAAGTGAAATTTCTGATTGACACCGGAGCCCAAGTAAGCGTAGTACCACCGTCTCCCACAGAACGGAAATCTAAAAATGTCGCTTCGAGCTTACAGGCAATAAATGGATCCGGCATAGCTACATACGGACAGAAGTCGCTCACTCTCAATCTTGGGTTTCCGCGAATTTTTCGCTGGATTTTTCTTATTGCTGATGTCCACCATCCCATCTTGGGAGCAGATTTTTTGTCATATTTTGGCCTCTGCGTCGATGTACGTCATTTACGTCTTTTTGACACCACAACCCGACAAACCGTTACAGGGGCCATCACAAAGGCATCTCTGTCATCCTCACCTGCTCTTCACAGCACCACTTCTATCTATGACAACTTATTGAGAGAATCAGACCTGGCTAGACCAAGCAGCATTATGCGGCCTTTAAAGCATAATGTTACACACCATATTGTAACCTCCGGGCCACCGGTTTACGCTCGAGCTCGAAGATTAGCTCCGGAACGCCTTCGGATCGCCCGTAAAGAATTTGACCACATGCTGGAACTTGGCATGATCCGACCATCTTCGAGTTCGTGGTCTTCTCCACTTCACATGGTGCCTAAGGTGACTCCAGGTGATTGGCGTCCCTGCGGCGATTATCGCGCTTTAAACAACGTAACACAAGCTGATCAATACCCCGTGCCTCACATTCAAGACTTCTCAAACAAACTCCACGGGATGAAAGTGTTCTCTAAAATAGATTTAATCAAGGCTTACCACCAAATTCCCATCGAACCAAGTGACATTCCCAAAACGGCTATTACCACTCCATTTGGACTGTACGAATTTATCCGTATGCCATTTGGACTTCGAAACGCTGCACAAACGTTCCAGCGATTTATTGACCAGGTGACAAGAGGACTCGATTTGTGTTTTGCCTACCTTGACGATCTCCTCGTTGCAAGCAGAAATCAAGAAGAACACCTGGAGCACCTCCGCCTTCTCATGACACGTCTGGAGGAGAACGGCGTCATCATCAACCTAAGCAAATGCCAGTTTGGCGTTCAGGAATTGATTTTCTTTGGGCATCGCCTTGAGACCAACGGCATTAGACCACTACCGGATAACGTAGACGCGATTATTCGTTTTCCGAAGCCCCAGAACCTCAAGAAATTGAGAGAATTCCTGGGATTCATAAATTTTTTCCGGCGTTTCCTTCCTAACTGTGCTACTACTATCCAGCCTCTTACAGAGGCCCTGTCTCCTAAGAACAGCAAAGACCAAGACATCATCTGGACGGATCGCAGAGTCCTCGCATTTGAGAGGATTAAGGACGACCTCGCGAGTGCCACGATGTTGGTTCACCCGGTGCCTAACGCTCCAACGCGTGTCATGACCGATCCGTCCAAAGAAGGCGTCGGGGCTGTTTTACAACAGAACATTGAGCAGCAATGGCAACCGCTCTCCTTCTTTTCTCAGAAACTACGCCCATCAGAAAAGAAGTATAGTACTTTTGGAAGAGAACTCTTGGCAATACATCTCGCACTAAAACATTTTCGATACTTCCTCGAAGGACGCTCCTTTCACATAGTCACCGATCACAAGCCCTTGACTTATGCCTTAACATCCAGTGGACATACATACTCTCCTCCAGAAATCAGGCAAATGGCGTTCATTATAGAATTCACAACCGATTTCAGATACGTCAAAGGTTCTCGCAACAACGCAGCCGACGCTCTCTCCCGCGCAGATATACAGTCGTTGGAAGGAACCTTCTTGAGTACCGCCGATTTTCATCAGATGGCGCGGTCCCAACAGTCAGACCGAGAACTTGAAAATCTACGCTCTGGACACACCGCGCTCAGGTTCGAATATCTTCATCTTCCATGGTGCAGTGCCACTTTAACGTGCGACATCTCTACAGGCACACCACGGCCGTTTGTTTTTCAGCAGTTCCGTCGTCAAATCTTCACGGCTCTGCACTCACTCGTACATCCTGGCATTCGGGCCACACAACGCCTAGTCACATCACGATTCGTCTGGCCCAAAATCAATGTCGATGTTCGCACATGCACACGTACTTGTCAGCAGTGCCAAAAGGCAAAGATTAATCGCCATACCGTTGCGCCAGTCGCCAGGTTCAAGCTCCCGGATACCAGATTTTCCGAAGTTCATATCGACCTTGTTGGACCATTACCACCTTCTAATGGATATACGTACGTTCTCACGTGCGTTGATCGTTTTACACGCTGGCCAGAAGCAACACCGCTAACCAATATCACAGCTGAAGAGGTCGCCCAAGCCTTCATGACAACATGAGGCTCACGCTTCGGCGTACCAGACAAACTCACAACTGACAGAGGCCGACAGTTTGAGTCCCGCCTTTTTGCACAACTCCTACAGATTTTAGGAGCAACGCGAATCCGCACCACCTCCTATCACCCGGCCTCAAATGGTCTAGTGGAACGGTTTCATCGGCAACTGAAGACATCGCTAAAGGCCTGCAAAAATCCAACAAACTGGTCAGAAGCACTCCCACTTGTTCTACTGGGTCTTCGTACGGTCTACAAAGCAGACCTCTCCTCCACACCGGCTGAACTCGTTTATGGTACGACCCTAAGGCTGCCAGGCGAGTTTTTCCATACTCTCGAAGAAGATGCGGTGCCAGACATGCAGAACTATGTATCAAGACTCAAGACGACGATGAAAGCTTTGCGCCCACCACCTACACGACAACCCCTTAACAGGAAAGTTTTCATGAGCAAAGACTTAGATACGTGAACACACGTTTTTGTTCGCAGAGACGCAGTGCGGACACCTCTGCAGGCCCCTTACGACGGACCGTTCTCCATCATTCAACGGGGCCCCAAGGCTTTCCTTTTAGACCTAGGAAACAGACACGACATGGTGTCTGTTGATCGACTGAAACCCGCGTACATTGAGAGTGTACAGGTTTCGCCCCAGACACCATTGAAACCATCGTTGCGACACCCTCCACGACTTCCGACCAAGTCATCAATTTGCCGACATGTGCATTGGCAAACCGTGCCTTGGCCTTCCCGGAGGGGGGAGTAATGTAGGGCCAGCAAGAAGGAGAAGAAAGAAGAACTGGGGGCTAGAGACACAGAGCTCGAGACCGAGGACACCATCACGAACTGCCGAACGGGATCTAATGTACATATAAGTAAATATATGAAGGGCAGATGAACACCCTTCATAGTCATTGATGCCCCAGAAGATAAGACTTTTGTGTGTGCACTTCCGTTTTGGCCTTTCCTTCTCTCCCTTTCTCTCTCTCCTTAAGCTGAAAGCGTGGTAGAAGGTGCTTACTTGCCGAACCAATCAGCCATAGACTTTTTATCGCTTGACTCCGCTCTCTGTGTGCAGGAAATGACAAAAGCGTAGTCCCGTGGTGTGACGGATGACGCATTAGCCGTTGGCAAACTCAAAATACCTGCTTGCGGATGCGTACCTAGTTTGGCGTATGGCGCGCCCTGCGTGGCCGCTGTAGATTCTGCTTCTGTAGTAAATAATATTTCGTTCGAAAAGTCCTCCCCGTATATCGGCAACAAGCGATTTCTTCAAAGAAGCCCAAGAATTTTTCGTGATGCGTTTAGTGTTCGGTTCTACAAATGACAGCTTGTGGTACATCGTGTTGAATCTTCACATACAACTTCCTTCTTGTTTTTGCGTTTGAGTGGATCTGCCGTGCCCGAGTCGACATATATCTCGGATTACACCTTTCAAGTCCGTTATCGTCAACGTAAGTGCGCTGCAACCTACTTCGCCACAATTGATCGTTTTCCTACAGGTACACTTCCAGATTACCTCTAGAATTAGATCTCCTGGCAGCCGGGAGAATAATTTCCCCGCAATTCTGCCAGCAGTCACCTGCCATTGGCCATCTGAAATCATGTCACAACGGCGGTAGAATACTGAATTTTTTATTCTCCCTGCGTTTCGTGATAACACGTTCCACGGCCACCATCTCGTGGATACACGTTTCATACACACACGCTTCGTCGACATTAAGGTTTCATCGACATTCGTTACGTGAATGTCGATAACCGTGCTTTCCCTGGTAACCAAGCTGCGCGAAATCAGGAGTGGCATAAAGTGCAGCTCATGTAAAAATTAATAAAAGTTGGTACATGCTCAATATCCAAATGGTATTTTTCTTATTCAGATGAGAAGTCACTTTTGGTAGATTTTTGTAGAAAATAACAATATATATAAAGGCTGCCTTATATGATTGGGACATATCTGGCCTTATATGGGAGGCAGATATACCGCTATTTCGCAGACCCAGGTATGAATATATAAAATTGGGCATATCTGGCCAGATATGTCTTATATAAACGGATATGCTTTATATGGCCAGATATGCCCAATTTTTATATACCCATATCTCTATTGTATTTTTATAAGTCCAGATATACCATTTTTGTAAGGGACACCATGTACCCATCACCACTTTCTGTCACCCGCAGTTCATATATGGTTAGCCGAGCGTGCGATATGCAGTAAAAGAGGGCATTTGCGAGGTTCAGCCTCAAAGCCTTGGAACAAGGATTGCAAGCACCTCCCCTCTGTTGTTGAAGTTTCACAGCTGCAGAACCTCAGCAAAAAATAGGAAGTACTCCTCTGAACTATTTATTCAGCTACCGCATACAATCCCACACTGAATTTTGTCTGTATGTACTTGACTTCGTCCCCGCACCAGAGAGGTAACCTTGTTTTAGCGTGGGATAGACTGTGTGGGCGCGCAGTTTCGGCCTATGGCGGATTCCTTAAGTTGTCTGCTCATTTGGTGGCATACCAATGACAACAGTAGGCACCCCAAGAGGATTAGCAACAACAGCATGCGGATTAGCTCTGGATGCGGCTTCCCCACAAGTAGACAAGCCTGCATGTAGTAATTTTTTGACGGAGAGGCGAAAAGGTTGGTGGTTCGGTGGTTCGACACTCAGGCTGTTCCTCGGCAGCAGGGTACATTCAAAAAGGGCCGGTAGAGCAGCCAGGTGATAAGGTGCCCTGTCGGGAGACAAGTAGTGGCCGGGGTTCATGGTCAGCGCGGACCCCGCCGGCAACGAAGTAGAGGTGATGAATGTTAGGTTTAGGTTGAATGAATCATAGGGAAGAACATCAAAACTGAAGAACAAGAACAGAAAAATATGAAACGGGCCCTACTAGCGCGCGCCAGACACTACCAGCGACACCCTGGTGTAACTACTCTGGTGACATCCGGATCAGACCTTGGTACCGACCTCCCCGGCATCCGTGACATCATCCATGAAGTCGTCCGGGAAGAACTCCGCAATATGCTCCCCGCTGTGGATCGCCCGTCCTCACTGTCGCTCGCCGAGGTTGTCCTTTACAGATCCTTCCAACCTGAAGTTAAGATCAACACGACGACGCCAGACGAACTGACTTTGAGCTACACCGCCATGGCCCGACGACCGCAGCCAGCCAACCGCCAGGCCACGGCGCCACCCCGAAGAGACCCTCCGATGCCGCAGTATCCTCGATGCCAGGAAGGACAAGTCCAGGACGTCTGCCCGGAGCGACGCTCGCCGAGGAAGACCGACGTGCGGAGAACGGCCGATCGACGCCCGTTGTGCTACCACTGCGGGGAAGCCGACATATCTATCGCCGTTGTCCCTACCGGCAAATAGGGCTGCGTGGGTTCCACCCGAGCATTAGAGCGTCGAGCCAGCCTTCTCCAAACATGAAGGCATAGTGTGATTGCACACGACGTCAATCCGCCATTTTGTTGTTATTTTGCTTTTTCAAACAAATTTACTAATTTGAAGGATTACATCCCAACCGGTTGAGGAGATGTCGGCGTGGTAAAACATAAGCTTCTGTGCTCTACGCATTTGAGGGGTCATGTAAATCCTTGGAATGCTCGAGTTGGATACACGCCAGACAGCTGAAAACAACAAAATGGTGGACGAAATTACGTCAGCGAAAACACCTTATTGTATTTTCATATCCCCTATAATCCGTAATTTGCATATAGAGTACTTTAACTATATAACATTTCGTTTACCGATCGTTTGCGTCGAGTCCCACAAGCCCCTGCAGGCTTAGACGGACCCGTTACTGTGCACTGTGATGTGCCTTGACAAATAACCATTATTAATATTATTATTATTACAAATGCGTGTAATCTCCTTTTTGGATTATACAAAAAAAAAGAAAAAACAAGGACAAAATTATTGTTGCAGTTCGACGCGGTCGGGACACCCTGACTTTGGCATAAAAACAGCATTGTAAAAAATAAAAAAAAAGATAAGCAGAAATCTATAACGCTTTTGCTCGGTCGTGCGCGAACGTTGGTGAGGATCGATTTCAATGATTATCAGAAAGTTTGCCATTTGAAAAACCTATGTCGAGGCTCTGAACCCGCGACACAAACATTCGGTAGGCTTCCTTACGGATATCGTGGTGTTTTCTTAGGTACGTGAAAATACTTTGAGATTCAACGTTAGCGAACACTCATATTTCACAGGAAGAAATTATTGAACGAGATAAGGGGTATTTAAAACTCAAGGATTGATTGCAAATTACTTCATTGACAAATAAGAGTGTAATTAAAAATATTTTTGTGACGGCCAGTAGCTGGATGGTTTTAATAGTGTTCACAACTTAAATTGCTACGTAATTTTTTTAATACTTGAACTGAAAAATAGTAAAATCCGTGGATTGCCAACTTAGATTTATTTATACATTTCTGGCTAAAATAACGTGTTTTTTCATGTAAGTTAACCAGAATGCCTGTAAAATGATTATTTTCTAAATATGGATATATTAGATACGCGTGAGTAATATAACTCATGGATAAATAACGTAAAGGAATTGCCGACTATTTTAACTGGCTTACTCTATTTATTTATCGGACGCGATCCAATTAGAGCTTCTTGACTCCTTTGTAACAAGAAAATTTTACGTTTCAGCGGAGTCATCAGTCCCGGCATTGGAACAGAGAACTAGGGACATCCTAAGGTGTATTTTCCCCGAGTGTTGCTGAATAAAAAAACACGGGCTGTGTTTATGCTGTGCTTCGTTGCTTACTATTTGGCAATGTGATAAAGTTTCAACCTTTCTTTTATGGAGGTCTTATTCCACTGAATAAATTAAAACGGACCTGGTACCCGCACTCAGCCCTTAGTTGTAACAAAGCGTGGCCAGCTTGCTGCTCTGTTCCTAGTCAAACGTTTTTCTCTTCTTTTCGGCGTCTCATTGGAACAACGAACACGCCGAGCCTCAGCGGGCCACCGCGTCTATCCAGAAATGTCCTCAGTTGGCTACTTTTTCTTGCGAGGGTTTCTAAAGACGACTACAGCGCTTATGCAAACGTATGTCTTCTATCATAGGGTGGGTGAAAGGATGGTTGGTATTGAGGATGCCCTTTGCATCGGGCGGTAGCTTGCGTCAACTAGCCCAGAAACATTTACAGCTAGAAACATTAGCACGTCAACAGTTTAGCCCAATGTTCCTGTACAAGACTTCGTCCGAATTGCGAACTGAAGACCTAATTTTCGTGTACAGATCGTAAAAGTATTAGGCGCTGCAAAAAGAAAAAAAAAACATATGCGTCCAGTTTACATTTTGAACACTTTTTGTCCGCGTTCCGCACATTAAAAAGCGCGGCAAAATAGGCCAAGTAATATTGTCAGCGTCACCATCGCAACGAAGCGTCGTCTTTATGGAGGAACGCGCGAGCGCAGCTTCTCAAGCCAGCAATGAAGGCGCCATGTTCAGAAAGTCGTCTACTAACTTGAATACGGTAACGCCAGCGAAAGTCGGACGCGCCGTTGTGGAGGTCGACGCTGAGAGCGGTAAGCGGTCCCCCGTCGAACCCCTGGCGGCTACGACGAGGCTTGGTGCTAGCTGGGGTTCAGATTATATTCAAGTTTCTGCGAACGGAGCGAGTGGTGTCCGCGCTCAGAGCAGACTTCTTGGCAGCCTAGCTTGAGCCATAGCCTCCTACATACTGACAACGCCTAGCAGATCGCCACGAGAAGCGGCAGCCGAAATGGAAAAGGTGGAGCGACAGACAACGGAGGAGAGGAGGGCCACGTGATTGGATCCCCGCTGCGGCGAGACGCCGAAACACACCTCCCGAACGAAGAGATGTGTTTCGGGTCCTCTACGCTGCAGAAACTGTGCGCTGACGTTCAGGTCTTCCGATAAATGGCTTTTTGATACTCTGTGCTACCAGATCCTCGCGCTCCAAATCTGCGACCGGGCACTCTATAGCTCCGTTAGCGAACTGCCAGGCATTGTGAGTATAGAGGAGGCTGTATACTTGAGCCCAAGCTAGCGTTTCCGCGCCGGTAGCAGACGGCATTCAGAAGATGGCGCGGCTGGAGCTGGCTTCAGACGCTGCGTTCGCGTGGGTGTCTATTGACATTCGGTGACCATAAGCAGACGTAATTTATTGTGCGAAAGAAGACGGTGGTGTATCGAGATCAGGTGTCCATTTCGCTTCTTTCGACGTGTTTCTCACTAGCCGGAACGTGAACAAAAGAGTTCAAATTAAGAACTTAACGCAGATGGCTGATTGTCTCAAGTACCTAGGATTTTGAGAACCTTTACACTAAAAGCACGTTGTTTTGGACATTTGATGGCTGGCTTTCTTCCCCTGGTACATGGGGATAAAGTAGCAAACATCCAAAGTGTTTATCAGTGCTAACCAGAGTTCGGCGAGTTCATAAAGTAGGCAGTACTTCGAAACGTGTTATCTGTTGTCCTTTAATGTCCGCATTGGACTGACTGTCCTGCTTTACCTACTGTAACACTTCACATCAGAAGCTTACTAGATTTGATTGTATAATGCACCAGTACGGATGGGGGATCACAGCGCTACCGTTCTAAAGGGTTTCCAAAACATATTTCCGAAACTCACAGTTATAAACACAAGAGAACTCTGGGAAGCCTGGTGTTTGTTTACTGTAACCTCATAAAGCAATTGCGCCCTAAAAGACCAGTGAAATCCTTGCTGTTGAGTTAAGGGTTACGATAACGATGGGTAGAGCTTGTTTAAATCTGCCTTGCCTTGTCCGTGCGTGTGGCGGCATTATTTAAATATTGCACACGCCACTACGATACATAAAATTGATTCTCTACTTATTCATCTTGCTAAATTTCAGGCCCAATCACATAGTTTGCAAATATTATTCTTTCATGTGGCAGTTGCAAACTCACAAGAGCAGCGTCGTCATACACATCAACGCTTGTTAATATTCTTCGAGTGCTCACAAGACAAGACTAGCAAAAAAATATGATTTACGGTCTAGAGTTTCACATATCATATCAACGGACAGGTCATTCAACTCGCAAGAGATCGTCCCTGCCTAACCAAGAATGCTGTCCCTTTTATCCTACCTGGCGCCCCTGCATAACTTTCAACGAGGCTTCCCGACAAAAGTCTAAATTCAACAAATCATCGCTCGTCGAAGCACACCAAGACTGTCGACACGCCACATAATCCTGGTGTGCGTCATCGCAATATTCTTAGTTTTAAAGCAGTTCTTACTTTACTCCTTTGAAACACTGCGCCTTGCGAAATAACTTCTAGACAGTGTACGCTGTACCAGAATCGGAAATGACTGTTGCTTTTTCTACTTTTTCAAGACATGACCAGAGTGTTACACTCAACAAAGTCATTCTGTGTGAAGAGTGCAGTTCAACTGTCCGCGCCACTATTTCTGTCCAAGGAATTCTTGTGCACTAGCCTACACTGCCCACCTCTGCGAAGGCTAACTCCATTCTCAGACAAGCGGATTTGTTTGTACCTTGTAAGGTGATCGAAGTTAAACAACAGTATCAACTAATACTCTCCAAAAATGTGTACAAAACGCACGGCAGTGGCCAGTTCATTGAGAAATGTGCGGGCATAAATTAAATCAGAAGTCGTGTGTAGACTGTTGAAATGAAAGAAAGCTACTTCATAACCAGCTCTTATATCAGCGAAACAAAAACTCAATCGTTCAAACACTGCAAAGCGCTCGTGCTAGATGAAGCTGAAGGCACCAAGATTGACAAGACGCCAACAAAGGTTAAAAAACCTTGAAGCTGAAGTAGAAAAAAAATGAAAGCCAAGAACTCAAAAGTTCAACCATCTGAACTTGAACTTAAAATCAAGACTTTCTCTCCAAAACAGGCAACTGCAGTAAGGGCGTGTTTCGCTGCTTAAAAACGAAAAAGTTCCAAGGGTTTCAAGTACTAAAGTAAGTGGGTTTTTGAATTCTTGATTACGCGAATAAAAAGTAAGAAGTTGTACGAGCACATACGCAAGGAAACAATCATGCTGCTTCCAAGTCGCGCCTGTCTCCAGAAGTAAATTCGCAAGTTCCGAGTGGGCTGGGCTTCAACAAGACCGTGTTGTCAGCAATGCGTAAATAATTAAAAGGAACTCATATCTTTGCAGTGGCTATTTCAACGTCCACCGTCAAAATATCTCAAATTATTTTGACGTCTAGGACGTCACTTTCGTGAAACGTCAAAGTAGTGGCTCTTGTATTTCGACGTCCCCCGTCAATGCAGCCTTCGCACAGTGGTAGAGTGGTAGGGTGGTTGCCATTTCGTGGTTCGTTCTGCTTTGTTTTTGATGGTGTTGTCGGCGTTATGTTGACGTGTTGATGGAGTCGTGTGTTCCGTGCCTAAGAAGTTTCGGTCCTGGTTGGCAGTGGAAATGTCTTATTCATCGTGCGTGGGACTGGCTCGACAGTTAATTCTTTCGGACGTGACACGCCCGGCGGCGATGTTCTGAGCTCGCACGTCATTTCGGCACGCGTCTCACTTAAAAATTTGAATCTTCCAGAAGGGCGAGCTAGATATCCCTCTGTCTTGCCTGCGCGTAAGAAATGCAAGTGCGTACACTGTGTAACACTGAGAAATCTAGCACGCTTTCTGTGCCTCCATAACGTGCGAGCGCGTCTTCGTATGGTTACTGTCTCGCTTTGCATCTGGCTTCCCGCCCTGTTTTTAAACGGGTTTCGTGAATTTGTTGTTTAGTTCAGATTTTATTTTCGGTTCGTGTATAACGAGCGGGTTAGCTATGAAACGATGGGGATGTTAAATAAAAGTTAATGCGAAGGCATTAACTGTCTCATGGAGCGGAGCCGGCGGCGTCTGTAACCGCAAAAAAACGGCACTTAGATTTGCTGCGACGCGTCACAGCAACGAGGATGCCTCGTCACGGAAGCCGGCGGGTGCGCTCAAGGTCAAAGCGGACGAGCTTCAGAAATAAAACACAGAGAAAAGCTCAGCAGCGCAATGCTTCGCCACGGAAGCCGTCGTGAAGCCGGCAAGGTTCGCCGCGGCTGCGCCGTGGGGGAGCGTGATGTCACCGCCGCAGAGCCGTGTGCGATAGGAATATGTGGCGCGCTGCTTGTAGGAATTCGCTACGTGTAGAATTGCTTTAGCATTCCTACACGTAAGCAGTCTTAAGTGTCTCTGCCGATTTGTTTTTCCACATCACTTAAAGGGTCATAAAAACTGCAGTCGACCGCACATTAGTTTTCGGTAAATGCGTGTTGAACGGCGACGCCACCTGTAAGCAAGATTATATTTGTTTGACCGCCACTTTCGATCACTTTCCAGGCCGAACTCTGAAGCTCCAAAGTTCTAAGTTTCAGAGATCAAAATAAGGAGAAAAAATACTGTGACCGGGGAGGGGCGTCAAAATGATTTTAAAAATATTTTCGCGTCTGCAGGAAATGGCGTCACTGACGTCAAAGTAACATTTAAACTTATTTTGAACGCGGACCTCGAAATAGTCACTATACTAAAAGTATTAAAGGGGAAGCGGCGGCCAAAGCTACAAAAAAAAAGTAAAAAGGTATGTGACAGTCACCCCTTACGTGCACCACATGTCGCACGGCTTTATGGGGATACTAAACCGAAATTAGGATTTCGCAAAATAAGGCCGCAGAAGCGTTGAACGGGACGCTACGAACTCCAAAACATCACTCGTACATCGATATCTGAAACGGATGGCAGTACTTTTGGAAAAGAAGGGCGCGATAAAGCGAGATCTTTGACGTCATTGTCCCCCTGTGAAATCTGAGAATGAGAAAAGCGGCCTCGCTTCTCTCCTCCTCGCTTCGGTTCGCCAGCTCGACGGGACGTAGAGAGAAGGAGAGGGAATGGGAATCGTGACGTGACTTGTCTCGTCGGCCTCGACGGCCTTTTTCAATCGCGCATTTCTTTTCAAAAAATACGGCGATCCGTTAGAAGATATCGCTGTACGAGTGATGTTTTTTGGGTTTTGCAGCGTCCCACCTATCCGTCCAGCCTTATTTTGTGAGCTCGAAATTTCGGTTCAGTATTCCTTTAAAAGAGCATCCTCGAGATGTGGGGTTGTGTTTTTGGCACGTAACAAGGAGCGGAATATGCTTCGCTGTGGAAAAACGCGCGAACACTAAAAAAAAAGACAGAGGGAGTGTGGATGCGGCATAAAACACCGCATCGAGTTCGTGCTATCCACCAAGGGCGTCGTACACCGTATACACTTCTCGTGCGGGAACGTGTACATCGGGCAAACGGGAGCACCGTAGGTCGTTAACAGGAACCGCGTGCTCACATCCGGCATTGCACTGCCGTGACTGCGCACGCGTACTAGAAAGGGCCGTCGTGCTGTATAAATACAGGGACCAAAAAGGTCCCAAAATTGTGAAGACTCACAAAAAAGAAAAAAAAAAGAGGGCACAACCTGCGTGTGAGTAAGGCTTCCTTGGCTTTGAAAGAGGCCGAATTTTTAGATCGGGGAAGGTCGCCTATGGATAAGTATAAATGATAGCACCCAATTCTGTGATGCGCAGGCGACATTCCATGATGATTAGTAGAGAGTCGTGTGTTTTACTGCGATAGCAGTTAGTGGGACACTTCGCGGGTTTCGCGCCGTCGACCGCGCTCCATACACACACCGTCGAGAAGACAAGGCCGTAGTGCTGACATTTTAACGCGTTAGCGTTCCCGCAGTGAAATGTCATGTGCATTGTTACAAGTGTGCTGTTTTGCGAACTTCCAGATAATTGTGTGGCGCGCTCCTGGCGCAGAAAAGCCAGCGTCAACGGCGCTGACGAGAAAATCCTGATTGATCGATAGGGTCATGACGTCACCGCGACATGACTTTGCGCGGGAATTTCAAACAACCCACAACGCTCACGTGACGTCACGCGTGGAATTCAAGTGATTAAAACATAGCATGTAATGCAAATTAAAGGTCGCCGCACGTCTCAAATGATTTCCCTTATAAATTAATTCATTTGTCTTAAAGAAAACATTTGAAGAATTTTAGGCTGGATTCGAACCCACCACGACCCCTCGGTCGCGAGTCAGACACGATACTGACTGGGCCACGCAAGGCACGCTAGCACGGCGAATGAGAAGGCAATGCTGAACGGGGCCCGATAACGCTATCGCGTTCCCCTCTTAAAGGCGAAGCTTAAGCGGCCTCCAAGTTTGTGCATCACAGGACAACGCTGAACATTGATTGGAAACGAGTGCTGCTTCAGCGGTCGGCTTCGAGTCAAGTTTGAGCCGAACGTTGAAGCAAACGTCGTGTCCAACCTGTGACCAGCGTTGGCGTTCGCTGATGACGACATCTTATCAGCACTACGGCTTTGTTATCTAGGAGGTGTTGTCCATACCGACGCGGGCCATTTTCGGCACTCCGCCAAAAGATTTCACTGACGTCACGTCGCGCGACACGACTCCGACGTTATGCCGCGCACCACGTCACCTAAACGATAGTAATCATTGGAGAAGGGGAACAGGGGGTTCAAAGGACAAACACAAATCTCCAGATTACAGCTAGGTGACTGGTGCGCTCTGAAAAAAACCGCCTGGCTCTGCTTTGAACCAGGGACCTCTCCATTTCCAGTGGAGCACTCTACCGGCTGAGCTAACCAGGAGTTAGACGTCAGTAGAGCAAACGGGCTTTATCAGCTGTCACCAGTCAACACCAACAAGGGTGAACGGCCAGCATGTTAAGTTTACGATGTTAATGCAATTAATTCAAAGCTGCGGGCGAGCTGGACAAAATAAAATATAATTTCATTCGTCAGCTCGCCCGCAACTTCGCATCAACACGTCACCTGTTACCTGGCGCCAGCTGACACCATGACGTGACATTGTCAAGTAACGTTACACAGTGACGCCACGCGACTTAATTACGTCAGGTGACACCGTGAACGACGTAATGTCATGACGTCACGTGACACTGTGACGTCACGCGAAACCATGACGGCACGTAGAAACATAAACATGAGACAGCTGATAATGGAAACAATAAGAACAAAGCCTTTTCGCTAGCTAATTATGCCAGAAAGATTCTCGGTCGATAAAAAGAATAAAGCTAGGTGGGTGTTCAGCCGCGAAACCACGGGTGTGAAAGTTAGGTGGAGCTACACGCTTGAAACTTGAGAGCGCGGTTTTGGAAGTGTTCTTCAGTGACCGCAAGACGTTGCTAGTGTCTAATACCATATTGCATAAGACGTTTAGGCAGCCACAACGACGACAGGGAACGGTTCATGCATACACCCTTCCAACAGTTTGCTTTGAAAACTTTGGGACTCCCGTCTGAATAAGCGTAATTATCTAACATCTTGTTTAGAAATAAAAACACATTTTGACTTGAAATATGCAGTTTCGTCGTTCCCTGGATTTCAAATTTGGGCGCGCGATTTTCGAAGTGTTCTTCAATTACCCCAGGGCGGTCCTAGTTTGTGGCCAATAAAATTGTTTAACAGGTTCACAAAATACTCTCTACTTAATACACCCTCACTGGATCCAAAACGCTATGGAATTTTCGTCCGATGTGTTGCTCGGTTTAATACGAAACGCCTATGCGGACTCTATGTTGCGCGCTCGCACCTTTGCCGTTCATACAGTTCATCTTGTCCGGAATGACACCTTAGCAGCTCTGACGTCACACCCCAGTTGGTACAGTGTTTCACCTCACAGGTAGCGCAAGTGTTTTCCAATTTTTTAACTGGTTATCCCGAGAACACAACAAAAAAAGGGGTGCCTTTTTTGCCCACAATGTGTAAAGCAAAAGATATAGCTGTAGCACGTTTGCGCACCTCAGGATCCTCACATCGTCGTGTATGCGCGGCACGGGCAGCCTCTCGTTGGTGGTCAGTGCGGGTGCGACGCCGGTCGCGGAAGCCAGCCGTTCCTTCCGCGATCGCTCCTGGGACAGAGTGGCGCGCGACGAGACTAGACGAGATGTTTTGGTGACGCCACCTCGCAGGCGCCTTCCTGTGACGGAGCTGGTAGGATGCGAGCAGACGACGCGCTATGTCAAAGCACGGATTGGCTATGTTAGTTCGCACCTATGCCGATTAAAAACAGTTTATTAAATGGCGTTTTTGTGGGTGACCTTTCTAATGAATAACAGCGCCTCGTAGGGTCTTTTTATTTAAAAAAAAAAATACTTTAAAATGTTTAAAAAGAAGCCTGGAGCTTCACATTACAGCTTGCGCGGCGTGCGTCAGGGCTATTCACATTCTCTCTGATTCTTGTTCTTTTGGATATCTGGAGGCTGCTGTAGAAAAAGGTTTTGCAGTCGCCAAGTAAATGACGGGCTCTCTTAGCTGTGCACGCGCGCATGTTGCAAAGCGCCGCACACCTGTTTTAGCTATATTGAGCTAACCGGTGCCGACGCTTCTATCCAAGTGCGACTTGACAGTTGCTGACGAGCACATGCTCGTCAGCAACTGACTTTTCCCGCATCGAATACATGGCAAAAAACTTTGTCACATCGCAACTTCTGTTCGAAAGAAAAACAGAAATTTCCATAAATTCTTGAATTGTAGCGCATGGCCCTGCACGTTAAGGTCATTAATTGGTTCTATCAAATTTTTAATAAGAATTGTTTACAAATTTAAAATTGCTCACTAAGAAGCACATCAAGCACTATGCACATTTGGGTCCGCAAAATTCAACATCGGTGGTATTCATACCAAGTGTATGCACCAAGAAACTGAGGGAGAGAAGAAGACGAGGGAGCGCGGGCACGTCAGAACGCCGAGCTCCGATTCGAAGGATTAGGGGGTAGACCTCAAGCCAGCTGCATTTGTCTCCGCCACACTCGTCGAACGCCTTCGAATGCGAGATGTCAAACGCCTGAAGCCAGCGTTCTGCGTTCTTACGCGTTCGGCGAGTGTAGGGGAGACAAGGGCAGCTAGCTCGGCGTTCTGACGTCCGCGCACTCTTTTGTCGCCTACTTTCCATCAGTTTCTGGGCGCATACCTTATTTTTCGGAACGCTGAAGTGTCACCGACTTAGTAGATTTAGGACTTCAATCGCGAGGGGGTCTCGCACGTTTCGCGTCGACCGGGTGAATATGCAGCCATTTAATTGAAACGACTCCGGAAGCCAGCAACCTCTTCTTCCTGCCAGTTACACTGAGGAAATGTTTATTTACTGGTTTACAAAGTTCAAACTATTAAGAGACCAGCACTCACATAACAAATTGGAACCAACAGAATACACGAGAAGTTATCGAATTTCGTTTTTCTATTTTCAATTTGATGAGGCATTCCTTTTTTCCGTTTCATTTTGTCCGAATCATAATAACAAAACACACCCTATTCGCCGTGGTAGATGGATATTCTATTTTCATCGTCCAGCTTTTTGCACTGGGGTAGAGAACAGCACACCACCATCTCAGCACCAAAAGTGTTTGGTAGCACGCGTCTACGCGTGGCATGGTTCCAAGCTTTGGTAAAATGTCTTACTACAAATATCACTTCACCAAATGAACCCGAAGCGTGAAACATACTTTGCCGCGCGTTAACCAAACAGCGCATGAAGCGAGCTGACGAACCGAGGGTTCCAAGATCTGTGCGGTCTGTATTACTCATGACCTCAGAAACGATGATGATGATGGTGATAGCTTGAGAAGCGCCCGCTGCAGTTCGCGCACGCCCCCAATAGAAAAGAGTCTGCGGCAGTGACGGCGCAACCAAAGGCGCAGGCTTTCCCTCTGTTTATGAGTAGTGAAGGGAGGGGTAATGTTGACGTTCAGCGATGAGCAGAGTGGGGGACTTATGCAGATAAACGAGGCCGAGCTCTGCGGGGAAGGCGGGTGCAAAGCGACGAGTTGTCGCAAACATATTTTGTTTCGAGTTGGGTTCGATAAGTAGAAATGTTGTGGTGAAATCGAACGCGGTAGGAAATAGGAGTTCCTCCAACATTAGCAGTAGAAACCGGACACTGCCAAAGTGAGATTTCGTCTAATGGCGCATTCACACTGGAAGCAGATCCGCGTTCGCAAAGCGGTTGCGAACGCGGTTGTATAAAGATTCAGTGCAATTGCACGTGCACTCGATGACATCAAGTGCGCGTGCAATTGTACTGGATCTTCATACAACCGCGTTCGCAACCGCTTTGCGAACGCGGATCCGCTTCCAGTGTGAATGCGCCATAAGGCGTGAAATGTTTGAAAACACCTGTTTTGAGGTTATCGCTAAGGCCTGACCAAACAGGGCACCTCAGAAATCGTAAGGCGACACGACTCCGTCAAAAATCGTGAAGTTGAATGAAGCGTCCGGCACTCCGATGTCTGTTAGAACACCACCAAGCAAACATGATTTTCCGCCTCGCTTCTTCCACTTTTCGGTGACCTCGGTACTCGCCAGACTTTACGTCACACGCCACCTGCTACGAGTAAGAGTAAAGCTATACGCACTACGTAGTGCACTTCGGTCGGAAATGGCTATACGCACTACTCGGAGAGCTTATGCCATTTGGGTCACCTTTTTCGAACGGCGCGTGTCACCCTTTTTGTCACTTTCGAACGAGCGCATTTGGGTCACCCTTTTCGAACGGCTGCTAATAACAAAACTTAACCGGTACACGCCGCTTCGCGGCGTTCAGCCGGCAACCCAAGCCCCGCTGTCCCCGATCGCACCTCCGGAAAGGGAGTCCCATACCATTTAGTTCTACGAAGTTTCGTCGAAAATATTCATTTTTTTTTCAGTGTTTATCGTAAAAACAAAATGTTGTAAATATCGCCAAATGCCTCGACAAAGCAAAATCTTCGAAAAAAGAAAAGAAAAAAAGTAGGCCCAGTGCGGTTCGAACCCGCGTCCTTTTGCGTATGAAGCCGACACCTACCACTATGCTAAGGCCGCCTCCCCCCCCCCCCCCCCCCCCAAAAAAAAAAGAAAAAACAACTTTATTTACATATTGCAGTTACAAGTAACATGCGTGGCCACTTTCACATATTTAGTCATTCTATTTTGAGGACAGAGAGACACAAAGAGTTGTTTACAGCACACAAGATAGCACAAAGAGTCGGTCCCGGTTAACAGCCTACTGTCAGAAAAACGTTATTGCTCGCGCGCTCACGAATCCCGTTGCCTTGCCGCAATCAACCCTTAGAGGGCCAGAAAGCGTGGGAGCCCCAGTTAGCCCCACCCCTGTCCCTCCGTTACCGGGCGCGCTGGTCCCTGAGTTGCAGTGTTGTGCCCGTTACCGAAAAAAAGTAACGAAATAGCGTTACTCGTTAGTTTGGTAAAAATTAACGGTTATTGAGCTACGTTACTCCTTTATAAACGTAACGAGATACCGTTACCGTTACTTTTCAAAAATAACGAACGCTTCTTTTACGTTACTTTTACGTTACTTTTGTGTTCGAGTACATATGTTTGGCAGAGATATGTTCGCTTACAAACGTGCCTTCGGTCTCGTGAAAGAGAAAACTATTCAATATTAGCCCACCTGCTTAATATATTAGATTATGACCATGGTCGACATGTTTCCGGAATGCGTTAATGAACTTATTAAGAAGCTCTAGGAGCGCTAGCACTGGCATAAAGCAACGAAGTCAGTGAAACATCAGCAAGTTCTAAAAAATACCCGTGATCTGTGAACATTGTGAAAAGCGGGCTGAAGAGAAATTATAATCGAGAAACGTACTCACATTGATGTGCTTTTTTAAGTTAAAACTAGACGTCTTTGATGCGCGAAGCAGCTTAATTTTCGGCATGCAGAGTAGGCGTTGAAACTGTAAATTATCTGATTCCGTCTCCTTTAGTTGATATATTTCCTTCAATCCTGGCCATAGCGACGGAGTATCGTTATTCATGTTCATCTCACACGTAGAATGAGTCGCAGATGGTAGTCAATCGGCTTTTATAAACTACGGCATGCGAACGGGGACTGCTGGAACACAACCAGCGAACCAGCACCCCTCATCTTTAAGTCGGTTTTAGTAACCGTCCGGTTCATACCATTACCAGAGACTGATTTACTTCACTATGTGGAACAGGACACCGGTTACCAGCACACTGGTTATAATCACTTGCTCCCTCTTACCAGCAGTAGCTCTTAGTTTTTCTGTGAAAAAAAAATAAAAGGTTTCGTGTTTCTAAGTTTTTGTTTCCAGGTTTAAAACTTTTTTAATCTTTTTATTATGACCTTAGTGAAATAAAGACTAATCAAGCGAAAGAATCTTCTGTGTACAAAAGTGGGTCAGGAACTTTAAGGCAGCGAGGGGGAGAGCGAGGGTAAAATATTCCACTAAGGTTTTTTTTTTTTTTTTTGTAACTAGAGGAACGAGCAAATCGCTTCGCCACTATAGTAGGTTACAAGTCAAGAAGGTAGCGGCAAATGCCCCTCAAAGGGAATCATATATCCCTCCGCCACCTCCGCATCCAATAGCGTCCCATCGTTTCCGTGACGTTGCGGCCAACGCGCGAGGAGGGTCGTGCCTTTCTGTACATATTTGCTTTATCTCTCGACTTTGACTTAGCATTGTGGAAGCCACGAGAGGGAGGTTAAGTCTTCCCCCTTCCGATGGAAACAAAGACGACTTTCGGGGATTAGCTTCCCCCTCCGATTGATACAAAGGCTGCTTTCAGGGGCTCGGTTCCTTCTCCGATGAATACAAAGGTCGCTTTCTTAAAAAGTGGGGGTCGGAGACAAGTTGGCACCACTCTGTGGCCATTATCTATCCATTGAAGCGGAACAAGGAGCGTTTCCAGTGAACTCTTCTTTCGATTGCGGAGGGATTTGAAACCGGCGCACCACGCTTCTGGGAGGAGCTTCTCCTATACCTTCTTTTTTTTTATAGTTGTCCACTGTTTTAAACGGATGTCTCACTCTTCCCCCCCCCCCCCCCCCCCCGCTGTCCACCTCTGCTACACAAAGCAGAGGGGGAAGAGGAGGGAGGGGAGTGGGCTGTAACGCAGTCGTTCGTTCAAGCCTTATGAGTGGTGACTCTATCAAAAAAAAAAAAAAAAAAGGTGGACGAACGGAATTAGCTGGTAGCAGAAGGTTTGTTTCGCCTTCGAGAAGCGAGATAATGTCGCCTTTAACGGATGTCTCTTTTGGTGAGAAAGTTTTTTTTTTTAAGTTTATTGTGACGGATGCTGGTTCCGTGCAGCGATAAGCTTGTGCAGGCTTTTGAGATGGGTGGGTGAATAGATGGACTGATAAGCAGAGCAGAGAAGCTAGATCCTCCGTTGAGCTTAGTGACCTAAATTTAGTTCTCCTAACGTCTCCAGTTTTATGCACAAGATTGTGTATTCCAAACGTCAGATCAGGCGCCGTGACTTTTTCCAAATACCCAATGTATTTTACCAGTGTTGGTCAAAAGTAACGAGTAACGAGTAACGTAATTCGATAGCCGATACCGTAAAAAAGTAACGAAAATACTTTATTCGTTAGTCATTCAGAATACTAACGAATACGTTACTGCGTTAGCGAAAAATGTAACGCGTTACCAGTAACGTCGTTACTAGTAACGCGTTACCTCCAACACTGCTGAGTTGTTTTGCCTCCAGTCTATCTTTTATGTGCTGCCATTTTCTTCCTTCGTGGTATTCCTCTCCCGCGGCAATCGAGAGGAGCCACCTCAGCCTTGACGTGAAGTAGTCCCATGTCGGCCTAGCGTCGGTGTGACATTCCACCATGGCAGTGCGCGCCAACCAAATGGCCTGTAGACCCAGCAGGACAATTGCCGGGGCTACGTCCGAATCGTCAGCACCTCCGAGGAGCAAATACTTAAAGGTTATCCACTCGATTTCAAAGTCCTGCCCAATGCCACCCTGAGTTCGTCCCAGAAGAGGTATGCGTTTGAGCATTCGACGAAGACGTGTTGTATCGTCTCACTCGGGCCACACATGTCGCAGTTCGCAGACCAGGGGACGAAAAAACCCCTCGCGTCCAACCACACCTTCGCAGGCAGCACCTCAAAGGGGGACCGGCTCCATTCTGTACAGGGGCACTGGGAGGACGATGGCGAGTGTGTCCCAGTAGAGCGTCTTTCGGCTGGCAGCAAGGAGGTACTCGCATGAGAAGTGGACCAGGAAAAACTCAACTGAGGCGGCGATTTCTGCGTAGAACCGCAGACCCTCTCACATAGTGGTGTGACCTGCGGTACTGACCATCCATCTGCCGAGGTACGGGTAGCCGAGGTGATGTAGGGCACTTAAAAAGAGGGGGTCACTCCTGTCTCTGAAGAGAAGGAAGCGCTGCACGTGGAGCTTAGCACCACGTTCACAAGGCCCAGACCTCCGGCCGCCAAACTGAGGAAGTGGTTGCTGCGCCGCGTCCTCTCCATCGTCGACCTCCAGATGAAGCTCGCCCAGCTTCGGTGAATCCGATTGGCAGTTAACTCGGGGCAAACGGCAGCTTGTGCCCAGTAGAGTATTTCTGGATATGAAGTGGAGTTGCAGATGTACGCTCGATTAAAGAGCGATAACCGCCTGCCGAGCCACGGGGAGAGCTTCGCCTGAATGGCGTTGGTCTTCTTCCGCCACATTTCCACCGTGGGCCCACGTTCTCCAATCGGCGCACCCAAGTAGCTGTCAACCGCTGTTCTCCATTCGATGTCTGAGAAGATTTTGGGCGTCGTGGCCCAATCCCCGAGCCAAGCACCGATGGACTTCCGCCGGTTGACCTCTGCTCCAGACGCCTGGGAAAATACTACAACGTGCTGCAGAGCAGTCTCAACCTGAGTTGGAGCTGCAAATCAAGGCCACACCATCGACGTAAGCAAGGAGCTTCACGTGTTGACTGCCCATCTGCAGTCCTTGTATGGTTGTGTCCCGTATGATGGCCCGGCAGAGGGGCTCTAGTTGTAGGGCGAAGAGTATGGAAGAGAGCGGGCAGCCCTGTCGCACCGAGCGGCCTATCGATATGGAGCGCCCTTTATCGCCATTGACGAGAAGTCTCGTCGATATGTCTCGGTAGCAGGGGCCCACCCAGTCCAACATTTCGTCCCCGACCTCACATTTCTTCAGCACAGCCCTTAGGAACTCGTGCGACACCCGGTCAAAGGCTTGGCTCATGTCGAGTTGAAGGACCGCCAAAGGCTGATGTCCCTCACCACTTGCCTCCCTGATGATACACATGGCGTGGAGGTTTCGCGCTATGAACGCCCCCGTAGACCGTACCCGCTTAGAAAACTCGTTGCAAGCATTTGTTTTATGTGAGTTTCGCGTAGTGCGTATAGCCATTTCCGGCCGAAGTGCACTACGGAGTGCGTATAGCTTTACTCTACGGGGAGTAATGCTGTTCATCTATTCTGCCGTGCCCTCGTATCTTTTACAGTCTGTTCCACAATTAACTCGATCTTACTCTAGGGTAAGGGTTTTGTACCTTTGCGTTCGAAAACCTACCCGCGTCCATCGTCGCGCTATCTGTGTTATCACGGGACACAACCCGCCGAAGTAGCTCGGATCTACTTGAGTAAGATTTTGGAACACAGCCCTTCCCTTTCCGGTTTTCTGGACCCGAAGAGCAGCGGAAACCTTGAGCGATTGACCGACAGCCAACAGAGCTTGCGAGTGGCTGTCCAGGCCCAGGTGATGAGCATGCTCAAAGCCCCCGTGGAGGACACAATCGAAATTTGACTAAAAAAAAAAAAAAAACTTTCACATTAGGGAAAAAAACGGACGCAAGCGAAACGTTTTACGATTTCTGAAGTACCCTGTTTGGACGGGCCTTTAGCAGACAACAGGGGAACACGCTCCGCTGATGCTTCCTCGTCATTGTGCCGTTATTGGCGTGTCGTCAGGGCCCTCTTCTCTTCCCTTTTCGCGTAACGCGGCCAATAGGAACACCCAACTTCTCTCTCCTCGTGCCATGAGAAAAGAGAGAAGGGTTTTTCCATCTCCGCTGCGATGACAGACAACTACAAACGCCGACACCAAAATCCCTGCAAAGTGTCACCCGTAAAGCTGTCGCTTTAGATGTTAGCGATTCAAGTGACGGCGAAGGTGATTTTAGTGGAGAAGACAACGCTGGTGTCCATGAGCGTACCAACCGGGGGGGGCAAGGGGGGCGCTTG
The DNA here is from genome assembly GCA_013358835.2 of Ixodes persulcatus. Classification (NCBI taxonomy): domain Eukaryota; kingdom Metazoa; phylum Arthropoda; class Arachnida; order Ixodida; family Ixodidae; genus Ixodes; species Ixodes persulcatus. Next base: position 217,665 of record JABSTQ010011217.1, read on the forward strand.
CTCCCCAGTTTTCAGAGTGGGGGGCAAGGCATGTGTTTCGCCCCCCCCCCCCCCCCCCCCCCCGAAACAGCCGCCACGGGGCAGGGCAAACACTGGCCGGCGGCGCCCAAGGGATACCAAGGGCCCCGCCCCCCGGCCCTGGGGGGGAGGGGGGTGGTTTGCCCCCTCAGTCAAAAACAAGTTGGTACGCCACTGCTGGTGTCTGAAGAAAGCTCTGGAATATTGTGATGAATTCTCCAAAAATGATTGCGATACTTATGCGTTTGAATGTGATGAGCAGTGCCTTACGGACATTGCCATTTCTCAAAGCTGGAAACTATATGCAGACAAAGATACTGAAACTCCTCGTTGTACAATCTAATATTCTGCATTTTCTGTTTTTTACACACACTTTGACGAATTTAATTGTATGACCACTAAGTGATTCTACTGTCTTTGGTGTAAAATTATTGACCCGAGGAGCCAACAAGACGAAAAGTCCTTTGACCCCAAAAGGGTAATGTTATTTCCTAGCTTTCATTGCAGTGATAAACGTAATTTAGACTTACTGTAAAATTAATTTAAACTTACAGCGCAGCCCCGTTACACCTATACTACGTCACTAAAATCGTGCAGTACAGTCAAAGCTACAGGGAAAAGAGCGTATGCCAACCTGTTCAAGAGGAGCGAAAGGAGGAACGGGAAAGAAGGGATGGGACTCCCCCATTCCTCCTTTCCCTCCTTTTGAACAGGTCGGGATACTCTCTCCCCTGTAGCTTTGGCTGTACTGCACGATTTTAGTGAGACGGAGTATAGCCGACGTTATTCATCAACACTTTCCCGATGCCCAAGTTCGAAGTATCTTTCCTTTTTTTTTAATTTGAAAAAAAAAAGTATTAGAAAGATAATTTACAGCCAAAGATACACGAAACTTGTGAGAATATGACAGTATATCATAGACTAACTTTTTACCACAAGGTAAAGGTTAAATCACAAAACTATTTTTTTTTTCTTGACGTGCTGTTATGCGTTATTTTATACGAGTACGTAGCAAGGCTGCACTGCGGCGAAGGAACCAACGCAAAATCGCGATGTCTACATTGCGGGCGTAGCTTCTCTGCAGTGCGCGGTGAGAAGCACACTCAACGGAGCTAATAAAAAGAAAGCTAAAGAGCAGTTCGAAAAAAACAAAAAATAGTTAATGGTTGATTCTGATATGTTTGTTCCTGCTGAGTCCAAATATCGCAACCGCTTGACCAAAAAGGATCACTAAACGTGAAAAAAAGAAAGCGAAGAAAACAGAAGCGATCGCCACAGCGGCACGCCATTGGCTAGTCACGTGTGACGGGCCACCGCGTCATAAGAGTCCCATCTCGATTCTCGCTTGCTCAGTCGCTTGCGGAAGTAGCAGGGCTACAGCCGGACGCCGTGAGGCTTCTGCTCTTGTAAATCGAGTTCGGCATCCAATTTTTCGAAATCTTTCGGTGGATCCGAAAAAGTAATCCGTGTGTGTCCAGAGGACCCTCGACGTGACAAAAGTACGCGTTCCAGCCGTTGGCAAAGCAGACAAATAATAAGGGCAAGTAATAAGGGCACACGCGAGGAACCGCTCGCGCCGACGCAACATGGCCGGCTTCACACGTTTAGGAACATACTGACTGCTACTAGGGAGTTTTCGTATATGGTTTTCGCCGTCCCGCAACACCCTCCGCAACCCGCTACGATACCCGGAACTCTACAGTCAAGGCTATCGGCGCGCAGGCGGAGTAGCAACTTCTTCGTTGCGGAGGGCTTAGCAGAGGGGGAAACGCGGTCTACGGGACGCGTCAGGCCGGATTAGCGTGACCCTCCCCAAAACCGTAGTCAGAGGACAAGAATTCGGCACACAGCGGCCTTTATGCTTGGCAGCTGCTGGACACGTGAGCGTGCAGGCTGTATTGTTCACCAAGGTTGGATTGCACTGACGTCACATTGCATACTTTTGACCACCATGTAAAAGGAGGAGAGGGCAGCTGCTTTTGTAAGAATTTTGAGTGACAGGTTAATCTTCTATAATCTTCTGGGAGGAGAATAGCGACGCCTGTGCAAATCCGGGAGGCACAAAGGAGGATCCTGATAAGAGGGGAGCTCCTTCTTCCCCTTTTCGCTGGAGGTCATCGGAAATGACGGCGACCTTCCCCCGAGATGAGACGGGTGATGAGACAGGGTCGCCGTTCTGCCACCGCCATGTCCTTGCGTACTACGCGAATAAGTGCGCAGAGGGAACATCCTTGTAATAGCGGCACCCTCTGCTGCTTTTAGTTTGTTTGCCACCAATTATTACGCAATTACAGTTTTAGAAAAAGCTGGGATGTGTGCCCGGCAGCCCTCAATTTGATGTCGAATTCGTGAAAGCTTCCAGGGCCTCTACATTCACATACTTCTGCCAAGATTTGTTGACTGCATTAGACCACCACCAAGCATTATCATCGTCCGACCGCATTTCTAAGGCGCAAAAAATCATTGCATGACACACAAACTTTATACGGAAAACACTGCGCAACTTGCAAAAAGTGAACTCTGTTCACAACAGAATGTCACGTTTTGTATCTCCAAAAGCGCTCCTGAAGATCTGTACCTAAAGAAGGAAAATTAAACAAAATTTATGTTTACGCTTAAAACAAAAAAGTAACCTCAAATAGTATTAGCTACTGTAACAATTTTTTTTTTTTTTTGAAGTCCATGTTAAACAAGTTACACCGTGAAAGTCGCATGATGAATTGCATGACCACTTATTACAAGTCTTCCTCTCCCGGGTGACTGTATGGTAGCGGAGTAGGTTCAAAACAAAAGAAAACAATCTTGTGTGACTTCAAATCGGTCAGGGAAATATGGTCACTTCACGATGTAAGAAACCAAAACTAAAGCACTAATATAGGGCGGTTAACACAAAAAACACAGTGGAAGCCCGCTATTTGGCTACATGATCTTGGCTTTTCCAGTACACTGTACACAACTAATAACGTAATAGCTTTTTTCTAGAACAGTCAAAAGTTCTACATAGCTTCGTCTCCTCTTTGCGTGTGCCTTTTAATGCGCTGAATTGCCTTCTTACCTTCAACGGTGGTCGGCAGAGCGTTGGTTTCAGGCGAGCTTTCTTCAGACCCAAACCCATGCATACATTGTTTTCATATGAGCCGTCCAGAACAGGTTCCGAAGAAAAAACGGTGCACTTGCTCAAACTCATCCGTTTGCACAGCGGGAACCAATCCCTTTGAATTCCGGAGAATTCCGGAAACCCGTGAGCAAACAAGAAAACAATCAACACGTCAGGCGATTGAGTCAATAGCACACCGGAGAACGGATAAAAGCAAGCACTATGCTTGAAGTTAAAGCAAGTAGGCAGGCGAGCTGGTTAAGGATAGACATAGCAACCCTGGAGCTAGGGGACAAAAAAGGACGGATTGACATGGAACTCCGAACAATAAATCTTCAGATGTGTTCAAAGTTTCGTGTCTGTCCGTCCCTTTTCGTCCCATAGCTGCAGGGTTACTATGGCCAGCACTATCCTAGGGGCAGAACGACGACGGCTAACAGCCGACGAGGGAAGCGCGGCCAGCCGCGGCCGGGTCCGACACCTCCTAGAAGAGAAGGCCGTAGCGCTCCGAGTGGTTACGTCACAATGTCGGAGAAAGAAGTCTTAGCGCTAACTACGTGAAAAAAATTTCTGGCATCGACGTGAAAAAAACGTTTCTTTTCGAGCGGCGCGGGGTGTTCGTGAGCGTTTATCCGGCATTAATATGTGTTTTAAAAGCGCAGTATTGTACAATTTATTATATATATATATATATATTATAAACATAATATACAACGCGCTACCAAGGTTGAAAGTACCAATTTTATATTTATGATTATCCCCGTAACCGCGGGACTACGTGCAATCCCGCAGATCCCCACACTTTTCGAATGAACCTGTCCGCTGCGACGTTTTCTGCCCTCGTACGGGCTCCGATTCTGGTAAATTTACGTTGTGTGTGAACTGCTGACTGTCTAAAAGGAACGCTGAGACTTGCAGAAGGGAAGGGAACCGAAAAAACTCCAGTCATCGCCGCAGGGAGCACACGCGAGCAAGAGATGGGTGGACGACGTTAAGCCTCCCACACTGCTGCCGCTGATCTCGTGTGTGTGTGTGTGTGTGTGTGTGTGTGTGTGTGTGTGTGTGTGTGTGTGTGTGTGTGTGTGTGTGTGTGTGTGAGTGTGTGTGTGTGTGTGGTGTGTGTGTGTGTGTGTGTGTGTGTGTGTGTGTGTGGTGTGTGTGTGTGTGTGTGTGTGTGTGTGTGTGTGTGTGTGTGTGTGTGTGTGTGTGTGTGTGTGTGTGTGGTGTGTGTGTGTGTGTGTGTGTGTGTGTGTGTGTGTGTGTGTGTGTGTGTGTGTGTGTGTGTGTGTGTGTGTGTGTGTGTGTGTGTGTGTGTGTGTGTGTGTGTGTGTGTGTGTGTGTGTGTGTGTGTGTGTGTGTGTGTGTGTGTGTGTGTGTGTGTGTGTGTGTGTGTGTGTGTGTGTGTGTGTGTGTGTGTGTGTGTGTGTGTGTGTGGTGTGTGTGTGTGTGTGTGTGTGTGTGTGTGTGTGTGTGTGTGTGTGTGTGTGTGTGTGTGTGTGTGTGTGTGTGTGTGTGTGTGTGTGTGTGTGTGTGTGTGTGTGTGTGTGTGTGTGTGTGTGTGTGTGTGTGTGTGTGTGTGTGTGTGTGTGTGTGTGTGTGTGTGTGTGTGTGTGTGTGTGTGTGTGTGTGTGTGTGTGTGTGTGTGTGTGTGTGTGTGTGTGTGTGTGTGTGTGTGTGTGTGTGTGTGTGTGTGTGTGTGTGTGTGTGTGTGTGTGTGTGTGTGTGTGTGTGTGTGTGTGTGTGTGTGTGTGTGTGTGGTGTGTGTGTGTGTGTGTGTGTGTGTGTGTGTGTGTGTGTGTGTGTGTGTGTGTGTGTGTGTGTGTGTGTGTGTGCGTGTGTGTGCGTGCGTGCGTGCGTGCGTGCGTGCGTGCGTGCGTGCGTGTGTGTGTGTGTGTGTGTGTGCATTGCATTTGCTGCACGATGAAAGACTAATTCGGCATAACACTTCATTGGCCACAAACGACAGCAAACACGGGGTAAAGATCAGTTCAGAACGGGAGCCACTTCGCGCTGCCATAACGCCAAATGGCCAAATCGCCAACCAAGCCCGCGCCGAAGGCCTTCGGAACGCTCGGAACCGGTCGGATCCTCAAGCCGGAATACGATCGCAGCGCCGCCGCGTACATCCGGAATTTTTCTACGCTCGCCGTTCGTCGGGGCCTCATTCCACTAGCCCTTTCTAGTATATGCGCCGTTTTTTCCGCCGCTTGGTGGCGGGTATGTCGACGGGTCATTTCTTGTTTCCGTACTTTATAAACTGCATCTGGACTTCGCAACTCTGGCTTGGACTGTCACTTGGCATGCTGCAATGCCGCGTACGGATATGATCTATGTGTCGCCGCCACACACGACCGTCTTCAAGTTGCACTTGATACGAAAGTGGGCCCAAGCGGCAAGAGATCACCCCTGGCAACCAGCGGTTCCCGCTCGTGCCAAAATGAATTGCAAAAACTTGACTTCCGGGTTCAAATTGGCGAGCGGCTTGCCGATTGCTAGCCTCAAAGGCTTCTTCCTGGCGCCGGGTTACTGCCGCCTGCTGATCTGGATGTAGGTGATCTAGGGCTGACCGAATCTGTCGTCCAAAAAGAAGCTCTGCGGGGCTCCTTCCAGTGGAAGTACTGGGAAGGATATGTTGGTCGAAAAGAAACCTAGCAAGACGAGTTGACCAGTCGCCGCGAATGATTTTCTTCAGTGATTTCTTGGTCTCTTGAACCATCCTTTCGGCTTGGCCGTTCGAGGAGGGATGGTAGGGTGCCGCAAGGACTTGGCGGATGCCATTTCTACGAAGAAACTCTTTAAAATCCCCCGAAGTGAAAGCAGTACCGTTGTCCGACACCAAAACATCAGGCAATCCATGCGTAGCGAACAGCGTGCGGAGAGCTGCGATCACCGTCGAAGCTGACATGGACTTGACTCGTTGAACTTCTAACCACTTAGAGTGTGAATCTACTACGATGAAGAAAAACTCCCCCTGGAAGGGGCCCGCGAAATCAACGTGTAGCCTCGACCATGGTCTTGTTGTGAATTCCCATGGGTGGATGGGTGCGCGGGCTGGCGCGTTTCGTGACTCCTGGCACGGAAAACAGCAACGTACTCGGCGCTCTATGTCTTGGTCAAGTCCCGGCCACCATACATAGCCCCTTGAAAGGCCCTTCATCCTCACCACGCCAGGGTGACCACTGTGAAGTAGGTCCAGAACTTCTTCTCGAAGAAGCGGTGGTACGATAACACGGCTGCCCCACAAGATACAGCTGTTGTAAACGGACAGTTCGTCACGGCGATCGTAGTAAGGCTTGAAAGCTTCGGGAGGTTTCTCAGATGGCCAGCCATGCAGGATCCAACGCAGTACGAGGGCGAGAACGCGATCCTTCCTTGTTAGGAAAGCTATCTTCTTTGAGTCGACAGGCACCTCGGGGGTTGACTCGATGAGCAAAACGTCATGAAGGGGAGGTACCTCGAAGTCCTGAACCTTCTGCGGAAGGCGGCTGAAAAGGTCAGCATTTCCCATCTGCCGGCCAGGTCGATAAATGAGCTCGTATTCGTACTGTGCCAACATCAGGCTCCAGCGCAAAAGGCGTGGTGACAAGACCTGGGGAATCGGTTTGCTGTGGTGCAGCAACCCCAGAAGGGGCTTGTGGTCCGTAAAAATCTTGAAATGCCGTCCGTACAGAAATTGATGAAACTTGTTCACTCCCGCTATGACAGCCAAAGCCTCACGATCCGTCTGTGAGTAGTTTCGTTTTGCTTGTGTCATTGTCCTTGACCCGAAAGCTACTGGAGATTCTTGACCCGACGGTGAGACATGGCTCATGACGAATCCTAACCCATACGACGAAGCATCACAGGCCAATACCAAGGGGAGGGCGACATCATAATGTGTCAGAACCGCGGACGACTGTAAGAGATCTTTGGCTTGTCGGAAAGCTGTCGCTTCTTCTCTTCCCCATTCCCATGCAGCACCGTTGTCCAGCAACCGATGAAGAGGCTCCAAAACATGAGCGGCCCCTTTCAGAAACCGACCATAGAAATTTAGGAGGCCAAGGAAGGACTGCAATTGCTGTTTGTCTTCCGGTTCGGGAGCGGTCTTGATGGCCAGAACCTTGTCTTCCGTAGGATGTATGCCTTCCCTGTCAACTAGGTACCCCAGGAACGTCACTTGAGACACTCCGAACTTGCACTTGCTCTTGTTCAGGCGGAGACCATCGTCACTGATTCTCTTCAGCACGGCCCGGAGGCGGGCTTCGTGTTCTTCACTGTTCCTACCTCCAATCACAATGTCGTCGAGGAATACCAGAACACCATCAAGTCCGGCGAGCAGTTCTTCCATGTAGCGCTGGAAGATTGCTACGGCTGTAGCAACGCCGAACTGTAGACGTGTGACCCGGAAGAGTCCTCGATGAGTGTTGACCGTTTGGAGATCTGCGGTATCCTTGTCTACTTCCTTCTGGTGGTATGCCTGTTCCAAGTCTAGCTGGGAGAACTTCTGACAGCCAGCCAGTTTGGCAAACAGCTGATCAGCCGTAGGCAAGGGGTATGTTTCCCACCGGAGGGCACGGTTTACCGTACACTTGTAATCGCCGCATAGGCGGATGTTCCCATTCTTCTTGAGAATGGGCACGACGGGGGTTGCCCAGGAAGAGTGACGAACAGGCTCAAATATTCCTTGTTCCACCAGTTTATCGATGGCCTCGTCGACTTTTGGCAGCAGCGGAAGTGGCACCTGGCGGGCCTTAAAAAACTTGGGACTCACGGCGGGGTCGATATCCACACGAACCGGCGGCCCCCTGCTTCTCCCGAGTCCTGCTTGGAACAGCTCAGAAAATTCGTCCATCACATTATAGACTGTGGTTGCCTGAACATGCTGCAACGAGACGTCGACATGGTTGACACCCTCCAGGGAAATGCCCAAGGACCGGAACCAGTCGCGCCCTAAGAGACTGACACCAAATCCCTTTACAACCAGAAGCTCCAATTCCACGCTTTTGCCCTTGAAGGAAACGTCCGCTGTAGCGCTTCCGAGAATCCGAAGACTCTGCCGTGTATAAGAGCGCAGCTGGAAGGTGCACGGCTTGAGGCTGCTTTTGGAAATGCGGAGCTGGCGCATCACACGCGGGTTGACAACCGTAAAAGCCGACCCGGAGTCAACTTCCATCCGCAGATTGCAGCCGTTGATTACCACATCGCAAAATACGGGTGGCTCCACGGCGAAGACACAGTAGTCTCTCTTCAATGGGTCCACCGTCTCCAGCCTGTTGTTGCGGACTGCTGACCGTCGACGTTCGGCTCTCTCCTTTTGGCGGCACGCAGCGACAATGTGGCCCTTGTTATTACAGAAGTGGCACACCGCCCCAACGAAGCGGCACGTTTTTGCGTTATGCGCTCCATTGCAACGCCAGCATGTACCTGGCGAACCTGGCTTCAGGCTGCCTTCCATGGTTGCAGCTGTGCAGCTGGATTCGGGAGGCGGAGAGCTGGACGCGCGCGGTGCGGTGCTTCCACTCGGCTTGACGTTGCGTCGATCCCCACGCGATAGGTTTCTGATACCGCCGTAGGCTCCGGTTTAGGGGTACGGATTTCGATGGTCTGGAATTTGGCTAGTTCTGCCGCCTTCGCCATGTCTAGGGTCTTGCACAGTGTTAGGTTCGGCTCGGCGAGTAGACGTCGCTGCAACGCGTCGTCTTGAACGCCGCAAACTACGCGGTCACGAAGCATTTCGTCGAGCATCCCACCAAACTCGCAGTGCTCAGACAAGCGTCGGAGATCTGCTACGAAGTCTACCATAGACTCCCCAGAACGCTGGCCCCGCTTGAAAAACTGGAATCGCGCGAAGGTTACCGGCGGCAGGGGAGCGAAGTGCTCATGAAGCTTGAGTATGATGTCCTTGTATGATGTTTCGGCCGGAGCTCTGGGCGAACAGAGAGAGCGCAAGATGGCATATGTGGCCGAGCCACAGACGCTGCAGAGAACGGCTCGTTTCTTCTCTGTCGTGGTGATATTGTTCGCCACGAAGTAAAATTCTAGGCGCTCGATATAGCGTGGCCAGGACGCAGGGTCATTTGGCGTAAACCCTTCGAAGGGTGCATACGCAGTCATACTTGCTGCGGTGGAGCGCTGTCGTTGCCGAGACCTCACGTTTACCTCGTCGCCAGTGTAATGTAGTCCACTCGAGGAATCGGTGTGTCAGGCATGGAGAACCAAGGGTTTAATCGTACATGTACATTGCTAGCCATAACCCGAATGAGGGCACGCGGAAGGGGGCTCGCTCGCGCAGCACCGGCGCTCGCGTGCCCGTCGCACTGTCTCGACACCAGCCACCATCATCATAGACCAGTACACGACAGTTTCAGTTGAGTGTCTAGCCACTGCGAGGTGATTCATAAGACGTTGCAGTTGGGACATTTGGCCCACAGAAAGTCTGTTAAGAGTCGTTGTTGATGCCACGTCTCTGACTCGAGAATCTTGGAGACTCGCATGGCGTGTCCTTGGGACGGCGTTACTAAGCCAAAAAAAATTACACCATCTTCCCGAGGGGAACCATGGGGTGATGCGGAGCATCGTGTTGGTTCCGAGGAAAGAGTCAGTTGCGTGCTGACGTCGAGAGATGGCGCCACCGACTGCCCTAGCGTTACCCCCTACGCGAGCCTTCGTCGCGGCTCGCGGCAGAGAAAGTTGGAACGCTCGGCGCTCGCCGTTTATTTTATTTTTTTCACACTTGAAGGAGAGGAGACAAGAGGAGGAGAGTTGCGCGTGCGCGCGCGGTGTGAGGAGAAGCCAACGCACGCGCAGTGCACGCAGCTGGTAGAGAGAGAGAGCGGAGAGAGTAACGCGCAGCTGTTGGAGAGAGGGAAGGAGGAGAGTTGCGCGTGCGTAGTTCGAGTGCCGACTACATCGCGGACGCGGGACATAGACCCGAGCAAGAGATGCTCCGCATCTAAAAACTTTCGAACGTCGTCCAGAAGGATCTTCTTTTTGATGCATCTCGACAGCAACCTGGCTTGGCAAGTGGCGGTGGCAATCATTTGACAAAGGGTCTGCGGTTCGAGGAAATGAAAACAAATAGAAGATGCGCTCACATGACTAGAAAGAAACTGAGTTACGGGCTTGAGTTGAGCTAGTTGGTGCATTACTAGGATAGGGCCAGCTTGAACTTGGGAGACGAGAAAACGTAAAAAACAGAGATAGAAGAAAGAGACAGAGATAGAGATACTGCTGGACTACCAACTATGGATTTAATGCTTCTTCCTCTTCTTGAACCTTAACTGTGTGCTTCTTCTTTTCTGCTCATCCTTAGAGCGCCATACAAACCAAGGTAGTCCAGCAGTATCTCTATTTCTGTCTCTTTCTTCTATCTCTGTTTTTTTACGTTTTCTCGTCTCCCAAGTTCAAGCTGGCCCTATCCTAGTAATGCACCAACTAGTTCAACTCAAGCCCGTAACTCAGTTTCTTTCTAGTCATGTGAGCGCATCTTCTATTTGTTTTCATTTCCTCGAACCGCAGACCCTTTGTCAAATGATTGCCACCGCCACTTGCCAAGCCAGGTTGCTGTCGAGATGCATCAAAAAGAAGATCCTTCTGGACGACGTTCAAAAGTTTTTTGGCTTAGTAACGCCGTCCCAAGGACACGCCATGCGAGTCTCCAAGATTCTCAAGTCAGAGACGTGGCGTCAACAACGACTCTTCACAGACTTTCTGCGGGCCAAATGTCCCAACTGCAACGTCTTTATGAATCACCTTGCAGTGGCTAGACACTCAACTGAAACCATCTGGAAAGATCGGTTCCTTCCGATTCTGAAACAACATCTTTCAAGGCGAGACATGGATCAACCCAAGAGGTTGCCTCTTCAGATTATCGGAGAGATTAACACCTCACACAAGACAAAGGAAGTTCTCGAACAAGGGCCGAAGTATGCCTTACCACCAAGGCTTGAGCCCATTGATAAGCTTGCCCTAGTTCGGAACATCGCATCTAAAACATATGATGAAAAAGCCTCCCAGATAATCAATGAAGGAATTGACTGCCTCATAAACCATCGGAGTCCAAAACCATCAGGCATGAGCTTTAGCTCCACAGTCCAGGACCTCCGAAGCAAAAATCTAAAACTCTGCGTTTCAGATAAAGAAGGAGGTTTTGTCGTTCTTACATCGGGAATGTACGGAGAGAAAGCCTCTCAAGCTGTGGCCAAAAACGTTATCCAGGTAGAAGAAAAACGAGGCAGAAGTACAAAACATTCCCTCGTAAGGTTGCTTCAAGAGAACCACCTCAACAGCCTATGCGCAAAGATAAAAGGAACAAAAGAGGGGCATTTAGAAGTATTCTTCTCAGCTAAGACACATAAGGAAGGCGTACCGTTTCGCGCCATAGTGTCAGAAAAAGGTACATGGCAAGTACATCTGTCAACCTTCCTGGCTAAGCAACTGTCTTTAATACAGTGCGATGATCCGTACCAAATTCAAAATTCAGAGCAACTAATTTTACATCTTCAAGAACACGGATCCAAGGTCGCCTCAGGTTTTTCTATAGACATACAAGGTATGTATTATTCTATACCCCATGCAAGCCTCATGTCAATTCTCCGACAAACCATAGAAGAGCACAACAGCACATCGTTCCAAAACGCGGCGGGGATCAACCTGGACACCTTCCTGGAACTGCTCAGTGCATACCTAAAAGCGACAGTCGTTGCACATCAAGGCCGGCACTTCGTACAAAAAAGTGGTGTGTGTATAGGCTCTCGTGTAGCTCCACAACTGTGCGATCTGTTCCTTGCAGCATGTGGCAGAACCATCCAGAAAAACCTGAATGATGACAGAATTACAGCCATCTTCAGGTATGTTGATGACTTCTTAATTCTTACTACAACGGAGGTAGAAGCTCAAAACAATGGATGCAAAGAGGCTGTTTTACAATGCTTCCAAAAAAGCTGCCCAGAGTTGGCATTCACCCATGAACTACCCGTTGTTAAGAATGGAACCTTCGGCAACCTTTTCCGAGTTTCAACGCTGCGGAAACGAGTCCCGAAACGAGTCCCGACGTGTTCAGGACTGACGCCCACCTGTCGAAGGCTGCCCAAAACGTGTCTCAACGCGTCCGTGACGTCAACGGGACGTGTGTGTGTGTGCGTGTGGGTTCGTGCGCTCCGGAAGGGGAGAGAGGCCTGGCCTAACTGCGGAGAACCTTGGCTATGACTCATTTCTGACTACGACGCGGCGGACCCAGCTGCAAAGCACGTGGCGGTCGCACCTGCTGCCCTGGCGGAGAGAGAGGGAGAAAACGGACCCCTATATAAGGCGGGGCGTGAGGGCTCCATTTGTTCTCTTGGATTTGACGACTGTATCGCTACCATGTAATTAAACCGCTCGTTACGTTACCAATTCTCCCACCTCCACTGGACCCCTGGGTTCTTCACTTCGGGGAATGGTCGTCGTCACGAGCCAGGAAGCTCCCGGACGTGCGGCCTAAGCCCCGCCTCGAACAACTGGTTGGCAGCGGTTGGGATCGGACCATGCGACATCGTGCTACATCTGCGGGTGAGCGTTTGGACTTTGCTTTGAGATTCGCCAGGCTTCAGATTATGGGTAATTAATTTTGAACTGCTGGGAATCCTTAGTGTTTGACTCGTGCGCTAGGTTTGTGTACAACCTCGCGACAAGTTTTAGAACAAAGCCAAAGCTAAAGAGCAGCGATCATGGATCTAATGAGGTTACTGAGAACAGATTTATTCTGTTTATGTGAAGAATTGGGTGTGGAGGTGGAGCAAAAGATGAAGAAATCGGAGATCAGTAAAGCGATTTCAGAGAGCGCGGAAGCAGAGGAAATTAAAATTACGTGGGAACTGCTTCAGAACGCTAAGAGTGAAGCTGCAGCAAGAGAGGAACGAGAACAGGCTGCAGCGAAAGAGGAACGAGAACAGGCTGCAGCGACAGAGGAGCGAGCGCTGAAAAGGCTAGAGCTCGAAATTGAACAACAGCGATTAAACTCGCAGAACAGTAGAGTTGGGGCTCCGGTACGAGCAAGTGAGACCGAGTCGTATCAAATGAAGAAGCTCATGCAGCCGTTTAAAGTTGGGGAAGACGTGGGCCTATTCTTAGTTAACTTTGAGAGGACATGTGGGAGGTTGAGCTTCTCCCCAGAAACGTGGCCGCAACGGCTTTTGACTCTGTTGCCCTGTGAGGCTGCAGAGGTTGTCGCGCGCCTTAGTGCTGGAGACGCGGACGACTACGACAAGGTGAAGTCCAGCCTTTTGAAGCGGTACCGCCTTTCTGCCGAGGCGTTCCGTCAAAGGTTTAGAAACGCATCCAAAAAGAGCAGCGAGGGCTACTCGGAATTCGCGTACGGGCTTAAAACCAACCTGATAGAATGGCTGAAGAGCGACGAAGTGTATGAAAGCCGAGACAAGGTAGTCGAGTGTGTGTGCCTCGAACAGTTCTTTCGTAGCATTCCGCAGTCAGTCAAGCTCTGGGTGCAGGACAGGGTGGGAGTCGACTCTGTCGAAAGGGCCGCTGAGCTAGCCGAAGAGTACGCAACGCGTAGAAAGCTGAGCGGAGAGGAAAGCGAATCCGGCCGAAGCGATCAGCGCAAGACTTTCCGACAGGGAAATGACTCGCGAGAAAACGGGCCCGAGAAGCCCGAAGCAGGACAAAAGGTCCCAGAAAAGAGCACAGAACACTCGAACGGAGACGAGGCGCGGAAAAGCCCAACAGGGCAGTTCGAGGCAAGGAAGCCGTTCCTGTGCTACAACTGTCAGGAGCCGGGACACACAGCGGCCAGATGTAAGAAACCGCGGGTTGTGTTCTCGTACGTGAACGTTAGTGACAAGGACCTGAAGCTTCTTCGTCCCTATCTTCACGAGCTCCATGTAAACGGAAAGCCGTGCAGGGTGCTTCGGGACAGTGCAGCGACGATGGACGTTGTCCATCCGTCGTATGTAACGCCATCCGATTTTACGGGAAAGGTAGTTTGGATCAAGCAGCTGCTCGAAAAGCACAGTGTCTGTCTGCCTATGGCGACAGTAAGGATAACTGGCCCGTTCGGAGAGCTAGTGACAGAGGCGGCTGTCTCGCAAACAGTCCCGTTGGAATATCCTTATTTGTTTTCTAACCGGTCAGATTTCCTGCTGCGCGAAAGGGGTCAACAACTGGGAGAAGGGCTAGTTCAGTCGTGTACGAGGCCCAAATCGCGTCAGGTCGCCCCTTTGTTGACGAGTGATCCAGAGCCAGAGGCAGCTGACGGGGAGCAAGCACTCCCAGAGTTGGAGGCAGAAAACCGGGATGAGAGGGACCAGGTTGTAGAACAGCCTGACCTCGCAGCGCTAGAAAGCGTACGCCGTCCCAACGAGCCCGCGAAAAAGGCGGAGGAAGACGGGATCATTAAAGGATCTCTCGTAGCTCCGATGTCACGTAACTTTGGTCCTCTGCTACGAGTAGACAGAGTGTCTTTGACAGTCGAGCAGAAGAGCGACCCTAGTGTGTCAGGGTTTCGCTGTACAGCTCAGGAGATTGCTAGGACCAATTTGACGGGGAATGAAAGAGGCGGATTGTTTTATCGGCGCTATAAGGACCGCATTTTCACGTCTAGAAATCACGTGAAAATCGATCACTATGACTTCAGCGTAAGAAAAAGAAAAGGCAAATTTAACGGCAATGCCGATGGGTTGAGCAGATTTTTCTGACATCACGAAAAATAGTAGGGATGATCTCAGAGGTCTTCGTCATCCACGGGAATGAGGATCTAAGTGGGGGCACTTCGTTGAAACCCCAAAAGGACCTCACAAATTGCGAAGAGTTTTTGTCTTTTGTATTTTGTTCTTAGTGACCTCGTTGGAAAAATGAGTTTTTTTTTGGCGACAGGGGGTCTCGATACCCGGAATTGTACCAAATTTTGGTAATCCGTAATCCAGTCTGGCGGGTCTTTGGCGAATTCCGAGCGTTTGACTGCGGTGTGGCGTGGTGTTGTGGGGGACGTTTCCGCTGATGCCTCCGTTGTGAGAGGTTTGGGAGTTTGTTTGGTGCTTGCAGCGTCTTCTCAAGGCCTACTCCAAGCCCACCTCTTCAGGCCAGCGATTGTACCACCGGCCATTCGAGGTTTCCCTGGCCCCGGAGGGGCTGTTAAGAATGGAACCTTCGGCAACCTTTTCCGAGTTTCAACGCTGCGGAAACGAGTCCCGAAACGAGTCCCGACGTGTTCAGGACTGACGCCCACCTGTCGAAGGCTGCCCAAAACGTGTCTCAACGCGTCCGTGACGTCAACGGGACGTGTGTGTGTGTGCGTGTGGGTTCGTGCGCTCCGGAAGGGGAGAGAGGCCTGGCCTAACTGCGGAGAACCTTGGCTATGACTCATTTCTGACTACGACGCGGCGGACCCAGCTGCAAAGCACGTGGCGGTCGCACCTGCTGCCCTGGCGGAGAGAGAGGGAGAAAACGGACCCCTATATAAGGCGGGGCGTGAGGGCTCCATTTGTTCTCTTGGATTTGACGACTGTATCGCTACCATGTAATTAAACCGCTCGTTACGTTACCAATTCTCCCACCTCCACTGGGCCCCTGGGTTCTTCACTTCGGGGAATGGTCGTCGTCACGAGCCAGGAAGCCTCCGGACGTGCGGCCTAAACCCCGCCTCGAACACCGTTGATAGGTCCATCAAGTTCCTGGACCTCACACTAGAATTTATTGAAATACACGTGTGTTGGATATACGAACCAAGGTCAAGCAAAGCATTTCTTCTTTTTACATCCGGAAATTCAAAAACAGTAAAACGAGGTGTTGCGAAGACTGCTCTTGTATCGGCCTTAAACAAATCCTGCAATCATAATATTGGGCAAAGTTTCAACAAGCAAATTTCCAGACTGCGTAATTCTGGGTATCCGATCGGTCTCGTGGTTTGTGTGTGTGAAAACATCTGCACTAAACTAAAGCACAAATCAGCTGATACAGACGGAAGAGAGTCAACAAAAACTCATAAACAGATCTCAGTGATACCCTACATCCATGGGATTACTCATAAATTAAAAAAGATAGCCGCAAGGCAGGGCATTAAAGGGCCCATGAAACGATTTTAACATCGAGAGAACGTGCACCTTATCACCCTTTTTTGGTTTACTTTAGCACAAGGACCATAAAACACGACCACTTCTCTCGAAATGTCGCGAATGCGCTGCGTAACCGCGAAAACAAAAAGGAACTATTTCTTGACTGGACTTCACGTACGGCGGCCATAGGAACTAACTTTGTGACGTCACGGCGGGTGCGGTTATTGAGATCGCTTTTGAACAAGTATATTCTCAGTTTAATGGTAGCGTTTAGAAATGATTTCGTTCCAACATAAACAAATGAATCGAAAGCTTTATATTCTTGTTCAGTACACGAAGTTTTCGCAGCGCCATCTATCCGGAGTAAGTCAAAGCATCCCCTCCCCGCTGCTCCGCTGCCTAGCAACGTTGGCTGGCTGCTACCGGACGAGCGGTGTGATCAACGCGATATAAAATCACGTTTCGGCATCTGAGTGGTTCGTTTTCTTTCTCGTGCGCCTGGTTCACCTGCCTGCAACTGGCGGCCATAGCTGTGTGCGCGACTGCCGAGCGCGTGCTGATGGCTAGCTTCCAGGGTTCTTTTGCAACCTGCATTCCACACCGTCAAAATAGCCGCTCTTAGCAGCCTATTAATGGGGAGAGAGGGGAGAGTCTGCTCTCACTGTAGCGACGTCCACAGTGATAAGGAGAGGACAAGACCGGAAGCCGCGTACCCCGCGGCGCGTCATGCGCACGTGACCCGGGAAACATTGTATGAGTTGAGGGGCATCCCCAAACGCCATCTTATTTGGCCGGAAGTCCGAAAATCGTTTCATGGGTCCTTTAAGGTCGTGCGCTCTGCACCAAACAAAGCGTACTCCATGTGCCGCAAAGTCAACCGCCACACCAACGAAAAGAAAATGTGCAACATCTCTCATAGGACACAATATGCCCCGTGTGAAACGGGGGTTGTTTATAACACCCCCCTATCATGTGACAAATGCTACATAGGCCAGACTGGCAGGTGTATTAATGATAGGACACGTGAGCACGCAGCATCTCTCAAGGGAACTACAGCGGGCCATCTACCAGCTCATTGCCGCAGCTGTAAATGCAGCGCAGCGTTCAGCAGCCTTACCATCCTCGGAAAACACAAACACCCGTATGCACGAGAGATGCTGGAGATCATGGCCATCGAAGAAAACGAAGAGACATGCGTCAGCGTGCCATCCATCAAGCTCACCACAAAAGAAAAACAGTACTTGCGGTGTGCCACGTCCTGCTAAAGCTCACCTCAAAAGAAAAACAGTATTAGAGGTGTGTCACGCACTGCTGGAGTGCGGTTTTGTCAATCTGGGTTTGAATGTGGAATGCATGTGGCTCTCATTTCATTTAATTTCATTTTATTTCATCCTTGGTTTGTATGGCGCTCTAAGGATGAGCAGAAAAGAAGAAGCACACAGTTAAGGTTCAAGAAGAGGAAGAAGCATTAAATCCATAGTTGGTAGTCCAGCAGTATCTCTATCTCTGTCTCTTTCTTCTATCTCTGTTTTTTTACGTTTTCTCGTCTCCCAAGTTCAAGCTGGCCCTATCCTAGTAATGCACCAACTAGCTCAACTCAAGCCCGTAACACTGCATTTGTTTCTTTTCTGATCTAAAATACTGAACAAAAACTAGTTTCATACATAATTGAAACGGTTCGCGACACTTATATTTTGTATCTCGACTAAAAAAAAAAAAAAAAAGCTTTTAGCGGCTCTGAAGAGTAGTAAGCCCAGGACCAAAGACGTCACATTACGCGCGCTTTCGGCAACGCGGGTCGCCCTCGTAGGCGGAGGAGGTTTCCGCGTCCGTCCGGTTAAAATATGACGCACTGATATTTAGTTACTCTCTCTATGCCCGCTGGCTTTCCCGAACCCCAAGAGACGTGGAAACCGCAAAAAAAGGCAGACGCTTAAATATGATTGCAGGGCCCCTTTAACTCTCCCCTGAACTCTAAACGCCTTAAAGGGATACTTCAACGAAATTTGAAATATTTCCGTCGTGTTTAAAAATAGGTTGAATATGATCCACAATATCCGTAAATGACAATAGCACGTTTGTATTTTGAGCCTGGTGGCTGTATTTTTCGTTTTGAACGGCCCACTCTGCCAAGCGCTCGGAGAAGGACCAGCGGAGACCACGTGACATCCAACGCAATCGTGACGTAGGTCGTCTCGGGACGAGCAAAGCTACGGCGAGGCTGACGTCGAGAGGATGGCCTAGTCGTTCTAGCCACCGAAGCGGCTGCTTTTGTACGAGTTTTGACTGACGGGTGGGGACAATAGCGACTTCTGCGACACACAAAAGGTCTTCTCGGGAAGAAGGGAGTTCCTCTTTCCCCTCTTCTCTAGTCGTGGCCGGAGGCGAGACACTCACCGTCACTAGCTGTCAAGGTTCCTAGACGGGCATTGCAAGCGAGGCGTTAGCGACATCCACCAGGTGCTCTTTGCTAATCGTTTAATTCGTTTTAAAATTCTTTTTCGATACTTTTTAACAAGATATATTGGTATGTTCGATGTGATATTTCTCCTTTGAACACATATAGACCAAAAAATGAGCGCCGAAATTTCGTTGTAGTATCCCTTTAAAGGGGCACTGACACATCACAATCATCTTTTTTTTTTTATTATCCGAAACGATTGAAAACGATGCCGGGACATTACCGTCAAAATTCAAAACTTGGGAATTCAGTATTTGTGAATTAAAAAAAAAACAATTTCCAAATGCCGAATTTGAAGTTCCCGCGCGATCCGCGCCAGTGCAGAGAGTCAAATTTTGCGGTCTCCTGCGACTCGACTTTCTTTCGGACCTCCGCTCCACGCTATGAAGCAAAGCGCCGTTGCCACCGCGACCCGAAGCGAGGAGGAGGTGAGCAGGCGGGATAGAAGGGCGCCGGCGCGGAAACAAACCGGTTTCTTCCCCGACTCGCCGACGAGCGCCGCCAAGTTTTTCGAAGGAGGGTACAAATTCAGGAAGCAACATCACACCGAACTCTGATTTTTGGTATTTCAAAAAGAGGGGCCGTAGTGCGTTCGCAATTGCGTTAAAAAACAATGTTTTACGATTGCCGTTATTAAATGTTATAGAAATGTCGCCTACAAAGCTTCTAAATTTCATGATTTTTGACGTCACCGATCAAAAGAAGCGAGGAGGTGAGCGGCGGGAAATATAAACGCCAAAAATAAAAAGGCGCGCGCGCACGCGAGGAAATTTTTTTTCGCGATGCGGTTTTTTTTTTGCGTATCTATGACTACAACTTGCATCGTTTTAGACAATAAAAAACATACGACCTTTGGGGTGTCAGTGCCCCTTTAAGAAAAAAGGTCATAAAAATAAAAATAAAAAGTTCGGAAAGAGAGGAGGAGAAGCAGTGGTAGGAAGACAAAATCTTTTCTGTGATGTTACCGAGCGTACGGCCGCCTCGAGTCTCACGGTGTTTCGTGTCAGCCAGCGGGCAGATGCGCCGCTAAGTCAATGTCCAAGGCCTGATCGGATCGACTAACTTGTTGTTCGAGAAAGATCGCGATTGCGGCCTGCAGGCGCCCAAATATATTTATTGAAAGAAAACCTTTTTTTTTTTTTTTTTGCTTGGGGTGGTTACGGAGGTTGCTCGCGGCAGCCGCTGGCATTGCTGGCGCCTTGGCGTCGTAACCGGACGAATATGAACTACCAGACTTTCTTGGCTAGAACTTTAAGCATACAAAAAAGAAACAGGATATTTACGGGCTGCCTACGTGCGTGCGCCGCCGATTCCGAAACTTGCAAACCGTGGCGCCACAGGGTCGCGCTTGCTGTCGAAGCACTTCTTTTGTTTTCGGTATCATGACCCCACCACTCTCTGCGGAGAGGGGGAGGATTCTTCTACTTTCTTGTGACTTGTTCGTTCGAGGTTTTCTTTGCCCGGAGAGTTTTCCGCTCTTTCCCTGCCGAAGAACTAGCTTTCTCGGGACGATTGATGCCCTGCATTCTTTACGTCTTCTTCTCCTATAGATAGCATTCTTGACCAGATGAAATGCACTAACTGAAGCGATCTTCAGTAAGAATCAGATCTTTCTTAGGATCCCTATCGTTTCTTCGAAACGCGTTTTGTGGAAATACGTTTCGTGGACAACTTTTCACGGACATACATTTCATGGACACACGGTTCGTCGACGCTGTACGTTTTGTGGGCACATGTCCCTGCGACGTTTTGTCGACAACGTATTTCTTCACTAAGCCGCTAAAAGCTAGCGCGCAATTCACAGAGGCGTGCTTAACCAAGCTATCTCCCCCTCTCCTCTGTAATCCAGGCGAGACGCAAAAAGTTTGTTACGAAAATAGCGGGGTTCTGTGCGACGAAACGTCTCAGGTTTTTCTAAGAAACGAACACGGGAAGCCTTTCAATCAAACGTCGCATGTCGACAAAACGATCTGTAGATGAAACGTCAGTCCACGGAGTGAATGCCAGCGGGCAAAAATGTAGATCCGGATCCGCGGATATCTGCATCCGCAGCCCCTGACATCCGATCCGCAATCCGCCAAAATCCGTCCAATTTTTATCCGCATCCGCCAGTTTACTGCGGATATCCGCGGATAATCCGCAGATATGCAGGGATGTGTTTATTTATACTAATGTTATTTTATTGCCTTTACCGCTTTTATACTAGAATCTTAACTGTATTAAGGTAATAGTATTATTGTATACAAAATCAGATGTTTTGTTTTAAGAGGGCGCGGTACCTTTATTTATTCGTCCGTTTCAGACACCAGATGGCGCGCGGGTCGCGACGTGGTTGAACGCGCGAATTCTAGATGGCGCCAGTATCGAAGCGTGAAAAGGCCCGCGTTAGCCGCTGCGTGAAATAGATCCCCGAAACGTGTCGTGTGACGCTGTTCTCCGGCGGAGGAAGTTTCTCCCTCCCTCGCGCGCGCTTGGTATGTCTCTTGTCAGTCAGCTCAGTGTGGCCGAGTCCGGCCTCTGCGCTGTGTGTTGCAGTGCGTGGCGCTCGTTTCTCTTCGGAGGTGGGAATAAAAATGTCGGTCCCCTTTTTTACGACGCTCGTTTCTATAGCTTGGGTTTTTATTTCAAGTGACGTACAGTACCGCCTTTTCGAAATCGTATACTTTGCGGTGAGCGATTGAGAGTCATGTTAGCATTTTATTTTGGTCAGCACTACACGTTGAATGAAGACCTTGGGCGGCGACGTAAACATGTGTTGCTCCCCAAATTGTGTCCAAGGTGCGCAGTGACAAATGGAAATGAGATTGAAGGCGTGCGACCGTCGGTTGGTAATTGCGTGCGTTAGATTCACCTATTCAGTCTAACCATTTTTGCCAATGTCTTATCTGTTTCGACAAAAGACATGGTCGAGTCTATTGATAACCTTAGGTAGACAGCACCTACGGAGTGTGCGGGCTTCTGATAAATTTGCTTCGTTTGTGTGAATTAATAACTGTTTTCTCTTTTCCGTACTCGGTGCTATGCAAAAATCGCTGAGATGTTATGGTAGCGTTGTGTGGCGGCGTTTTGCACGCTGACTCGCTCTTGCATTCTCTGTGCACAGTACGTGTTCAGATGGAATATATCAAATCGTATTCCCGATCGATATGATAGATTTACTTTGCTACAGTGTTAATTATATTTTCCTGATTTAAACTGGTCCGTCCCTGGTCTGAGCCCAAGTTCAAATTCGAGAGTGCAGACGGACTTGGCGTCGTAACAGCCGCAATGCGCAGAAAGAAATTAGTACAATGAAAGAAAACCAAAAGAATACGAGGCGGCTCGGTGTTATAGAAGTAATGAGTGTACAAAAGATGCCATCGTACGTTTTCTTTTTTCTTGTTGAACGTTCTGCATCGTTGTGAAACGCTCAAGGTACCAGCTAAGACGAGCTGGCGTGAAATTTCATCGAGCGGAAAACGAGCGTCACTTTCGCCATGTGCTTTCATTTCGATATGGCGCAAAATGTGCGCAAAATGGTAGCAGGTAAGGGAGCAAAATTTAGAAGTTGGGTCTGGAAAACCGCTAGACTCAGCCGTGTTGGGGCCATCTCTCGCGAGTCAATACGTCAAAGGTATTGCGCGTCGAACTCTACGTGTGAGTTATCCATTTGAGCGAAACCTTGATTTCGCAAAACTATTGTGCATTAGAAATATGCATCGTGTTAATCAGCTATAACTATACCCTATCTCACTAGCTGCGCGCAGTACTTGGAAGCCACGAGCGAGAAATAAATGAAAGTTGCTTTTGTAGGAAAATCGAGACGTTTAGACCCATAAAAGAGAGTCACGAAAAGAAGAGAGCTCTCCCTTTCCCTTCTCTTCAAGTGTTGGGTTACGCTCTCAATCCTGCACCTTTGGTAACACTGCGCGCAAAAGAAATCGCCTTCTTCACGGGAAAACACGGTGGCCTTCAAGGGGCACTCAAGCAGTTTTTGGAGAAGCTACTTTTTGGTGCGATAGCGTTAAGGAAGTGTCAGTGAATGAGTATCTTCAGTTTTAGAAGGCAGAACCGTCTATTAATCACGCAGGAATAAAATACGTGCGGACTCTTTTCTGTACTTGCGAGGACCAATGAAATTATCGTATGTTTGAAAATTTTGGCGACCTTTGTAAAGTTTTGCTAAAGAAACAATTTTCAGTTCATTTAAATATGTCGTCCATGATAATTTCAAAAGACGTAAAATATTTCTAGTTTAGAATACGCGATACTGCAATTATCGTTTCACAAACAAGGGACTACGTTTTCTCCTTGCCTTCCTCCGCGGGGGGTGAATTTCCCGCTCCCCCGGGATGCGCACGTATCTGTCGGTAGCGGGCCGGCCAGGCCTCGGTGGTGGTCGTCAACGTGGACGTCGTGGTGAAAGCTCATCGTTCCGCGTAAAAGCGCTATCCTTGACTGTGAATTTTCGTC
The DNA here is from genome assembly GCA_013358835.2 of Ixodes persulcatus. Lineage (NCBI taxonomy): Eukaryota > Metazoa > Arthropoda > Arachnida > Ixodida > Ixodidae > Ixodes > Ixodes persulcatus. Next base: position 240,718 of record JABSTQ010011217.1, read on the forward strand.
GTGTGTCGCTATGATAACCCAGCACGTACTAAAAGGGAAGATCCACCTACTCGTGCGGCGATGTCGTGGCGGCACTCTCAAGACAGCAGAAACGCCCGTGCCGTCGTGTTTGTTTACTTCGACTACAGTGGTGCTTTCTAAGCATTTGTGTCCTCGAACATCGCCCGGATTTCTTATTTGGCGCATTTCATGCGTGTGCTCAAGTTCAAGGTATTACTGGCGCGTACCGTATAAAGGATGCGAATTTTCACGCGTTTTCATCACCGGAGAGAAGTGATTAGTGTTAGCAATCCTGAACGCTCGCAACGTCTATCTGATCACGAAATCATATTTCTACGTTGCTATATCGCTGCTAAGATTACATTGTCTTTTATAATCGTAGAAAAGGCGTGTGGCGATATTTGTACTATTGCAATGTCGTGTATTAGAGTCGTGATCGTCCAAGACGGTGTACTGCATCTTTTTTTCATCCACTGTACCCTGCAAGCCTATCAAGAAAAAAAAAAATAAAGCTTTAAGCTATAGACAACTGTCTGTCTATATTCGGTTACGGCATTGAGTAGCAGTGCGTCCCCTTTTTAGAGGGGCCGCTGAAACAGCTGACGGCCGCGTATAGAAGCGGTCGCCGTGCTGACGACCCGCTGCGCTTGTTGTAGTGGTTGCAGGTGTGTGTACGCGCGGCGCAGAGCGGTCGTTCCGGTCGCAACAAACGCAGTCGTAGGTACGCGCTCGTTGCACATGTCTGAACCAGCCTTTCCCCCGTCTTCCCGAGGCGAAAGGCAACGTGGCGACATCGTTTGACATCACGTACCAGAGGTAACGCTGCGATGTCAAACGTTGGTTCGGTTACGACTTGCCCCAACCGCAAATCGAAGAATGCCCGAAAAGGTCTGCGTTTCGCCGTCCTCGGAACCCGAACATGACTCCGAAGCGCTGCCATCGTCCACATCGCACGTCGAAGTGGCGTCATAGGAAATCATCCCCAGGTCGGCTGTCCGCCGAAGAATTTCAACCTCTAACGGCGTCAGGGGGGCTATGTTGCGCTTTTTGGACTCCCAGGAGACTTGGAAGAGGGAAGTGACGTCAACGACTAGAGAAACGCAGATTGGATGTTGACAGAAGAAAACAAAATCAACATCCAATCTGCATTTGCTGCGTTGTTGACGTCACTTCCCTCTCCCTAGTCTCCTGGGAGTCCAAAAAGCGCAACATAGCCCCCCTGGTCCTCGAGCGTAGAGAACTCCGCCATGATCGAAGCTCGAATGACAAAGAGCGAAAGAGGTTCGGCCGATGCGGCTACCGCGGCTACCTCGGGATCACTGCGCGACGGAACGTCGTCCAACGCCATTGGCCCGAGATCCTTTTGATAAGCGTGCGAGGACCAATGAGAGTGGTTTCGTTTTCGGGTGGATCCGAGGTTTGGCGGCCTTCAATTACATTTTTATTAAAGAAATAATAACCGTATGACTATATTTTTTTGGTTTTTAGGGATACTTAGGGGGTCTAAATTCAGCTGTCATCATCAAAACACGAACTCAAAAACCACTTGAGTGCCCCTTTCAGAATCGAGGGGTGCTACGCGAAAGCGAGCGACATGTCACGGGAACGAAGGCGAGGTTCCACGGGCTTTGAAAATGCTCCCGACCGCAAAAACAACAAACCTTTTTTTCTTCTTTTTTGTCGAAGCACAATTTTTTTATTCTTTTTTTCGTCCACCTTGATACCGCATCAACGCAAGCACTAACATAAACAAAAAACAAAAATAGTACGCATACCACGACAACGCACCCACTGGGACCCGAGTCAAGGCAAGAACAACCAACTACTAAAAGGAAAAAAATTAATTAGTACGCATACATAGACAGAGCGCATCCATCAAAAAGCCACAAAGGAGGAAGATAACCGGGGCCTAAACACCCCCCCCCCCCTTTTTTTTTCCCGCCCTAAAAAACAAAAAGGAAAAAGCTTTTTGGACGATTGCGGTCGCCCAAGCAATCACCTTGGAAGGGTATGCGATTGTAGCACGTTTGTCCCGCGGCAGTTCCCACGGCCCGTTTCTCCCAAGTACCAAGCCTTCGAGACGGAGAGGGGCCCGCAGACTGGGGGTGCCCCCAACATAGGCACACTACTTAAGCGTGGGGCGCGTTCTCTTTTTTTTTTTTTTTGTTGTTGTTTTGTTTTGTTTTTTCAGCTTGGGGAAAAGGGCTAAAAGCTATTTTCGTTTCTTTCTCACTTGTTTTGCTTATTGTGGGTGCGTGTAACTTCTTCCAGCATAAAAATTTAAAAAAAATGCACGAGAAGAATGAGTATAAGAAAATTAGTCAACAACTTGGACTCCGTTCTCTCATTCTTGCGGAGAAATCCCTTTTGTAGGAATACACTATTGCTTCGCCGAAAGTCACAAGTTGCAGATGTTTTACAACGCGCGCTCTAACACATCGCTTGCCTAAACAGCCGCAGTCGTCATATGAGTTCCCCATTAGAGGGGGCTGACTTTCGTGTTAGTCGTTGATGACGTCCTTTAGGGACGCCCTCGTTAGGAAAAATCTTTTTACTTGTGAAGTTCACAATCTGCGCCCGTCCGGCCAAATTGGGCAAGTTGGGGTACGCTCACTGCAGACGCACAACAAAAGGGGGCCCTCTCGCAGGTGCCCCTATCTACAGATCTCACCTCTCCCTGAACTGGTCACTTCGGCGAGGGCAGGCGATAAGGGAATGTTTAGGCTTGGGATAAACTGTTCCAAGGTCCCGCACAGGGGCGGCCCTAGAAATACTTGCATGGCAGAGAGGCCAGACACACCCCCCCCCCCCCCTTTTTCGAATCCCGGACAAAAGCTCACCGGACAAAAGCTCACCGCACAGAAGCTCACCGGACAAAAGCTCACCCATTTTTTCACAGACCGGGACAAAAGCTCACCAGGATAAAATTTCATGTTGATCTTAACACGAGTGCGCACAACTTAGGTGCATGCGTGGGACACTAAAATGCAACAATAAATTAACTCTGACAGACGAATGGTTCGTTGATTAGAGTAGAAACAAGTCTATTTATTGATTGGTTAGAGGCGAATGCAGTCCCTTGTTAGCTCCAGCAGTCTTTGTCGATCTCGGTGTACCTGGAACCCCTCAAAACTATTTTTCGGAGGATTCTGCAGGCGCAGAGTGGTTTTTCGCACCCGCTTCTTTCGGGGATTACCTCTCCGAGCTTGTATCAATGCCGTGGCAACGAGCGCCTGATTTTTGTGTCGGCATTCAATCAGCCTCCAGACGCTTGGATGGGCGTGGCCGACAAGCTTCTGGAACCCGGTATTCCATCCTTCACAGGTGTTGTTCGTCCGGTTTTTACCTTGAAGAGTAGCGTCATCCATATTCCACCGTTCCGGGGAAACTCAGGTCGTCGACGGCGCACAGTCAGGCCAAAGAACGAATTCGCTCTGCGTGCCACCACAGAAGGAGCAGAAGCATAACAGAAGCGATCGTTGAAATACGTGCAATCAAAGTAGTCCAGCAGGTCGCCGATGTCACCGGTAGATTTTTTCCTGATGTTGGTTAGTCCTTCGGGCACAAGTTGTGGTGCGCCAGCTATCCAAACTCCCGCACAGCTTTCTACATTGGTCATCTGTCTTGTACTTGTTCAAAAGGCCCAACTCCCGTTCCATCAAAATATGTTTAAATTCGCAACTCAATGGTTTGTGGCGGCCCGTGGCCCGTCTAGACAAGCTCCAGACAGCGGACGGTCCTGCGACGAAGACCGCGCAAGCGGACGGCGGCCGTAGGGGTGAAACCAGGCACCGCGCATTCCGGAGGGCGAGAGCTCGGTGGCTGATCGTCAGGGGACCGTCGGCTCAAGAGCCAGACGGCTTAATGGGTTCTCCCTCGCCCACGTGAAGACACTTCGCCGAGAGGGAGTCTTCGTCTGGGGCTCGAAAAGGAAGCACGTCTTTTGGTCCGCCTGTTAGCTTTGATTATTAAACTTATGTAGTCCTTGTTAAACAGTTATCTTGTTTTACTTTATTTATATTGAAGTTCCTTCGCGACTACAGGTTTGTATATTACAGTTTTGATTCAGTTTCCCTCTCACATCATCCTGATATATATAATACTCGATTTGAAATATATATTTACGACGCACAATGACGGAAAGAATTTAATTTCCCTTACCATTCACTTTAAATATTACCCTGAACCGCAAAAAAAAACAAAAAAACATGCATTAGTAATGAAGAGACATTGTGCCAGACCTTTGTGTGCGCGTTTAGCATGACATAAGCAGTCGTGGAAGAGTGACTTCGCTTCTGTGGTCCACTCTTCGGTTTCAAGAAATTCGGTTCACGAAGTTTCTTGAGTGCGGCACAAGGGTGCTCCTCCGGCATACCTTGAGTCAAGTAAGCTTGATCTTATCAGCTCCACTCAATTTTGGTGACCTAAATTTTGGTCCCAAAACGTTGCTTCTCTGCCTGTCATGGCTTATCTGTCGACATCTATGCATGGATGGGGTACCAGTTCTCCTAAAAAATGGTGCAACGTCCATCGCGTCCGCACTTTATCCCAGCCCGTGTTTCGCCCGAGTAGCAAAAATAAATGAGGTGAGCTTTTCTCCGGGTCTGGAAAAAAACGGGTGAGCTTTTGTCCGGTGAGCTTTTGTCCGGTGAGTTTCTGTCCGGTGAGCTTTTGCCCGGTGAGCTTTTGTCCAGTTACCCCCCTTTTCATCTTCCTTTTTTCTTGAACCTAAATTCGTTCTTTTTTTATTTTTGAGTATACGTGTCGTTTGAATGGTTTTCTACTAGCAATCGTCACACAGCAAAACCCAACGGAGTCAAAAACCGGGTCCACTCTCGTGGGCGCGTAAGCAATAACACGCGTCCCAATCCGATGTTCTTTCAAGCGTTTCGGCTGCGTGTAGTGCGTATAAACGTAAGGAAATGAGACGTCATTTCCCCATAACTTGGCAAACGAAGGAAACTAAAGCTTCCGTGAGCCAATGAGAGTGTTGGAGCGAGGCACGTGACAACGTACGGTGGTGGGTACTGTTCCTAAAAATAGCTGTCGCGTGCTTTGCTCCGCGACTGATTCCCTCACAGCAGCTCTGACCTTTGTGAAGTTTGCCAATTACGGTGAAACGGAGTACAGACAAAACAAACAGGAAACGAGCTGCCAGCATACGCTAGTCATACTTCCAACAAAAAGGTATAGTTTCTCCCCAAGTTGGACGACATTTATCGTGAATCTTTAGAGCTGCGAAGCTCTAAGTAACGAGTACTCGAAGATTTTTTTTTCTCGCGAGTTTGTGATTATTACGATGCCCCTGCGAGCAAAAAAGATGAAAAAAACAACCGGCGTTTTCTCGAAATGGTGAAGTCATTCCGAGGGGGTTTAAAAGAACTCGTAAAGAAAACGCCGCAGCTGCGCATGCGCGCCGCCAACCTTGTCTGCATAGTTCATGGTCTTGTGACGGATTACGGAGCTCTATGCGGGTGCTTAGCGGGCGGCGGGAACGGTCTACTGAAACTCCCCAATGTGCGAAAGGAAACGGTGCGATCGATGCTGCATAGCATTTTTTTTTTTTTTTGTGGACATTAAAAAAAGTATGTCTTCACTTCGCACTGCACCTTTTAGCACGGAAGTTCCTCTTTGGTTATGATGTCTTTACTTTCTTTAAAAAAAAATATATAGTTATTTAAACTACCGAATTACAAAAACGTCGATATTGCATAATTGCTTTCAGTACTTGCATCGATTTTTGCTCGCATAGTGAGTAAGATCAGTTCAAAACATACCCGAAACGAAAAGGTGGTATGGGTATTTTCTGAGGTGTTACGTTCTTAGGGGATCCGGACGTTTCGGTGTAGGACGTTTCGGTGTAGGGCGTTTCGGTGCGGTCTTTTTGGTGCACGGACATTTCAGTGCACGATCATTCAAAATCTCGATTTTTTTTTTTAAGGTAATAAGCATTATTTTAGGGAGAAGTGATTCTTTTCGCATTTAATAAACTTGTAGGCTTGGTCATCTACTTACGGTCACTTACTCATATACGATATAAGTGACTTTGTTAGGCGCAGCACCATCCTGCGGGAGGACTGCATACGTTGGACGTTATGTTTATTTCACTGGTGTCTCTTTTCCAACGTAACTAGACGCATCACATAGTATTTACGCGTTGGGTCGATACAGGCGTTCTCGGCGCCTTCTGTAAAGGTGTGGGTTATATTATTGGTAATGTGTGTAGGAAAGGCTCCAACAGCAAGAAGCTTGAGATTGTTGAAAATTACTGGAGACATGTGATGCGACTAGTGCGTACGTTGGAAAAGAGACACCGACGAACGAAGCATAACGTGCAGCGCCTCCAATCCTCACGCAGGATGGTACTGCGCCTAACAAAGTAACTTAGGTGGTATATCAGTAAGTGGCCGTAAATAAATGACAACGTCTAAAAAACTGTAGAGTGCGAAAAAATTAATTTTTAGCTAAGATAGTGCTTATTACGTTTAGAAAAACTAAAAAAAAACTCGTGATTTTGATTTCCCATGCACCGAAATGTCCGTGCACCGAAAAGTCCGTGCACCGAAACGTCCGTGCACCGAAACGTCCGTGCACCGAAACGTCCGCACCGAAACGTCCTACACCGAAAAGCGTTGACGGCGAGCCTCGCACGGTCGCGGGTTGAGGACCACCTTCGGTAATCTCGCAAACAAAACCATCCGGGTCGGAACACGATGGCTCGATTTCACCAGAAACCTCAACGTGCGAAGCTTCCACGAACGGTCGCTTACGAGTATTCTCAATGTGGGACTTCAGAAGCTTTCGCTTGCCATAGGGAGCTTGCTTTCGACCCATGACGCCAGAGGCGAACGCAACACTTCCGAGCGACACAAATTCGAACGCACCAAACGCCAAGCGCCGCTGCGTTGAACTGCCCGTCACCCGCTCTCGTTCTCGCCCGCGCGAAAGAAGATCGCGTATGAATACAAGACAAATGCTTGCACCAAGCCACACGGAGAAACTACTTGATCTCTCGTCCTTGCGGACAGAGACCGCAAGGCATTTCAATGCTAGGAGTATTGTAAATAAACATGATGATGTTACTATGTTTTTGAACTCTTTGAATTACAGTTTCGACGTCTTGGCTTTCACGGAAACTTGGGTTTATAATACAAGTGATCAGGTTAGTTTTGAAGGCTATAAGAGCGAAGGCGTATTCAGAACTAATAAAAAAGGAGGGGTCGTTTCAGTGTATTTTCGTAAAAGCATAGGGTATAGTGTTATGTTCGAATACTCACATGTAACTAGGGACTACGAATCGATTGTTGCCATATGTGAAGGATTCGTAGTGGCTGCTCTCTATCGGCCACCTTCTGGAGCAATATCCGAATTCATGAATTACGTAGTTAAACTTTTGGAGCATATTACCTCATTGAATTTAAGAATCATACTAATAGGGGACTTTAATATTGATCTGTCGGGCTCGCATCCGCTCTGCCGACAGTTCCTTGATACTATTGAATCATTCGGGTGCAGTAATGTAATTACTACACCAACAAGAATAACTCGGGATAGTGCAACCATAATCGATTTATGTATCACAAGTGACCTACCGTCTTTTCCTGTCCAGTCAGTGATCACTTACCTATATTTTGCATTCTTCCTTCTCAACGAAAACGAATAGACACAAAGCACTCCGTAACTGTCATAACTCGTAGAAGTATCAATTATGCCAATATAACTAAGTTCTATAACCTTGTATCAAACATTAATTGGGATGATTTATACAGTGAAAGCAATCCAAGTATATGCTATGACATTTTCATAACTAGGATTAAAGAATGCTATGACGAAGCGTTTCCCTTGCGAAATGTTAAAAAACACAAGAAAATAAAAAAACCATGGATCACTCATGATATTTACAGAAGAATAAAACGGCGAGATAAACTCTATGATATTTTTTATCAAAACAAGAGATGAGTCGGTGTTACGCGAATATAAAAAAATAAGGAATAAGTTAAACGCAGACATTAAGAAAGCACGTAAGCAGTATTACGGTGATAAATTCGCGTCCGTTTATAATGATCCTAAAAACGTATGGAACACTGTGAGGTGTCTTACCTCCCAGCCCCACAATTTACTTCCAAATGAACTGGTAATTGATGGTATCTCATATTCAAATTCCTTCCTTGCGAACAAGTTTAACGCTCAGTTCTTAAGTTGCGGCGCCTGCCCCACGACATCCGTATCAAGTAGTAGCTTCGAGCCTTATATGTCGCCAGCTGCAACTGCAGATTCAGTTTTCCTCTGCCCTGTGACGGAGGCAGAGATAACGAGGCTCCTCCAGAATTTAAGTAATAACACAGCGGCCGGATCAGATGATATAAAAGCGGCACCGATTAAAGCTATTACGCACTTTATAAGCTCCCCTCTAGAACATATCTGTAACACGTCGTTATTGACTGGTATATTTCCAGAAAAAATGAAACTTGCCAGAGTTTGTGTCATACATAAAGGTGGTCCACGCAACAATATAAATAACTATAGGCCAATTTCTGTGCTACCGTTATTTTCAAAAATTCTAGAGCAGGTAATCAACGTTAGGCTTTCTAGTTACCTTGAAAAAAATAACATGATTGTAAAGCAACAGTATGGCTTCCAGAAAAACAAATCCACGGAAAAAGCCTTGCTATATATAAAAGATAAGCTAATTAATAGTTTTGAAAATCAATTATATACAGTAGGAATTTTTTTGGATTTTCGCAAGACATTTGATTCGATTAAACATGACACTCTTCTAAAAAAGTTGACGCACTATGGTATAAGGGGCACAACATGGAACTTAATTCATAGCTATTTATCTGGACGATCGCAGTATGTAAAAATCAATGAGTATGAATCGCAACTAATGAAAATAAATTATGGTGTGCCTCAGGGGTCAATTCTGGGACCATTACTTTTTCTGTTGTACATAAATGACATAGTAAACATTCCGCGAACTCCAGATATTATACTTTATGCAGACGACACTAATGTGTTTTTTACTGATAAGGATCTTAGTGTAATAGAAGGTTTATTAAACATTTGGTTACGCGAACTTGCGCTGTGGCTAGAGTCTAGTCAAATAGAATTGAATATTAACAAAACAAAATAAGTTATTTTCAAGCCTGTGCATAAGCAAATTTGTAGTAGCTTCTCGGTACAATTTAGAAACTCGGAATTAGAAAGAGTGTCCTCCCTAAAATTTTTAGGTGTCTGGTTCGAAGAAACCTTAAGCTGGACAGATCACATCAATCATATTCGCTCTAGCATATCCAGATCTATTGCAATCTTGTATAAACTTAAACATCTCCTTCCCTGTTGGCTTAAGTGCCAACTCTACTACAGTCTTGTACAATCTCATTTACATTATTTCTTACTAGTTTGGGGAACCACAACAAAAACAAATCTAGATAGACTGTTCGGCCTACAAAAAAAAAAAAAAGCTGTTCGTTGCATCGAAAACCTTCACTATACCGATCATTCAGCCGCATATTTCGTAAAATATCGATTTTTAAGTATCCATCAGCTTTTTATTTTAAAACTAGCGATGATAATATACCGCGAGTACAGCAGTGACCAAAATGAATTTTGTGAGATCTACCACCTTAAAACAACACAATATAATCTAAGAAATGAAATATGCACAAAGCCCAAATACGGACAAATTATGGCTCCCAAGCTCTAGCGTATAAAATACCACAGCTTTTGAACGAGCATCCAAGTGTTTTTGAATTAATGAGGAATGCTACTTCCCTTATTGCCTTCAAAAGTAACATGAAACGTTATATTTTACAATAGGCCATAGCGTTTTGGTTATGCATATGCATTGGGTTGAATAGTGTATAATCAGCTCTGACCACCGTTATTCGTGTTAATTCGCTTGAAAGCTCCTAGCTCCTGCCAAGTTGTATTTTGCTCGTGGTGTGGTTTAATAATTCACAATTTTGTAGAAGGATTGTTTCGTGCCTACTTCGCGCAGTGTCAGATTGTTTGATAATATTTATTGTCGTCTTTTACTTGTGTTCATTTCTCGTCTGTTTTGCTTCTCTGTTGAGCAATGTGTAGGGTGGCGGGGCCTCGTCAGGTAAATCTGTTTACCTTTTTCCCCTCCACCTGAGTCTCAACACTCTCAAGAAAAAAGGGTGTAAAAAGGTGTATCGTTACACCCTTTGTCCCATATAATACACCCCCAAACTTCAATTCGACGTACAGCGCCCTACAGTCGAACAGACGGCCCGAAAATTTACGAGGGGCTTGATAGCCGTGTGGTACAACTTAGTAAAACGTACATTAGCTATTTTAATAAGTTGTACCACACGGCTATCAAGCCCCTCGCAAATTTTCGGGCCGTCTGTTCGACTGTAGGGCGCTGTACGTCGAATTGAAGTTTGGGGGTGTATTATATGGGACAAAGGGTGTAACGATACACCCTTTTACACCCTTTTTTCTTGAGAGTGAAAGAGTCCAAATAAAGATTATTATTATTATTATTATCTAGCGGGAGAACAAAATGCAAAACACATAAAAATAGTTGAAACTTGAGACCGAAAACTTGCTTTCGGAAATATCGCTGTAGTTCCGAAATGGATTAACCTACACTAATTATTTTTGCACCAATCGATTCCGTAATAAATTTTAGAGGCACTAGTGCGAACACAAGTGTTTTTTTTTGTTTTTTTTTTTAAATTAGTGGAATATGTAAAACGTCGTTGAACCCAAAAGTGTCAAAACAGCCGTTTTCAGTCGATTTCAAGATTAAAAAAATATATATATGTACTAAACACTCAGAGACATGACTGCACTAATGCACCAATTGAGTATTAATCTCGTTATCGTAAAAGTTTCAAGCAAATACAAAGAGCGGTTCTCATGTAGGAATTTTTTGAAAACGTCAAAAATCTACATGTATTCTCTATGGCGCTTGGAGGTACTATGCCCTCTTAAGGCAGCTCGAGCCCATAGGGAGAAGTAAATTAGTTGACTGTAAATAGTAAGTTTAGTACCCCTGCCACACGGAAAAGTTAATATATTTTCATTAAATGGATGGGACGTAATCAGCTCGCGGTCTTGAGTGATTATACGAGCGTCGCAAGCTGATTTGTCGACCCCATAATGTCATTCGATCGAAATTACATTACTTCTGCCATGTGGCCGGGGTATGATGCAAGAATTCAGTGACTGCACGCGATAACATCGCTTACATAATCGTAAGTGACACTTGTCTAGCCGTGTCCGCGTTGACTACGTCTCCTGATTTTTAACTGTGATCTGTTTTGCTGTGTCCAATCACTGCGTGTCTCGTCATTTTGTCGAAGTATTTCTGTGTGAAATATGCATTCCTACAGCAATAATTCCGTGACTCAATGTTTTCTCTTATACGCCTACCTCGTACCATTTCATACCGATTATTTAGCGGTGTAATATTTTGCCCGTGTAATAAAATATTTTCGAAACCCCTTCCTATGTGCAGCCTTCATTTTAGCTAACAAGACACGCGTACTATGCGACTAAAAGCGCGTTACGACGGTCGATCCACGCGCGTTGCATTCGCTTCGACGCGCGCCGCCGATGGCCTTCCTTCGCGACGTCACGAGAAGAGCGCTACGGCCTTCTCTTCTAGGAGGTGTTGCCGGGTCCCCCAGTTGGACCTTTTGTGACGTCGGCTTGACGGGCTTCCTCCACTCTCCCCTTTCCTTCTGCTTCGGAGGGGCGTGGCTTCAGCACTAATTTGTAGGTGCTTTTTTGGTTAAGTCGGGCATAAAATGACGAAGCGAATACAATATTCCTGATGGCTGGGGTCTAATTAACCAGGCTCGGGTGTTTTTTCTTGTATTTAAAACCGCTTCAGCTAGACAACGAGCAATACCACGAAACTTCCGAGTACTAGGCTATGTTGGAAACAAAGATCGAACAAAATCATGTTATTCTAAGCAGTGGCGTACGCAGGATTTCATTTCGGAGGGGCCGGACCAACCCCCTGTTGGTCCGCCGCCGCCCCCCCCCCCCCCCCCCCCCCCCGAAATAATAAGGGGTAAAGGGGGACAAAATAAAAAGAGAAAAGAAAGTCCAAGAGGAAATGAAAGCATTTTTTTTTCTAATAAGTATGCATTCTTCTATTAAATAATTAAAATAAGGTTGTCATATTGGTTTTGGGATGATTATGATACATAAAAATGGTGCCCCGGAAATTCTTCACCAGGAAAGCATTTGCACTTTACTTTTTATTTAAAGGCATTTGCACTTTACTTTTTTATTCACGTCAACAGAAGGCACCGGAGTTAGCAGAAAACAAGAATCATAAAAACAAATATTTTATAAAGCACGACTCGAATGCACGAAGCCTCCAGCCATCGGGGCTGATGAAACAGTGATGCATAAGTATAGAAACACGGAACACCTTGATGGATACACGATAAACACTGAAAAGCTGCTCCACCATAAATTACTCCCCATCTCTAACCAACAAAAATCTCACGTGATTTGTTCGTTGGTGTCGATATCTAAGGTTTCCGAAGTCCGTTCACAAAAGAAAGTCAAGGAAGTCACACAACGCAACAAAGGAACGATGGAAAATGGTTTACCCACATATTGCACTTGGCTCTCGTCCTGAGGCAGCAGGTCGCACACTCGCGCCTCTATCTCGCGCGGTTCTCAAACTGCCGATGACAACTTCCGCACTCAAACCTTGGAACCGCAAATCCCGCGTTTTTAGGCGCCTATACTCATGCACTTTGTTAAGTTTTCCCGCCATCCGAGGAGCCAATCAGATATCGCTCTTTTTAGACCAATGGGAGCCACGCGCTACAAAACAAACATATATAATACAAAATCCAATTAAGAAAGGACACGTGCACATACCCACGAAAACTCCCATAAACCTTCGCCCTAACTGTCGACCGTCAGCCGGAACACAGCTTTCAGGAAAAAAACCGTCGTCGGGGTGCAAGAACAGACCGACGCTTCTTCTCAAAATAAAAGAGGCTACAAAACATCGAGGGGCCCCGCTGCGCTCGAGCGAGGCACAACGCATGGTACCAGAGCGGGGGTCCTCGAGGAACAGTTAAGACGGGGGACACGGGGGCCACTCCGTGGCGACGACAAACCAGCCCCGGCGACTCCGCGCAATTGGGGCACTCACGAAGCAATAAAAGTAGAAGTAAACAAATATATTTTCTTTCCTGAGTAACGCTACGCAGCGCAGATTATTTCACAATTTATTTAAGAAATGAGATATGCGGCCGATTATAGTATATATATACATGTATGTATGTATGTATGTATGTATGTATGTATGTATGTGTGTGTGTGTGTGTGTGTGTGTGTGTGTGTGTGTGTGTGTGTGTGTGTGTGTGTGTGTGTGTGTGTGTGTGTGTGTGGTGTGTGTGTGTGTGTGTGTGTGTGTGTGTGTGTGTGTGTGTGTGTGTGTGTGTGTGTGGTGTGTGTGTGTGTGTGTGTGGTGTGTGTGTGTGTGTGTGTGTGTGTGTGTGTGTGTGTGTGTGTGTGTGTGTGTGTGTGTGTGTGTGTGTGTGTGTGTGTGTGTGGTGTGTGTGTGTGTGTGTGTGTGTGTGTGTGTGTGTGTGCGCGCGCGCGCGCGCGCGCGCGCGCGTGTGTGTGTGTGTGAATCCCGCAGTGCCGGCTACTCCGCGACGACCGTTATATAAAACTATATTGGAACAGAAGAAAACGCAAAAGCAACAACACAGACATGCACAAAAAGAAGATTGCGGAGGCCCCGGCTTACACGCCCGATCGTGAAACCCGCAGTCCGTGGTTACGTTTATCGCGATCTGTAAGGTCCCCACAAGCTGGACCCTCCTAATTAAATGTTTGATGTTTTTGTCGTTGTTTCTTCTTACTAAAGGTTGTGTTGTATCGTTTCAGACGCGTGGGAATTCAGCAAAGCGTTAAATATTAAGTGGGATGCTTCGATAATTTTAGTGCACGTGGTTTGTAGAAACTTTGGTCCTACATATTTTTGTTATATCGCAAAATCCATGGCTTTCACAGAGCGTTGAATCCTGATTGAAGATAATGATTCATTAACAAATTAATCCGACAGACCGCCAATATTTAATAGACTAATCAATGAATAAATTCGTTAATTGATTATTCCCCAGTCATATTACAAGTTTTATTATTTTTACTATGTCATAAATGGCATATTGCATTTCCTTCTTTTTTTATTTCCTTTTTCTTACAACTTCCCCACGAAGCTGGCTCCGCTCTTAAAAAAAAAAAAAAATACAGAGTCAGTGCCCTCGCCCACTCCCCCCCCCCCCCCCCGGCTCGGAAATTTCGGGGGGGGGGGGGGGGGGGCCGCGGCCCCTTCGCCTCCCCCCCCCCCTATGTACGCCACTGATTCTAAGCAATAGCCGAAAGTTCACGCAAGCTTACCGTGACCATCCGGCAGTGCATCATTTACAAAGTGGAATAAACTTTTGGCGCAATGTAAGCACACATTCCTTGCATTTTGGTGAAATCTAGCAGGATGTAGCAGGCTAAGAACTTCGACGCATTCTGGCGCAAGAATCATATCACTGCAAGTGCACGTTTGTTGATTGTACTCAAGGAGTCGTGTACAAAATAACTTTATGGAAAATCATATACATATTGGTCAGGTAGGGTTTTCTCTTCTATCATCTGTTAATTAATCCACTAAACCCCTCCCCTAACTAACGATGACCGTTCGGCCTCTGGCTGGAACTCCCACGCTAGTATTTTGCCCTTTTGCAAGTCTTCTCTCTATAGGTGTTTAAATGACACCTCCCTGTCTGTTATTTCTAATGTGCTGTATATTAAACCCACCCCTCTTTGTAATGCCCTCAAGCCCAGAGAGAAAAATACATTAAACGCTACGGGAACATAAAAATGCCTACACGGCGTGACAAGTAGGGATTCTGTCAGCTCATTGCGCAATGTGCATCTGTGAGGCTCAATTTCAAACAATTACGATATTGGCAACTGCTTCACGGAGCACGCCTACGTGCCTCGGTAACCGCGGTGCAAGTTCGAGCGCCCTTGTTAGGGATCACAAGAAATGGGGGTGTCTTCTTATCACTAATCACTTTCCTACCCCCTCCCATATTTTCGTGTTTTTTTTCCCCTTACATTCGGGGATGCACTGTGATGTGAAAAACAAAAAAAAAAATAAAGTGCTTAGTTCGCACTTACTTGTGTACGTCATGACTTCCTTCCTAGTTAGTCCCAGTGCCGTTTAATGTTAAACCATATTCCAACACACTTCAGTCAAAGAATTCAAGTCTAATTCTACAAGGTTCTATGCCACACAACCTGAAATGACCAACTTCTGTACTCAAAAGACCAGCTTTCAAGGGACGAAGCAGTGAACAGCTCCAAAGCTACTTTACCGTCCCTTTAAAGGGGCGGTGCAAAGATTTTATGATTAAAAGAATTTGCATCTTGTCATTTTTAAGTTGTTTATCGTGTCCCGGAGGATAGAGAAAACACCTCCTTCATTAAAAATGTCGCGATTCCGCTGCACAATCGCAAAGCAAAAGTCGAGCTTTTTCGCCCACCTGCAGCCCCAAGTGGCAGCCGAAGGAACTACGGCGAAAAGATTACGTGACCTCGCTCGGCTCTAAGCTGCAGCATAACGCCCGCTAATGTCAGCAGAGAGAGGGAGAGGAAGCGTCCTCCGAGATAGCACACGGGAACCTACACGGCACTCCGAATGACGTCACTGGGAGTGCGACCGGGTGTGACCCGTGAAGACTGGGAGTGAGTTGAGGGGTGCCCGAAATGCCAATATTTATCTTTTTTTCACGCAACAACTAGGACACGCAGGCGAAATCGGTTTTCTGTTCTTTACTTCAGAAGTGTCAGAGGGCAACTTCCACAAATCTTTGCACGAATCTTTGAATCGTTGCACCCCCCCTTTAAAGGTATACTGCAACGAAATTTGAAATATACCCGTCGTGTTCAGAAATAGGCTGAATATGATCCACAATATTCGTAAATGACAATCGCACGTTTGTATTTTGAGCCTGATGGCTGTATTTTCATTATAAACGGCCCACTCTGGCAAGTGCTCGGAGAGCAGCCAGGTGAGAGCACGTCACATCCGTCGCAATCGTGACGTAGTTTGTAGCAAAACTGTGGCGAGGCTGACGTCGAGAGGATGTCCTAGTCGTTCCAGCTAGTTCCAGCCACCGAAGCGGCCGAAGCACGCCAGCGATAGGGCCACCGCAACTAACCCCAAAGCTGCTTATGTAGAAATTTTGAGGGACAGTTTATCTTTTATAATCCTGTAGAGGGACAATACCGACTTCTGGGACACACAAGTCTCAGGGAGAGGAGCCGCCTCGGTGGCTCCGAGGCGAGAGCGCTGGCCTACGGATGGCGGGTTCGAATCCCGGCCGAGGTGCCCGCAATCTGACGGAGGCTTATTGCGGAGGAGGCGCCGTGTAACCGAGCTTTCGGTTGCACGTCAAAAGATCCCCAGGTGGTCCAAATTAATCCTCAGTCCTCCGCTGGGGCGTGCCAGATGCCCGTCGTTGGTTTGGCACGTAAAACCCCCAAATTTGTTTTTTGTTTGTTGTTGTTGTCTCAGGGAGAGGAGAGTTCCTCCTTCCCCTCTTCTCTCGTGGTGGCCGGAGGCGAGACAGTTATCGTCACTACCTTCAAGGTTCCTAGACGGGCATTACAAACGAGGTATTAGCGACATCCACCAGCTAGTGCTCTTTGCTGATCGTTTAATTCGTTTTAAAATTCCTTTTTGTGCCTTTTTCAACATGAGATGGTGTGATACTGCTCCCTTGAACACGAATATACCAAGAAATAAGCACCTAAATTGCGTTGTAGTATCCCTTTAAAAGTATCGCAGCACGCTGTGCTCAGTATCAACATCTAACCTTAGATAAGAAGCGAGTGTAGTTCACAAAATGTGATGGCCTTTCAGCAGCTATAAATACCAGAAACAAGCGCACAGATGTCGGCGCAAAAGTATGCCTGTATTCAACAAAGGACAGGCCCGCCTGCAAAGGGCAGCCACCCTTCGAGAAACTCATGCAGAGGCAGAAGACGGGGCACAACGCATGCGCGATGCTATTATTCACAGTATGTACACAATTTCCATACACGCCTAAAACCCTAGGTGACAAAGAGTAGCAGTCCACATCTCATTACATGGAAGCACCCCCGGAGGGAGGACAGCTGTCGAACATGCACACGCTTCAGCCGCGGTAGATACGCAGACACGTGCAGCTTTGGGGCACTGTCTGGGTGGCTACACGAGGCTGTACTCAACTTTCCATATGGTACCAACAGAGTACAAAGAGCGCTTCACATTGCACAGCCTTTTGAGAATGTGCACATACGGTGCCCCCCGAGCATCATCATTGAAATTGAAACAAGGTACTCATTGAGGCTCACACGTTGCTGCAAAAACAGCTTCAAACTAACAAAATTCCTTTTGCTGAGACTAGTATAATACTATACGATAGGCTAGAAACTAAACTTCTTCAAAAATAGGAACATGAGAATGCACTGGCAGCATACGGTTGCCACATTTGGGCACATAGACTAGATCTGGCATGCAGGGATAGTAGTACAAAGGGAAAAGGACAGCCTCATTTGAGCGTTTTCCAGGATCCACAAAACTCAAATGACTGTCCGCTACAAGTGAGTCAGCCTTGGTAGCAACTAAGTACAACGTTTGCAGCATATTTTGAGATGCAATGGCTTCTAGAGTAGAGATACTGAGTCACTGACAGGAAGGCCTAAAGAGAGGATGCAAGTGCGTGCACACATATGCATCTGGTATGAGGCAGGACCAAGTGACTGCAAAGTGACACCTGCCTCTTTCCCAGCAAATTTTGCAGCACTCGCTTTCAGCATTGGCCGCAGGATGTTGGACCCATGGAGCCAGCATGAAGCAATCAAAAGATAGACATTCCAATGACACATCAATCAGCCGTATGTAGAGACAGTTTGGCCATTCATTTGGAAGTGCAGGAGGCAAATGAGGAGGCGCCATTGGTCGAAAGCGGGCCAAGCACGTTCCAGGGCGTGCTCACAAATTTGAATGTGACCAACCAGAAGCCGCGAATAATACCCCTGGCGGTGGTCGCAAGAAACAAAATTAACAAGTGTGTCAGTGTAACTCTCGGCGACCGAAAATATGGTGCATGTGATGTTTCGATCACGGCACCAAGCCGAGGGCCGGGCATCTGCTGTTTGAGTGGTCGGACTCCATCCGAGCAAAACAGGGTTCGAGCGGCACATTTGTTTCTTTCATATTTTTGAATGATCATAATCAAAACGTCACGTGCACCATATTTTCAAACATGAAGAGCGACTACATTTAACTATTACGCTCTTATTAAAAGTGTTTCTCGCTACCAACGCTAGATGATTATTTTCAGCTTCTGGTTGGCCAAGGGAGCATGTTGAGCACTCTATCTGCATCTGGTGGATGACCTGGCTCTGCACGCTCCTCCCATTGACCAAACTCTCCCAATATACGGCTCTGCCATCAATGGTCCTGCCCGTATGCATTTGTAAGAGGGCACATTACTGGGGTCACCAGGGTAATGGCATACAATTGGGCAAGAAACAGATGCAACACTAAACAGGCTGGTGGCAATGCACTGCAGTCCGAGTAATCATTAGAATATTGCCTTCTGTAACTTTCTGTTCAATCCCATTTGTTCGGCTCATACTCCATCCAATGTTGTTAACTTACTGCGCCTAATACACCCCCCCCCCCTCTCCCCTTATAGGTTCACAATGTTGCTCTGCAAGTACCCCTAAAACAGTTGCGCATGTAGGAGAAAGGTGCCTTAGCTGCCTCGCCTACATGAAATTATTAACTTTCTCCTCGGAGTGAAACAAAAGAATGCTGTCCTGAATCATTGGAAGTCACTTGCTAGGTTCATTATGGCACACGGAGCACATTACCGACTTGAGCAATACTCTAGCAATACTGTTGCAGGTTAAGAAAAGCAGAACAGGCTTGTCCTACAAAGCTCTCTATTTTTCGGGATTGCCGGTTTCTTCCTCTCTACTCGCCTCCTCACCAGCATCCACCGCGTTGAACTGGAAAGAGTGGAATCTCTCTTTAGGAGGAGCTTATCCTGCCTTTCTTAACCTGCAACGGACGATAGCAGAAACCCCAAAAACAACAATTGTAAAGTGCTGCACTGCTTCAGGACTGACTCGAGTATCCAGCTGAACTGAGAACTGCCCTCCCGTATGCAAACCAGTATTTTCACGCCAAAGAGCTGCCCGATTTGCAGCAGCGTGGCGAGCATCCGAAGCGAAACTAAACTGGAATCGAGTCCCTCGAGATGGGGCTCTGCCGTCAGCTGCCAGTGTCGACGAACGAATGGTAAAATAGACGCGAGATAAAGACGGACGCAACAAAACGGGCTAAATGCGCCAGGCCACGTACAGGCCCGGCGGTTGGGGACACCTAGTGGAAGAGTGGTAGGTTGTAGAAGTCGTAGCCACGCTTCCCCTTGACTGCACAGTACGCGTACACCAGGTGGTAGGCTGGAAGGGCAAAAGACGACCGTCAGGAAAGGAGGCATCCCGGGGAGCGGGAGTCGGCTCTCACCTCCGGGAATCAGGCAGATGGCGCCAGCTATGAAGAACACCAAGCCCTGGACACCTGTGGAGGGAAGCCCATACTGGTACATACCTGCCAACCTGTGGACTTTCAAATTCGTAAAACTCCCGCGGCCGCGGCCGTGGGGGGGGAGGGAGGGTGTTAGTATAGTAGGTTACAAGTCAAGAAGGTAGCGGCAAATGCCCCTCAAAGGGAATCATATATCCCTCCGCCACCTCCACATCCAATAGCGTCCCATCGTTTCCGTGACGTTGCGGCCAACACGCGAGGAGGGTCGTGCCTTTCTGTACATATTTGCTTTATCTCTCGACTTTGACTTAGCATTGTGGAAGCCACGAGAGGAAGATTAAGTCTTCCCCCTTCCGATGGAAACAAAGACGACTTTCGGGGATTAGCTTTCCCCTCCGATTGATACAGAGGCTGCTTTCAGGGGCTCGGTTCCTTCTCCGATGAATACAAAGGTCGCTTTCTTAAAAAGTGGGGGTCGGAGACAAGTTGGCACCACTCTGTGGCCATTATCTATCCATTGAAGCGGAACAAGGAGCGTTTCCAGTGAACTCTTCTTTCGATTGCGGAGGGGTTTGAAACAGGCGCACCACGCTTGTGGGAGGAGCTTCTCCTACCTTAACTTGTAACCGACTATAGTAAGAGGCAGGCACTTTTCGGGATGAATGATGATTTATTTTGTCAGCGATTTTTCTGTTGTCGATTTTGCCTGTTGGTTTATTTTTTCAGCGATTTTGCTGTTGCTGATTTCGCCTGCTTCAGAAACTTCTCCGAGTACACTTGTTCGAAGCACGCCCCATTTTGATGCCCCTTCACCATGAGCAGGTTTCCGAGGGTCCTGTCGGAAACTGAGGAGCGGAACTCCGTCCGGGTCTTGTTTACAGTGCTGAACAGTCTTTCACATTCAGCATTGCTATGGGGGATTTCAAGATCCCCAGCATGAACATTGCAATCCTGTGGAACTTGAGCGTTCTGTCAACACTTCGAATGTCCCCTACCTGTGCCCACTGTACGTCGCTCCTTGGTTCGTTTAATATAGCCAACGAAAGGTTATTATATGCTTGCAGGTTGGCGAACTCAACTTGGAGTGCATCCATTGCCTCATCCTTTGACTCATTGCTCTGCTGAGGCAGCAGTGCAGGGAATGCCGTAACAAAATGGCGTATGCTGCTGAACGATGAGGTGTCCAACGACTGCAGTTGGGCAACTTCAGTCATCCTGAGGTCGACATCTTCCAAGGGAAACTTGTTGCGGATGTAATCACATTCCGTTGCAAAGTGCAAACGTACAGCAGAAAAGAACCGCTCTCTCTCATTTGGCCTGAGCCTTTCAACAACGGAATATGTCATGCTACCCATGACAAGGTCCTTATCGTCTCTTTGGTTCTCCACAGCTCCATAAGCCAATGTCAGCAATGAGTGCCATCCCTTCAGAACATCTGGGCGGACAAATCTCGTCAAGAGATTTTCTAGGAGCTGGTTCAAGAGGCCCCTGAGTATGTGGATCTGAGGAGCCTGTGCCTGAAGCAGGCAGTTTGTCTTGTCAAAAAGTGGTATCACATTTTCCAGAAAAAGACAGTATGCCCTGTTCAGTTCAGATGATAGGAAATAAACCAGGCGCTTCTCACGGGACATGATGCTGGCCTATCCTGATTCTTGGCAAGGCTGCCTGAGCTTTTTAGCATGAGGCATAGGATTTACTCCTTTTCTCTTCAGTGAGGGTCCATCTCCAGCACCATCAATACTTTCCTTTCCTTCATGACCTGCAGCAGCCTTGGGGATCTGTGCAGCTGTCTTGGATATCTGTACCTTAGTCTTGGCAATCTGTGCAGGAGTCCTGGGAATCTGTGCAGCAGTGTTGGGAGCCTGTGCAGGGGTCTTGGGATCCTGTGCAGGGGTCTTGGGAGTCTGTGCAGAAGTTGTTGGGATCTTGTAGGACTCCAAAAACAATGAGCTTCGGTTGCCGCACTTCTTCGTTTCGCTCAAGAAAAAGCTTAGAAGTGGTTCCCACTGGTCAAGCAGCCTCTTCAGGCACTTTCCCAAAGACATCTAGCGTGTTGGCGCATGCTTCAAGACCTTTCTGACCTCGATGTCATGTACTCTTTGAAAATCTTTCAGTCGATCCTTACGTTTCACACTCTTCTCTAGGTAGAAGAAAACGTCTACTAAAATCTCATAAACTTTCACAGGAAAACATGCAGCGCCTTTCTGGGCGGCTAAGTTGATCAGATGGCATGGACAACCAACTACAATCAAATTTGGCTGAGCCTCTTTCAAGACTGCGGCGACACCGTTTTTCTCGCAGATCATGACATTTGCATTGTCAGCAGACATAGCCAAGCAATTTGCTATTGGTAAATTCCGGGACTTCAGCACGTCCAGGATCAAATTTCAATCTTGC
Source organism: Ixodes persulcatus (assembly GCA_013358835.2). Classification (NCBI taxonomy): domain Eukaryota; kingdom Metazoa; phylum Arthropoda; class Arachnida; order Ixodida; family Ixodidae; genus Ixodes; species Ixodes persulcatus. Next base: position 262,733 of record JABSTQ010011217.1, read on the forward strand.
GACCGGATGCTTCTCCTTGGATTGTTTCAAGGCACAGAAGGCGGCTTTCGACCTTACGAGTCTCTTCAACGTAATAGGTTGCTACAATGGGATACAGTTGTGAATCCCTGTTGCTGGTCCCATCCACGGCGATCGAAAAAACCTGTCGTTTTAAGGCGCCCAGCATAGGCACGTCAGCGTTGGCGGCCATCCCCCCAACAATTGCCGTCGTCTTAGTTCGTCCACAAGCATAGCGTTTAGCCTTATCAGTCTTGGGGAACAATTTTCGGAACAGGGGTCCGGCGTGGTCACTCACACTCAAAGGAATGTTATGCTCAACCAGAAATGCCATAAAGAGGCATTCTGCACGAATTGCACCATAGTCGTTGTCACTCTGAAGGAAACTTACCAGATTCGACTGGTTATCCGCGGCCCGCACATATCCCTGGTGTTTACGCGAAGCAATGTGCAGCTTAATGTCAGCCTTGCCACCAGTGCGAAACGCTCACATCATACGTGCACGTGCGACAGAATCCAAACTTGTCTTCTTTCTTGGACGGCACAAAGCACGGGAATTCCTGCATGTAGGATTTCAGAAAGACCTGAAAGTACCTCTTTTGAGGTTTGTTGTTCGCCATTGTGCCACGAAGCCACTGCCACTAGGCACAGACACCGCTCTGCACGCCACGAAAACTGGCCAAAACAGCGAGGCCTAACACGCCAAACCAACGTGCGCCGCCGAACACATAAACAAAGGCTTTGGATTGGTTTTGGATCCATGGCCACCGAATAGACGGATAGTAAAATCCACGACGCTGCCGAGAACAATACCTATCGCCCTCTTGTGGTGCCAGCAGCAACTTTACAAAACAAAAGTGAAAAAGAATCTATTTTTTGTTTTTCGTAATATTTGAAGCAAAATTCGTAAAATCGTAAAATTAGTCCCAATTCGTACATTTTACGAAAAATTCGGAAGAGTTGGCAGGTATGCTGGTAGTATGGTGCGTAGAATGCGCATCCGACTGGTGCGTCCTCAAATGTGGTCGGTACTTCTGCCCCACGACGTCAAAGAAATGTTGTGCCGTTGCCCGTCGTGATCCTGGCAGTGGCGCGGCAGTGGAGGTGCATACGGCAGACACCGCGTCGAAACTGGCGTTCGCTCGCCTTTTTCGCCAGAACCTTTCCGACCAACTGCCAGGATCGCAACATTGGATGGCATGGTACGCCGGTGACATCATTTGTTTGCCACTTGCAAACCGCTTGTGATGCGTGGACGGCGAAAGACGACACCAGTTGGAAGAGCGTTCCGGGCACCGTACCAATGGCAGATGCCTGCGTGGCGAGACACAGTGCCCGCACCCGCGTGCTTACCTATCTGGGGCAGGACCTGGACGACGATCCCCGTGACCAGGAGACCTGGACGAGAAGTCGGCACGTGTTCCTCGAAGGCTCCACGAGAGCTCGACAACTTACCCAGGCCCACGACGAGAAGGCCCAAGGCTGCGAGCATGACCCTCCAGTTGTCGCGAACCTTGGGATGCTTCCACCAGCACCTAGGGGGACGCAGCATTGTTTTTAGTGTGCCCGTATCCGCATTTTGTTTCGGATGGCTTTTTGGCGGACGGAAGTGCCGTTCCTCGGCTGCTTCCGTCCGCTTCAGCTCATCTGCAGACGGCGAGAGCGTTTGTCTTGGGAATGTGCTTACGACATAGGCCACCAAATGCTTCTCCGCAGCGACCGTGGAAGAGTGGATGAACGGACACATAATCATTGGCAGGCAGCAAGCGACGTTATTTACAACGTCGTTGTGCGCTTGCTTGGTGCATCCCAATAAATTCTGAAGAGAATATCTGCACCCCTTTCATCCCCCTCTCCTTCTGCTGGAACTCGTTGCTACACTTTGGTTCACTTTGCCGCAGCCGATCGGGCGGCACAAAAAGTGGATCGTCACGGCGTTCGTCGCCTTTGTGCGTTTGCTACCAGACTAAATAAATCGTGCACAGTGAACACACCACGACCCTGCATGATTGGTTTTGCAGGCGATGGCACACCGAAACAAGACATTGAGCAACGTTTTGATGCACTTTTGGCGCTGCTCAATCGGCTCCATCGTATCCTAGCATTGGGTGCGGTCGGATATAAAGTGAACTAGAGTGTACACCAACTCAACTCAGTTACATCACGCCGCGGTGGTTTCGCTTCGGGTGCACTTCCACTTTGGCGTGTAAGCGGAAGTTCCCATGCAAGCCAGGCCTTGCTGCATTGTTATGGAAGAAACCAGACTACAACCTGCCTTCTCATCCAGACTCCCCGACTGGGGCTGCACCAAAGGGGCCACTGAAAGGTGTCGAGATCAGTGGTATGTATTTTCTGCCCGCCCGTGTCATCTAACAATGTGGATAGCTGCCGCGAAAAGGGAATACCAGACGCCGTTGGACCGCAATGGACCTTTTTCGAGTAACGAGCGCCGTCTGGGGAGTTGTCTGCGAACTACAATCGAAGAGCAGCCCAAGATGCATCTTCCCTTCAAAACACATTGGCATCGTGCCGTTGTATCGGTTTTCAGTGCTTTTTATACTCCATACTACCGATACTAAAAAACAAAGCGTCAAAATAGACCAAATACGTGCGAAGACAATGTTGCCGTCGCCATTTTCGCAAGGCACCGCGTCCCGGTGTCCTGCGAAAATGGCGACAGCGGGAGCGTACGCATGCGCAGAAGCTTACTGGAAAAAGGTCCATTGCTTGTGCGGGAAGCACTTTGGGTTGAATTTATGGAGACCTGCGGTCGACAGATTTATTTCTTTCGTTCCAACATGAATGCAGGATCAATGCGTCGTTTTCCGGACCACCCGCGGACCATATTCAGTGCATCTTCTAGTTCCAACGGCCGTGTGACCATTTCAGCTGTCTGCACGTTCAAGCGACAATGGCCCGTAGACCACACGCTGACACGATAATTGCGAGAAGAAGTAAAAGCAGGCCTCAAAAGACCTAGATTTGAAGGTTTTGGGTAAATAGGCTCGGTTTAAACAATGAATAAAAGGATGTGTTTATCATTGTTACAGGTGGCCATCACCGACTTGTTATGCCCGATTCACATGGTACGATTCTGCTTCCAATTTTCAGTATTGACGTCGAGCATTGCAGCTATCGTCCGCACTTTTTTTGTACCTCGAGTGACTTTGCGACTGAAAATAGCGAGCAGAATCTCATAATGTGAGTCAGGCTTTGGCGTCCACGCGGAACGAGTCATCGCATGTCACATTATTTACGCAGTTTTGCAGTGTAAGGAGCCTCATTAATTTTTCTGAGGCCGCTAAAATAGTCAGACATTTCCAGGAAGACATAGAATCAACAATTCCAACGTGAAAAAGAGCAGGACGACTCACACCGACGCCGACAACATTGCATTCCAATGGTTTGCTTATGGGCGACGGCGAGCTTGTCGCCCACAGCACGCAGTGCGCAGTGCGAGTGGCGTCCACTCGGGGCGCTCCGGTTTGTTTGTAAATATGAGTTGGTGTATAGGGGCTAGTGGTGCAAAACTATCGATAGTATCGATACTTGCCAGAAATCTGACTATCGATAGTAAAACAAACTATCAATAGCACTATTGATAGTCGCCAGAAATCTGACTATCGATAGTAGAAAGCTATCGATAGCCGACTATCAAAAAACTATAGATAGTCGACAACCGAAAAACTATCGATAGTTCTGCGGCACTATCGATAGTTTTGGAAAAACTATCGACAGTATTGATAGTCAATTTATCGATAGTTTTGCATCACTAATAGGGGCACTTCCAATCCCGCAATCGGGGCTCCTGTGCGCATGCATACATACCCAATTCAATATTTTCTTGCTGCCACCATGCAACTTATATTGGTGACATCCGCCAACCAGACGCTATGAAATGCAGTACTCTGCGATCATTCAGCGACTCTAGCAGAACCCTGCAGGGAGTATTCACTGGCAGCCATAGTTGTATGCTCTGCGGCAAAGCGTGTGCCTACAGCTAGCGTCTGCCAAAACCCTTCACTGCACTAAAACGTTGATTGTGGCAGACAAGAGACTTTACCCGCAGCCACCCGTATGGGAACAACTCCTATAAGCAGAGAAATTAAGAACCCTTTATCAAATTCGTGCTTCGTATTTCTTGCAAGAACCTCCAACAATTGTTCTGCAAACGTGCAAGGCACACGCAACCGACGGGGGCTCAACCACCATTTGCTTCCTGGAGCCGCTCATTTCACTCAGCCACTGCCAATTGTTTCCAAGGGCCGCACGAGGCATGTCCCTCGCGCACTGGCGCATTTGACACTACTTGTAAGCAGTCTTGTACATGTTACTCGAAAAGAGTAATGGCTTACAATTACTCTTGGGTATAAAGTATTCAATTAGATTACCTGATAACCTAAGAAAAGTAGCTGCCACTTGAAAAAGAAACCCTCACATTTTCCAATTACTTAAGATTTTCAATACGACACACCTTTCTGCCGGTTTGAAAACGTGCTGTCCATTATTGGACTAAAATCACCGAATTACAAGCTACTCATCTTCTTAATTCACCAATTTTGGTAAAACACATTATTGGATTAGAATGACTTAACTATCAACTACTCGCCTTCTTAATCCACCCATTTTGGTAAACCATCCTCTTAAGGCCGACCCACATAGGGCGTATTCTCGACGAATTTACGCGAGTTTCAGTGGGCGTAATTACGGGATTTGGTGGGCGCTTTTTTCACAGAAGGGAAGAGGGGAAGGTCACCAAACCACACAGGACGCTTCTCGTCGACGTCTCCTCGGCGTTTGGTGCAGTGTAGCCCGACTCGCGCCTTTCATGAAAAGAAGCAAAATGTAGACCGGCTGTTATATTATTACGTTTCGCAAGGGGACAGAAATAACTGAATGTTAATAAGCAACCAAGTCTAATTTGCTAACACCTGTTTCATAAATGTTCGTTGCAAACGTGAAGTTGCCAAAAACTCCCGGCAGGAGGACGGCCGCAATCTCTGCTCAAAACCCTTCCTTTTGCAATTTTTTTCACATCGCTCGCAACATCGATGGTATTTTCTTCCATCTTAGTCGTTCATCGCTCGGTCCAAAGAGATATAGCGATTTCGTACAGTTCGCTGATAAACTGGCGCACGCGACAAGCGAGCTCCCATTTCGGCGGCTGAGTCAAGCCAGCCAGCTGGCCGCATGGCTAGGCAAGCCGATCCTCGAGCAACTTCCGGCTCTCAACTCGGAAGCTGATTGGCCGGCACCGCGCCGCACGCTTCCGGATACACTACGCCGAAATCTGTCTCGGTCGGATCGCCGAATACACACGTATTTACGCCGACCGCGGAAGCGCTCATTCCGATGCCCGCTGTACGTCGGGATTACGCCCGCCAAAGCGCCCGTAAATATGTTGCAAATACGCCCTATGTGGGTCAGCCTTTACCAGAGACCTGGGAGGCTATGTTCGACAAATGTTTCATTACTCCTAAAAAGGAACTGAAGTGACAGAACTGACGATATCGCATCTGATTGGCTAGAAGCTCAAATGACGAAAAGAGGGAACTTTCGTCATTTGAGCCTCTAACCAATCGGACGCGATATCGTCAGTTCCGCCACTTCGTTTCTTTTTAGGAGAAATTAAACATTCGTCGAACATAGCCCCCCTGGTTCGAGGTTTCCTCGGTAGGGAACTTGTACAAAGGGCACCATTAGGAAGGGATGAGAAAAATGGTAACAATTACAAGTTATCTTAGTACTTCTGAAAGTAACCAAAGTACTCCTGTGAATACTTCTTAATAAATGAAGAGAAATAGAGTCGCCCCAGCGGCGATGTTACAACCCGGGTTGTCAGTTCCGAACAAGTTTAACAGTGCGTCCAGAAAGCATTGTGGAAGCATGGAGTCTTCAACCAACATCGCAAAAGCTGAGAGCCGATGAAAGCACGTTCCCAAGAACAACACAATTAATCCTACTAAAAACGTCACCACGAGCGTTTGGCAATCATGGAAGTCCGACCACAGCGTTGCTTTGGGTCGTTCACATCACGGGCCGAAATGAATCTGGCGAACGATCGCTGCCAGCACGAGCTTAACCTCAAAGCGCACAGCTATGGCCGCCACGCACGGCAGCCCCACTCGTGTCCTCGCCAAAAGCGTACGCACGCACGCCAAGGGGACACGGTTTTTTTGACGTTCACAGCAAAAAGAAATCGGCTGACGGCGCGTTCTGTGAGGGCAGCCCTCTACGGAGAGACCCCCCGGAGACTCAAACGCACCCGTCTCTGGCGTCGTACTTGCGGCCGTCGCACTGGATCAGCGAGTCGCTATCCTTGGACAGCGTCTGCGAAACAGAGTCTGCATTCTGGGCCCTAGAGTGCCCTCGACGACGTCACTCACGTCCTCCGGAAGCCGGAGTCTCCTGGTGCGGTCGTCTTCGACGCGAACGACGAGGCACTCTTCCCTTGTGCCCCCTTTGAGCGCCGAGCTTTCGGTCGTCGATCCATACGACCGGACAGCGTCGTCTCCTTCGTCTTCGAATGCGTCGTCGATGGTGAACTTGGCTTTTCCCGACATTTCACACTCGGGGTGATCCGGCCAGCAGGCACATGGTGCGACGCACGTCGTCAAGCCGTCAAACTCTTTGTCGTGGACCCGTCGATGAATCGACGCAATCAACAGTCAATCTCGATTCTGCTACGGATGTCAGGATCCAGGATGTTGCAGGAATTCTACGGATGACTAAATGGTGGGAGAGGCACTGTTGATTGTAGTTATAAATAGGCGGTAGCTCGCGCCATCTATTTTCTGTAGCTAAGGCTAAACACGTTTTGGGCCATTTTTGGTAACAGTAGCAGTAGGGTAGTAGCGGTAATAGTGTGGTAGGAGTGAGGATTCCTGGCAACGAACGAGCAGAGATGATGGCTGCGGAGGCTCATCCGCGGCATTGTGCGTTGTGGCATTGTCGTGACTCACCGTACTGACACAACGTCCCACGGGCCGAACAGGCGCGTTCACACCGGCTATGTAAAGCACTCACGCAACGCAACTAAATCGCATCGCAAAAAAAAAAAAAAAATCAGGCGTGCGCGATATGCGAGTCAGCTAGCGACTGTTCGAAAGGCGTCGGTTTTGTTTCCGCAATTAGTCGCTTTTGCGATGAAAGCAATCGCGCGACTGCTGCACATCGCCGGTGTGCGGCACCTCTCCTCTTCCGCCCCTTCCACAGACGTGCACTCGGTGAATGGCTCACGAGAAGCCGAAAGTATAATTTTCTCAAGAACAAACTGTGGTGAAAAACAAAAAAAAACATGGAAAACAAGGAATGAACCCTGGAGCACGGGCCATCAGTCCACACAACAACTTATCCAATCCAATCCAAAGCGCAAATCAGCCAAGCACAGCCAGCTGGATCCAGCACTGGCATAGTGTTCCATGGCGCTGGTAGAATCAAGCAAAATCAGGCGATGCAGGAGTTTAGGATGAGAGGCTGCGGGTAAGTCAAGTCTGTGTATTTACTGTTCAAGATTGCAAAGCCAACGTGCGCCTTGCGTCTAACAGGCCATAGCGCGGCACGTCGGTTCCTCGTCGGTTTGTTTAGGCACGCGCACTTCCGACGCTCCCTTGGCGCGTGCGCCAACCTCGTTTTCAAGACTACCAGGGTAGCAGTAGGGTGCGCGGCCTAACAGAAACTTTTGTTCAGCATTTTCCGCTGGCCAACGAGGCACGTCTTCTAGCGGAGCCCATTGCACCCGCTTTATGCAGGTCGCTTTTAGCCGAAAAGTTAGCGCGCTTCGGCTGCACTGTGCGTCGGTGCGTCAACCTTTTTCAGTGTCAACATCCACATACGCTTGGGGTGAGGGTCACGCAAAGGCTTCTTTTCTTCCAACTTGGGAAATGAACGGCGTTAAGCAAAACACAGATTTTTGTTTTTGCAAATACGTTTTAAGTAACTTCTGTCCTACTGCTGTCGCGTATAATAACGCTGCGTAACGTGAGCCTTCCGTACTGGTCGTCAATACGCCGTGGCTCGTTGCGCGGAGGATCAAGTATCGCGCGGTTTTGGCCAGGGAAACACTTGAGTCCTATCTCGAGGCAAAAGGATTTGCAGCTGTATCTCAATCTGTTGGCCAAACCATCATATGAACCATCATATGTTGGCCAAACCATCAAATGAAAGCCGGATCACATGGCCCTGTTTTCTTACGTTACGTTGCAGAACCATACGCCACTGTCGTGTTACAAAAAGGGTAGGTCTTACTTAGTGATGGCCAATGTTGCTAAAACACTCAATTGGGGAAACTCACTCGTGAAACCCAAACTGCTCGCGTCCACCGAGACCCAACTGGGTTAAAGCCCCTTTGTGTTTTAAAAGTGGCTCAAAGTACGTCGGTGCAAGAGGCACGCGCAATGTGCAGCCCTTGGGAAGATCATGGCGGCACAGCGCAGCACTGAGCTAGATTTCAGACACCATGTTCTTCCGGCGCATGTCTCAAGCATTTCAACATCAATGAATAATGCCACTTTTCCCAGGATAGAGGGGCTCTAAACTGGATACGATAACAGCGCCACCCTTTAGCAACGGGTCCAAAACATGAAAGTTGATTTACATAGCTATTGCGAGGTGGCGCCACCGGCCCGTGTACAACTCAACCTAAACCAATATGTGCAGCCATGCAGTTTCTTGAGTGGCCACTGCAAGAGAAATGGCAGTGTTACAATCGCCTTTAGTTCGATTCTCGAGTATGGATCAAGCCACTTTTCCAAACCAGGCTCTATGGCGGTTTCCTAACTGAATTGTAGTAATGTTGGTGATGGCAAAGGCGGCGAAAGGAAGGTCTGGCAGCCATTCCCATTGCATACTTTACTCCCTTCTTTTTCTTTATATATATATATATATACCGGGTGTTCATTTTTAATTCGAACAGATTTATTACGAAAAATCTGTAAAAGATGCACCAGTACGGTTTGTTCAAGTGAGTTATACGGCCAGGGGGACATTATGTGGGTGGCTATTCCTTGCGAGAAGTCGGCTAATTAATTAAAATTCGTTAATTAACTTTTTAATTAGTGAAAACAGGCATATGGTTTCAATTAGAAACTTGGAGCGTTATGGAGAACCACTAAATCAACTCTTTTTAGAACGATTTGAAGCTCGTGGGAAACTCGGGGGTGCGCCAAAGTTACTACTCGTGAAGCAGGCGCAAAGGTAGCAGCGGCGGAACGCGATAATGATCGAATCATCCGCGTTCCGCCGCTGCTACCTTTGCGCCTGCTTCACGAGTGGTAACTTTGGCGCACCCCCGAGTTTCCCACGAGCTTCAAATCTTTCTAAAAAGAGTTGATTTAGTGGCTCTCCATAACGCTCTTTAAGTTTCTAATTGAAACCATATGCCTGGTTTCACTAATTAAAAAGTTAATTAACGAATTTTAATTAATTACATAATGTCCCCCTGGCCGTATAACTCACTTGAACAAACCGTACTAGTGCATCTTTTACGGATTTTTCGTAATAAATCTGTTCGAATTAAAAATGAACACCCGGTATATATAGGTGAGGCAGAGTAGTTTGAGAACAATGGACCGGGAAAATGTAATAAGTCGGAGATCCATACTTGCGGAGTTGCTATGCTAGGAGTTTATTGTATGTATTACGACAGTTTCGCCGAGAGGCTCGGCTTCGTCGGGAGGTGGCACACATGTGCCATCTCCTGCCGAACCCGAGCCTCTCGGCGAAACTGTCGTAATACATACAATAAACTCCTAGCATAGCAACTCCGCAAGTATGGATCTCCGACTTATTATATATATATATTATATATATATATATATATATATATTTAGGCACGCACTGCATAAAACATAGCAATACTACGGCCACTGGTCACCGGAACAGTCTGTTCTTCATATTGAGTGACTACCAGTCCAAGGTGATAGCCTGGCATGCAACATTTGAGAGCCAAATGTTTTGGTGACTTGAACGTGATGCAAGAAAACAGTGCTGTATGAGCCAGCATTTACACTTTATGAAAAGTGCAGTCGATGCTAACTTTCAACAACCTCCTGCCTGGCACTTGCCGCTGCCACATTATTTTTAAGGGTCGCCTCGTCTTCCTCGTTTTCCTCCTCTTGCAATGACACGGCTGAGGGAGGGAGTGTCGTGTGGGCAGAAACATCTTGACACATGCAACGCACGCAAACATTCATGCGTGGAGTTGGCTGGCAGCCCAAGTGTTAGTAGGCGGCCAGCTCTGCCACATTCCATGCATGTCCAAAGCCACGCTTCGGACAGACGAAATCTGATTTTGCTTTCATTGGGGTGCAGGTCTTCATTAAACTAGCTCATACTTTGCAACTGCCATAGCGAAAGCTACTTCTGACCCTTGCATGCTAGTATTAATCTTCATGACCGACGCTTTGCAAGTCTCCAACCCATACCACTTCGTCGTCCCCTTTGTGGTGTAATCAAACGAAACTGCCGCAATTCTGGCTAAATTGTCGAAATCAATTACATCGAAGAGTTCACGGCTACAAATTCAAGACACATCTTTACTCACATGCAACCGCAATCCGACCGTTCCGTTTTGTTCACGAGCACACACACACAAAAAAAGTGCACTTTTTTTAACGGTTCTATTCTTCTTTCTTTTTAGTCCTGCCTGCCGAAGAGTTGCTTTAAAATATCCATAGGCTGAAGGTCACCTAAGCATGGCCCACCCCATCAAATTCACGAGATGTTCGACGGACTTCCGCCGGCTACCATGCCTCCGGTTCAGGGGGGATGTGCTAAGCGTGCAATGGGATTTAGTAGACTTTATTTGAAAGCGACTGCAGCGTAATGATAAATGCGATAAATGTGCGCAGAGCATGAGACTGCTATAGGAAGCGAGGCATACCGGGCGCGGCAGTCGTCTATTGTTTGCCGCGACCTAGCGGTAGCAGGTGCAGGAGCATCGGGGAGCAATGGCGACGAACAGCACAGCGGACAGTGTGCCCGTCATGATTACGACGAGATTTAAGGCAGTTACGAATTCGGAAAGTTCCTTCGATAGCCATTGCCGCAGACGCAGAATCATCGGAAAGTAATAGCAACGAACAGCGCAGCCGACAGTCTCCCCGTCGAGGTTTGAGGCGATTACGAATCCGGAAGGCTTCGGTAGCCGGTGCAGAATCATCGGGGGGAAGCAATGGCAATGAGCAGCACAGCGGACATTGTTCCCATGGTGATTACGACGTGGTTTAAGGCGGTTACGAATCCAGAAAGCTTCTTCCGTGGTGCCAATATGACGAAGGGAAAACTCCTTCGTGAATCTGGCCGCGTGTAGGACATAAAGGAGGTCCGTTTCGACGGTCAAGTGGATGTCACGGCGCGCAATACTCCGCGAACAAAATTTGGCGCGCCCGCAAAAAAATCAAACTTCCGAGATTCGCGTAATTAGATGAGAGGGCTTTCTTAGTTGGCGTTGAGTCGACTGCGCTAATTATGTATGTTTATTTCTGGATCAGCTTGACAATAACTGGGCGATTGTTTTCACGCCGTTCCGCGATTCCCTCTCTTCCTGTAGGCTGGCGGAAACATCCAAGGGTGGGCTCGGGTGGGCGACCGCATTCCGCTTCTCGATTCCGGTGAAGTATTTGCTGCATATTTTAGGGTTTGCCGTAGGTGTCCATGCTGTTCCATCGTCGCTAGAATAGAAAAAAGTTAATTGTAATATTCGTCAGCAGCTTAAAGCAAAATGCGAACTGCAAGGTAAGAAACGCCACTTACCAGCATGGACGCACACGTCGCACCCAGGTCGCACGGTACTCCACCTCAAACAGCTTCGAACGGACGATGTAGAACTTCGTGCCGTGCGAGATCTTGGACGTACTGTTGCAGCCGACCACGCAGCAATTGCTGTGGCTTTCTTGGTGCGGAATAGTCATCTCAGAAATTACAGCTCTCACCCGCTACAACGCACTACCAACGCAGCGACTGGCAGATGCTCCCCGATACAACGGACCCGTTTGTCGCTAGGGGCGCCCTGGTCGGGGCTTGAATTTGATCCGCACGGTTCCTATAGGCACTGCCAGGATTAGAGATACGGGGAGGTCCTCCAGCTTTTCCGCCTCCAGCACGAGCTTCCTACCTTCGATAAGGCGTCCTGTGAGCCTTGGGCCTGCACGTGCAGCCGAGGCATGGCAGAAGGCAATGTATGCTTGCCAGGGGGACGCCCTGCCATTCTCATCTTGTCGACCACCATGCGGAGCGCAAGTTTGTCTGCTTTTGCAGGGGCTGTGGTGACGTCAGGACACCGAGCTTTGATTGGTTCTGAATGAGGAATAGTGGGTAGACCTCGAGGCAGCGTTTTTTCAGATCTACCCACTATCCTTCAATCGGAGCTCGGCGTCTTTCTGACGTCCCCACAACTCCTGCGCAAGATGCAGACGACTTGCTCTCCGCGTACAAGCAAGTTGCCAAGATTTCTCATTTACCGTTTTGTACGCCGGGTGCCATTAATGGGCTACTGAAAAGAAAAACAAAATGTATTTTTTAGACAGTCTGGTTGGGACACATGTGTAAAAAAATAGATTTTAAGTGAAAAAAAAAAATTTTTAGAGCAATATTGACGGCATGAGGCGCAATTTCGTCGGTAGTCACCTCCTTTCCACTTGTTTTCTCTCGTGGAGAGAGTGTAGGACCATCTCGTTGAGGCGGAAAGCATGTATGACCATTCCGTGACCGTCATGGACTTTGCGCGCATAACTCAGACTCAACTATAATAAATACTGCGCCATCAATCTTGCTCTAAAAAAAAAAAAAAAAAAATTTTTAGCGTAAAATTTATTTTTTGACACACGTGTCCCAACCAGACTGTTAAAAAAAGAAGAAAAAAAAATTCTTTTTAGTGGCACTTTAAGTAATGAAACAGCAATTTTTATATGGGAACAGTAGCTGAATTTTCTTTTTAGAAAGATTCAAAGTACAATGTTTGTACCTGTCTAAATGTGTGTACAAAGGCCTGGCGAAGTCCTGAATGAAAGCCTTGTTAAAAAAAACACTGCAATGAATACAAACATTTTTTTTTAAACTTATTTGGGGCACATTTCTTTTTAATAATTTTGCCACGAAAAAAGTTTTTGCTCATTGTTTATGCTGTTAAACTCAATTTAGGTGGAGGTCATGGCCCGCTCTAAGCCCCGCCCACAAATCAGTGGCTTTGAACATTACTACTGGACTGGCTTGGCTGCTCGACCCAACACACTAACAAGCCTAGTGTCCCTTTTTCAACATTCGGTGCACCTAGTCTGGCGTCTGACTCTGCCTGCTAGTCGTGCGAGCAGATGTGCTGCACCGTCTGCTATTTCACCGCCATCTATCGTCGCCTGCAATGCCCGTGAGACGTGGGCACGAAAGCTGCTCATCGGCGTCCGTTTTCGCCTTCGTTCGTCTGCTGTTCTGCCCCCGTCTAAAACGTGTGCAACGCTCAGAAGATGCGACCATAAAAGCGGTGTTCTAGCATTCCATTGTGCACGAGCTGCGGTCCAATACAAGCGTCTGGCAGCGTCTATCGATGTGCGGCACTGAAGCGACCGAGAGGACTAAAAATATCAGCAAAATAAATATACAGTCCTCCTATCTTAACTGTTCTTGTTATTTTCTTCATATGGCATCCTCGAGCAAGGAGAGTGAGAGTCATAGGGCAGAATTAAAGCTCGACATAAAAATGTTTGCTTTGTTAGGCTAGGTGCACTACAAAACTGATAGCTACTTGCCTTTCGAGGCGAAATGACGGGAACATACCTAGACAAACTTGATGTGAGCTGAACTCCCGATTGCTTCCAGCCAAATGGCTCGCAAATTCTTACCTGTGTAGGTATCTTCTCGGTATTGAAACCATGGTCGTAATTACGACGGTTGCACAGTTCACAGAACACGAACGCTTTTACAGGAACCTCTATTTATTCAGGATCGACACGCTAGGCTTGGGCCAGTCCTACTACAAAAGAACAAGCATTCGCAAAGCGCTTTCGAAGGCGCGTACTTGCAACAGTTGTTTGCTGCAAACTACATCGGTTGAGGAGATCTTTCTCTAAACATCTTTGTATTCACAAAAGGACTCGCACTCATAAAACTTGATGAGGTCGACGAACTATGCTCGTTCAGCACTCTGCAGACGCCGGCAGCCATGTATGTTAACGTTTCAAGCCAAAGCTGGAGAAGCAATCTCGGAATACATTTGAAAACAATAGTGATTCTATCTTGATTATTTGCTTCTCAAACATAAAGAATATTTGATTAAAATACTATTACGGCATGGAGATGCACATTTACAACCAACCTTTCACGTGTCAATCATCTCTCCAGCCAATGAGAGATGTAAGTTTGGGGTGGGGCTTAGTGGGCTGCATCCTCCACCTTCTGCAACTAAATTGTATCTAGCAATGTAAATGTTGCTAAAAAAAAAAATTATTTTTTTGTGGTAATTTTTGTTTTAATGTTTTAATCTAGGCCTTTTAAAAATAATTATTTTTTAATTGCAGGTCTCTGCCTCAATGTATGTCCTCAGTGTTACTGGAATGCTTCCTTTTCAAACTTCCCTTAACGGCCGACCTACCTGCTAAAAGTTTTCCCGCAAGGTAGAAAAATCCTTGCCACCCTTCACATTTTCCCCTCTTCCACTGTTATCTTGACAGCAGGGGACTCCTTTTGTTGCTGCCTTAAAGTCGGGATAAGATCCAGGCTTATCCAGCTTTATCAGTCGGGAACAAAGGTGTTCCTGGCTTTTCCAGCCCCAAGCGGCAGCAACAAAGAATGTCCCGCCCCTCCCCGGCCCGCTTTCAAGATAGCAGTGGAAGAGAGGGAAATGGGAAGGGTGGCGAGAAGGATTTTCCTACTTGCGGAAAACTTTTTGTAGGTCGTCCTTTAAAGGGATGCTGAACCGAAATCTGGATTCCACAAAACATGGTGGCAAAAGCGTGCAACGGGATGCTACAAACACCAAAACATCACCCATATAGCGATATCTCGAACGGATGACCGTATTTTCTTAAAAAAGGAGGTGCATTTGACAGATATGTTGATGTCTTGTTTCTCCGAGAAGAGTCGAGAAGGAGAGGGAACGGTCCCGCGTCTTCCCCGCCTCGCCGCCTTGAGGGTGCGAAGCGAAGAGAGGAGGAAACGAGATATGTTGACGTCACGTGCTTCATCGGCCTCGTTCAATCTCGACCTCTTTTTCCAAAAATATGGTCGTCCATTCGAGATATCGCCTTACGAGTAGTGTTGTAGGGATTGTAGCGTCCCACCTACAGCTCCTGCATTGTTTTCTGAAATCCAAATTTCGGTTCACCATCCCTTTAACCTTCGAGAATGAAAACAAATGTCTGCAGGAGCCAAATCTGGTGAGCGTCCATAGTGCGAGTTTTCCCATAATAACGAGAGAAAAATGCACATAGTTAACACAGTTTGTCCCCGAAAGTGTTGTCTATAAAGTGGGCCATTCATATTAATTGGGTCCATAAATAGCGACTTTCCTAGCGTAAAACACCGCAAGCGTGCATGAGAGGCGACCGTCTTGACCGGTGGAGTGCAAATCCGTTGTCTGCAGGATGCCTGTCAACGGGCAGTGCGCGCACGTGGTGGTCGAGCGGCTGCCGGACCAGGTTGCTCGGTGCTACTCCCGAAAGAGGAGGAGAGGAGCGTTTGGACATGGAGGTTCGGCCTCTCGACGAAGGTCGCAGAGCAAAGCCACGACGCCACTCGAAGCGTCTCTGCCGGTGCCCGGGGATGGCAGGGTCAAGGCTTCCTCCTGTCGGCTTCCCATGGCGCTGCCCATGTACTCCAAGGTCGGGGGAGCGTCGTCCGGCGCCGCGGGAAGTGACGGCCGTCCCGGCAAGAGGCAGGGAGCCGAGAACGATGGCAAGACCGTCGGCAAGATCAAGATTCGCAGGGTCTCCAAGCCGAGCACCCTGTCGAAAGAGGACGCGTCAGCCGATCCTTCGAAGTGGGCCGAGAAAAGCGACCTCGACGGCGAGGAGGTTTGCGACGGTTCGGGGGGTCCCGCCGACAAGTACGAAATCGTGTCTGTAGAGAAGAGGGACGCAACGCCCGGCGGACGCTCGACGGATCGGGGCGACGAGAGTTACAAGGCCATCGTGGAGGCGTGGCTGATGAACCAAGCTTGCGGCCCCCGGAGACAGAAGTCGGCCGAGCTTCCCGTCGCCGGAGAAGAGGACGAGAGGCATTCGGTGCGGAGAGACTCCAGTTACGCGGAATCGTGCCTGAACCAGGACACGGAGTCGTACCACTCTTGCGGTCCCAACGTGGAGACGCTGGAGAGCGACCTGTCCCAGGGAACGGAAATCCACGACGATCCTTGTGGCGTCGGGTCCGAGACTGAGATAGAAGACACCCGGTCGTGCGAGACGGGCGAGAGCGCCTCGAGCGGTCCCGGTTTGACCGTACCTGCAACGGGAGGCAACGCGGGCTCGCCGCCGCGATCCGAGAGCCGAGACGAGGTCTCCCGGTTATGTTTGGACACCGTGCGGTCGATTGTCTCCCATGCTCGTCCTCAACCGGAGTCTGCTCGCGATTCTACGGAGAGCGCTCCGTTGACCTGCCCGGATGGCAGCGAAGGGCAGAAATCGAGACGGAATGCGTCTGAGGTAGTGCGGGGAGACGACGCGGGATGCGAACGTTCACGGACAACCGCCGGGGAAGTCTGCCTCGTCGCCCTTGTTGAAGATGACAGAAACGACTGCAAAAGCATTTCCATTTGCGAAGGTGCCGAACTGCTGAC
The DNA here is from genome assembly GCA_013358835.2 of Ixodes persulcatus. Lineage (NCBI taxonomy): Eukaryota > Metazoa > Arthropoda > Arachnida > Ixodida > Ixodidae > Ixodes > Ixodes persulcatus. The sequence continues at coordinate 279,495 of JABSTQ010011217.1, forward strand.
GCGAGCGGGAGCGGATGAAAGTAACACAAATGTGAAAAAGAAGGACCTGGAGAAGGTCTCACAAATGCCCGCCGTCCCAAACGCTCGGACTCTTCAGCCGCCCGATTCCACGACGGAAGACGGTCCCAAGGGCCGTGCCGCCGGTGGCCGGGACCCCGACTGCTACATCGTCCCCGACGCGCCCCGACTGAGTGGCGCGTGCATGGCGGCCGCCAAGGAGCTGGACCTGTTTGCCAACCTGACCATCCTGGGCTGGGGGGAGGCGTCCTCGCTGGCAGACGAGTACCTGGCCCACCTGGAGCGCTGCCTCACTCTGCTTGACCTGATGCCTCCCGCCCCCAGGGGCGCCCTGGTCGCGGCCCTGGGCACCAGGGCGGGCGTCCTGCGACGCATCTTTGCGCGCCTGCGGGCGCTTCTGCGCCACTCGCCTCACCTGGCCCGGGCCCTGTCGGTGGAGGCGGGCTTCTGCGGCCTGCTGGGTGCCGAACTGCCCCCACACTGCCCCCGGCCCGCCGCCACCTCGGGGGGCCCCGCTGCCGGGTCCCTCTGGAAGCAGCTGTCTTCGAGTGGAGCGCCCGGCAACGGCACCGTCCCGCCACCCCTCAGGAGCGTCTGCGAGCGGGTGCAGTGTCAAGGAGGAGCAGGAGCGACGCGGGCGGAACAGGGTCCAACGGAGGACGGAAGCGGGCACCCGAAGCACCTCGCCAGCCTCGTGCCCCTCCGGCCAAAAGTCCAGGCAGAACGGTAAGTGACGTCTTCCAGGTTCTCTTCGAACTCGACGCGGCAAATCGTGGTCTGCCGGCGAGTGCATCGCAGATTAGTCGCCGGTTTGTGGTGAGCCATTCTAGACGCTTGATTGCGAAGTTGCCCTCTACAGAGTTTGTTTCGCGCACTACTCCGTCCTCGAGAAGACGACAACAGCAGGGAGGCCTTTAAATTGTGCCGCCTCCGGCACGGGCTTTCTACCTTCGACGACGCTTTGGCGTCCTTGCGAGCGTGCACGCGTTGCCAAAGTAGGACGGAAGGCAACGATTGCTTGCTGGAGGCCAGTCGACTGTAGTTGCTGTCGTCGCAAATAAGCAGCCACCTCCCCCGGTGTCTGCAGTTTGGTGTAACGACCAGCGACAGTCCGGGTTTCTTGGATGTGACACACAATCGAGCCAGGTTGTAACCAACTCGACGGGAATTGGGAAATATCCTGGCCATATCCGGAAGTCTGTTTTATCCGAGAATTAAAAAATTCCTCTCAAGTTTCTGATGTGCACAGCACGGAAGTGTCCGACAGCATATTAGCGTAGAGTTGCTTTATCGCTGCTCTACTAATTTTGTAAGATTTAGGTACAATGTAGGTGCCGTAAAGGCACGTCAAGTGTTACCACATCTAGAGCAGGGTGTTGAACCGGTCATTACTCCAGTTCGGGTTCGTGTTCAGTAGCCTTTTGTTTTGTTCTGGTTCAGTTTCGGTTCAGCGATACGTGCGAAATATTGGTTCGGTTGCCGGTTCAACCAAGCGGAAACAGGTTCATAACACTACCTTAAGCCGTGGCCGCCCACGCATTTCACGTGGCTTTTGTTGAGCATACGCCCCTTGCAGGAGCTCAACACGAAAGCTCAACACACTTTAACGTGGGAAAAGCCGCAGCTTGGCCACCCCTGATATAGATAATGCCTAAAATAACTTCCTTGGCAAGGTATCTTTTTATCACGATGTAATAATTAAAAGTTGAGTTTAAACTTTAGTTTAAAATGATTTATATTATCTTGATTGCTTCTTTCCACTTACACCAGACTAGGCTGTCCTCCCTGTGAGTCAAACACCAAAGAGATAGAAGTGACATTAATTAAACCCTATAAGTTCGCTCGGCGAAGGATATATTTTGAGCGCAGCTCTTAGGCGCCCGTTTCCAGCTTGAGCGGTGTCGCCGTCGGCATCGCCGTCTGCGTAATTGCGCGGGGAGAAGGAGGACGAGGGGAGGGGAGGAGGAGGAGGGGGAGGAAGAAGGAGGAGGGGAGGAGGAGTAGCAGGGAGGATGAGGAGGAGGGAGGAGGGGTATACCCTCCCCTCAGTACCCTTTCCTCCTCCTCCTCCTCAAGAGCTGCGCTCCAATTTGACGTTACAGGGAGTTGTAAACGTCTTTCATTTTTTTTATAGCTATTTAGTAATGTAGTCTCAAATCCATATAGTTGCGCTTCTGTACCGGAAAGCATCCCAACCAGAAAACGCCAGCAAAACTTAGTTTTCTTTAAAGGGGCAGTGCAATGATTTTAAATTTGAAATAATTGGCAGTTTGCATTTTTTATATTGTTTATACGAGCCCAAGTGACCAAAAACGCGTCGCCTTTCCCCGAAAAACTCTTATTCTGCTGCGTAATCGCCAGGCAAAAAACGAATTGTTTGCCGATCTGCGGCCGCCTGTCGGGGTTACGGGAACTAAAATGACACCGTCTCTGGGGGTACGCGGAAGTCAACAAAACCTGTCCCCCTCCGCTGCTACGCTCGCCGCGACCTTCGACGAGGCTAATCCTTTGAAAGTCGACAATTGCGGAGGAAGCGGCTGGTCTCTGAAGAGAGAACCCAAAGGGGAAACCACGTGAACCCCCAGAGTACGTCACTCGAAAGTCGACGTGGAGAGTTGAAAGGCACTTTGACCTTCGATTTGTTTCATTTTTTTAAGTAAGAACTAGCGCTCGAAAAAAAAATATGGTTTTTTGCTTTTCGTTCCATAGGTGACGTAGATTGATTTCTGCAGTTAATTGGCCAAAGTCTGAAAATTGTTGCACAGCCCCTTTAAAGGGATGCTGAAGCAAAATTTTGATTTCAGAAAACAATGCAGAAGTGCTAGGCGGGACGCTACAAACCCGAGAGCATCACCCATAAAGCGATATCTCCAACGGATGGTCGTATTTTTGTGAAAGAAGAGCACGCTTGAGCAATGGCCAAAAAGGCCCGTGACGTCGCGATTCTCATTTCCTCCTCTTCTCGCTTTGACTCCGCGAGGACGTGAAAAGGGAAGGAAGCAAGGCCGTTTCCTCCTCCTCAACTATTCTGCAGGAAACGCGACGTTGCGATTCTCACTCAATTGCATCCTTATTTTACTAAAGTATGGCCATCCGGCCAATAGCCGATCATCGATTGATAGGCGTTCATCAATCAATGGATAGGACCCGTTGCTAGCCGCCAATGTCTGTGACGTCGTGTCATGTGACAGCTGCAGGGTTGGGCAGTATCGCGATACAAATGTATCGCGATAGCATTTCAGAAATACATTTTGTATCTGTATTTCTGTATCGCGATACATATTTTTCACCAGTATCTGTATTCCTGTATCGAAATACATTTGGAATGTTTTTTTGTAGCGTGATACAATCAGTATGAAATGTATTTCGTTACATTTCCTTAAAAATACCCCCCCCCCCCCCCCCAACCCGCCCCCCGAAAAAAAAAAAAAAAAAGAAAGTCCAAACGCATTTTTTTTTTTTTTTTTTTTTTACTTCTGAGGGCACCAGATACTGGGGCATTGTTACTATGCTGACCAAGTTTCCTTTCGATTCTCCAAACTTTTTTTTATGCGTCCTCTTCTCTCTTCTGAGAAGTGTTGCGCAGTCGGGGGCTCGAACCAGGTGGCGTACCAGGAGTGGAGTCAGAGCATCTTCTGCAGCAGGTCCTTAGGTAGGAATTTCTTGAGTCATTGTTTCCTGGCATCCAATGCCCGCTGCTAATCATCCCTCTTGCCTTAGCGTACACAGTACACCTAGCCGGCAAAGCTGAGTCACAGTCCGTTGCAGCGCGAGCCTGGCGGTGGTTGGCTTGAAATAGTAGGATGACTCAAGCAGTGAAATTCAACACATATTCGAATGCGTCTGCGGCTGCGCCCGTAATATTGCACGGCGCAAGGGTACGTCATTAGCCGACGTGAACGTGACCCGCTGCTCTGGTGATCCGAAACCCAGGGAGGAGACCAGATGTGGCCTCGCGGTGCCGACCCATAATACATACACTTGCCGGCAATATCAGGTCGCAATCCACAAGGTCTCTGTTTGGATGATGCTAGGCGAGACTTGAAGACTGCAATCCATGCGTCGGTGGCGGAGGGTCGGCAGAAGGGACCTTCACAACAGGGATGCCACCGTATCGTTTTTTCAACCGTAATAGACGATAAGCACATGTGTTCCAGGATGCTTCAGGTGGTCCACTATTCTTGAAAATTCCAAATGACACCGCCTGCACAATCTTCAACGAGGTAATCTACAACGAAAGTATGTATTGTCATTTCATACAGCAGCGTGGTAAAGTTTCATGTTCAAGGTCACACCTACAGATAAAGAATATACCACTTCATTATACCGTGACGTCATGTGATCGATGTTGACAGAGGGCGTTGTGACATTTTGATGGGATTTAGAGTGACATTGAATTTATTTAGAGGTCGAAGTCTTTTCGCAACCCTCGTCAGACAGACAGGATGTCAGGGAAGGGACCACAATCATTCCTCGATGGAACGTTTTTTTGAGGCCATTGAAGACTCCTCACCGTCCGAAACCAATACCTTCAAGGCAAAGTGCCAAGCCTACGGGAAAGTAATTTTGGGATCAAAAACTTCCACTTCAAACTTCAAGCTTCATCTCAGTTGGCGTCTCAAACAAATTCGAAAAATGCATTGCAGTATCAGTATTTCTGTATTTGTATTTCTGCCCTTCCTAAAATGTATTCCTGTATTTGTATTTCCAAATACTTTTTGCCTCTATTTAAAATGTATTTCCGATACTTATCGCGATATGTTTTTACAGATATACTTCAGTATCAGTATTTTAGCTACTATCTTAATGTATTCCAGTATTTGTATTTTCAAATACATTTTTGAGTATTTCTGCCCAACCCTGGACAGCTGCGCGTCGTAATATTCTCTCAGAAAAGGCTCTTGGCTCTTGGCCCTCAACTGGTTTTGAATTGGCGACCTCTCATTCGGTGAACTGATGTGGTACCTCAGCGCCACGGATGCAACTGTCTCCGTCGAGATTAGAGGTCGCATGCAGTCGTGGGAAGTGCGGGTACTCCCCGCTGTATGACGCTGCGTCAAGCTGAGAAAATAGTTGCCGATACTCCTACAAGGTGGCGCTCGAGATGTACTTGCGGGAAAGTATGGGGTCTCCTCCTTCCAGCGTGGACATCCGCATCGTGCTGCGACAGAATACAGAAGGTTTCGGACTCTGGGCTGCTTCGACAATTTGACGAAAGCACCCCGCTCAGCTTCTCTGCATGCTCTGTACATTTGGCATATTCAAGTGGCCCCGACGGTGCTTTTCGGAATCGAAAGGCGACTGCAATCCATGCCCACATCATACCTGTTACGTGGAGTGGAGTTCGAAACGGAACCGTTTTTCCCGGTGTGTCACGTAGTATCGTTCTCAACAACCTCTATTCTCGTCAGGTTCCATCAAAGCTCATCGTCACTTTCGTGAAAAGCGAATCGTTTCAGGGAAGTCGCGAACACGAACCCGTCAAATTCAGACGCTTCAATTTGAAAATGGCCATTACTGGTGGTCAGTGGGTTTCAGCAGAGACGGAAAATTTTGATTTTAACGAGGACCTTTATATGAAGGCTTATTCAATCTTCCTGCATCGACTCAGTCGAAAAGACGTTCCGTTCTCTAAAGTCGCCTTCTCAGAATACTCTTCTCTACTACATTTTGACTCCCAACAGTGAAGAGCAGAGTTTGTGTCCGATCCTCGCAGCCAATGTGAGACTCACCCTGACTTTCGAGGAAGACATAAAGGAAGCAGTCACGATCCTGTTCGTGTCGGAAATGCCGCGCGTTATGGAAATTGACAAGGGGAGACGGGTCAGGATAGCTAATTGAAGAAATGGAAGAATACAAATTTTATTCAGTGTTTGCGAGGAACCAGTGTATGCGTCCCTGGTTTCGCGCTCCTTCTTCCTTCGACAAGATTGGCCAGGAAACAAATTTTGACGACGATCGCAGGGACTGCGGCAGTGAGCTCCCCTAATGAAAAATTATGTAAAAAAAAAAAATAATAAACGTGTTTTATTTTTTTAACATGTAGTGGCACGTTTTGAAGAGACAATGGACATCCTCTATTTGATAGCAACCTGTGTAATGGTGATAACTAGACATGTCTAGACGTGACATCCTGCAGAATGGAGAATTTGACACCATGCATCATATTAGGTTTCTGCTTTTGTATTTTTCCGCTCTTCTCAATCTGTTTACGATCCGATCCGAAGAAGGGTTGGTGTAAGCAGAAATTTGACATTAGCGGGGCCGATGCTCGCAAGTTCATCGCTCTGATAACCCGGCGCAAGAAAACTGACGGGTCGGGTCGTCTCATTGTGTCTTTTTGGTAATAGTAATCATCTTTATTTTCGTGTGCTCAAAAACAACCCGAAGGTCTTCACTTTGGTGCACAAAGAATGAGTAAACGCCAAATGAACACAAAACAAATAAAACACATCACAGATAGGTAGCAATCCCTTGCAGTTGCTTGCGGTAAACAGAAACGTCACTGAATATTTGAATACCTGGCTTGTCAAAACGATTGAACAGTGATTGCATGCGTGACAAGGGTGAAGATCTGCATATTATATCGACATAAAAAGTGGTGTGATTCTTAGTCAAATGGGACAGGACATGGATATTAACATTCAATAAAAAGTGAATCATTATCTACCATTCCATTTACTATATTGTGCAAAAAAATCAAGTCACGTTCTGTTCTTCTGTTAGACAATGGCCCCAGCGAGAACTTATCTAGAAGAAAGTTGTAATGAAAATAAAAGCAGCGCTGAAGATGGCGTTCGTAAACGGTACGTATTAAAGGGCCCCTGAAAAGGGAAAAAAATGTTTTTTTAAACAGTCTAGTTGGGACACGCAGTGTCAAAAAATAAATTTTACGCGAAAAAAAAAAAAAAAAAAATTGCGGCAATATTGACGACGCGTTTTAGTCGGTAGTCACCTCCTTCCCACTTGTTTCCTCTCTCAGCATTTCGGGTACGTGGAGGAGAGGTGGATCGGCTTCGCCTTTACGACCAGAGATGGTCATTCCGGAATGACCCGCGACGTCATGGACTTCGTGCGCAGAATTTCAAATAAATCTCTCGCCGTCAATATTGCTCTAAAAAAAGATTTTTCCCCGTAAAATTTCTTTTTTGACGTGCGTGTCCCAACCAGGTTGTTTAAAAAAAAACTGTGTTTTTTTCTTTTCATGGGCCCTTTAAGCGTTTTTGCACATTTTCAATTTTTGTTGACTGCGTTTTTGAAAGAATTTCAAGCTACAGAAACGAATTCAAGCCTTGACCTAACTAGAGAGCAAAATAAACGAATAATACAGGCAGGGTTTTTAAATTGCTTTCTGTTGCAATATATCGGTCTCAACATGTTTGTCGCACTACCAACAATAGAGGACACATGCGAAGTAAACGTCAGTTCATTATCTATGCTCACGTCAAGGTCTCTTACAACAGAAATGCATTTGATTGAAGTTACTTTTAATACATAATTGTTATGTAATACATTACGACATCTGCACAGGGACAGGACATTTGTTTTGAAAGGGTTCATTGACAAGCTATTCACTTTACACCACTGAACTATACGCGACACATCATTCCGTAAAGTTTCGCAGTCGACAAGAGTATGAACATTCGTAAGAAGTTTAATTTCATCTGCACACAACAACAACTCTGCATTTTCAACATATGACGCTAAATCATTTACAAAGTTAAGAAACAAAAGGGGGCCAAGTATAGACCCTTGGGGAATGCCGGAATTGGAAAAGAAAGTTCTTGAGCAACTATTATTTATTCGAACACGGTTGGGATGACATAATAGGTAATTTTGAAACCATTTGCACAACTCTGCACAACAACCATATAAAAATAGTTTATGTAATAACGACTCATGAGTTAGTTTATCAAACGCTTTTGACATATCAAAATATATACAATCAGTTTGACCTGTGTTCATAACAACAGGGGCACAGAAGTTACAAAAAAATGCACAAATTATTTTCAACTGACCGTCCCGTCACGAAACTGTGCTGGTAAGCTACAAATTTTTGGCGGAAGTAAAAATGAATTGGATTATGCATAACGTGTTCAAACGCCTTAGAAAATCCAGATAATAAGAAATATGATGATAGTTATTACTAACAGAAGCAACACCACCTTTGAAAATGGGTACAATTACCGCGTTCTTCCAAAGCGATGGAAAAACACCGGAACTAAGAGAGAGGTTAAAGACGTGCTTCAAAATAATTGAAACAATTCACCACAACCCTTAATTATAAAAGATGGAATGGAGTCAGCCCCAGTGGATAATTTTGGTTTTAGTTTCTTTATAGATTCAGTGATCTCTTCAATATCTACGGGTGTCACAAAAAAAAAAAAATTACATGTTTTTTTTTACCGGAAAAATAAGCTAGGCATCGCCGAACGCTCATTCTCCGCCCAAAGGTAGCGCTAGAGGTCACAACCAGATGCCAAAGTTTCAGCTCCAACGACATTCTGCTTGGTCAGGATTGTTGATCAACTTCAAGTGCTATCTCGACACTCCTTTGAATTGAAGGGGGTGCATGTCCTTCCGCATTTATATTCTGTTACATTCAGTTACATCGTGATCGACCTGTCGCAAACTTGTCGCACTATACTCGGCGACAACTTTTCTTGGCAATGCTGCCAAAGCTACAGAGCCGAAGCACACTGTCTTCTTACGCAGCTGAACACACTCCCCGGGTCTAAATTGTGTTTTGGCTGTAACGTAAATTATAATCTTAATATTCGTCATTTGAATAATAATTGTCACATCACTATGAATCTTGGAACAATAAAAATATAAATATGAGATTGGTTTTCTAGTTACTAAAGATCTGGTAGTAGGTAACAAGAGGAAAAGGAGGTAGAGGAGCACAGAACCACGAGATCATGAACGGCACGAGAGGGAACGATAAACCGACACCATCGAAACGGACGTGCCCGGAATCTCTTCCTTAACAGATGGCATCTGCTCTGAGCCGGGTATGTCCACTGGAAACGGTTTCATAGACACTAACGAGCTGTATAAAGTGCTTGCCTTGAATGCCGACAGCGAAACCAAAACTGACGTAATGAAAGCCCGGATGCTTGGCGGAGTGATACATGTGCAGGAGCTCCGCTCCCCCTAGCATTCCCTTCATTGCCAAGAAAAGTTGTCGCCGAGTATAGTTTCCTCATGAGAACAAGGATCTTGCCGGACGAGGGACCAGAAATCGTCTACGACACGTCGTCGTCAATCGTTTAAAGGGACATGCACGGTTTTTGCACCCCTTGTCCAAAGCTAAATCACCATTTGCTTAGAGGGCAACTCCGCTTCATTTTTTTATATTTAGAAAACTATGCAGCCCTCTTCGGTATCATATAGGAAGACCCCATGTCAAATATTACGATCTAATTCTGTATATATATTTAATAAACTGGCCAGCAAACAAGTCGCCGAAATCTGCCAACTCTAGCGTGCGACGTGAGGCACAATCATCAGTGCAGTCCATGCGACGGAGTTGGAGCGGCCAACGTTGAGCCACTACGTCAGAGGCATGTCTACGTCATTCTCACGTTTTGTTTGTTTTTACTTCTCAGAGCGAAATTAATTGATGACGTCATGAGTTTCTCCTCCCGGTGTTGGCTCAACGGCGTCCACGTGATCACCGTAACGCGGATGCTCTAGTTTGCGCTGCCCTGCGCGCTTATCGGTCTGTTTCTCCGCTCCCCCTCTCCTCTTTCGTCTTCTCCCCTTCCCCTTCTCCCCCGGGCCATCACCGTCCACGCCATGCGAAGCGACCTGCCCCCGTCGCGTGTCCTGTTGGTCCTGTACCTCGCCCCCACGAACATCACAAGACCACGTGGTTCGACGTGACGTGGCCATGACTCTGACGACACGAGACCAATGTTGCCTGACGCAACCGAAGTTTCGGTTTCGGTATTAGCTGATGTTTAAATTAAGATTATACAAATAATATTCCACATTTCGCGACTCCGAAGACGTAGAGCTGTTTAGTAGTGCTTTGTGAAATGGAATCACATGTAAGCCTAAATTTTTCGGAATTGAGCGGAGTTGCCCTTTAAACCTTTGCACAGGAAACGTTCCTCTCACACCAGTTATAAACAGGAAGGTGAATAGGTTTGTACCCCTCATAAGATCACTGGGAAACCAAAAGAAAAGTCTCAAGGATATAGAAAGAATATGGATACAGCAAGGAGGCTTTTTACCGTTGATCCTCCTGGCTCTACGCTCGGAGGAAGGGCCATCGCGAAGGCAATCGGAGTGTGAAAATGAAAAAAAATACCATCTCGTACCTTACAAAGAAGAGCATCTGAGACAACCCCCCGTATATTCCTGCAGGGGGTGGTGTTTCAGTTCGCGCGACCGTGCAGTAACAATTAAACACGAAGAGCAGGCTCGTCACAGTTCGCATCTTTGATGCTTCGAACTGCTGTCCTGAGCTACACGCACTTCATAGATGTATTTAGAGCGGTCCGGATGTATAACTCCGACTTGTGCACCAGTAAAAAACAGGAGATTGTGAGAACTTCTAAGCAAAAATATTGGAAGGCGGCCACTGCGGTTGTGGCCTTCGGCAAAAATGTCCACGTCAGGAGGTACAGGTTCGCTCAAAGTAAAACGAAGCGCCGGAGCAGCGGCTAAACTGCACCAACGCCGGCTGGAACAGATAAGTGCCGTCTGCGCATGTGCGCGTGCCGTTCACGGTGTTTTCCGGGTTTTTTTGTTTATTCCTCGCATTATCGGCGTCTCAAGCTGCCAAACGCCGTTCCGATAAACACCGCTAGGTGTTCGGCTCGCACAGGGAGATAACGCTGAAAGGAAGTGGGAGAGAAGGGCGAGTATCTTTCCGTGCGAGTAAGGCACCTGGCAGTGTTTTTAGGAAGAGAGTTGCGCCGCTCGAGCCACCGATAACGTGTGGGTTAAAAGAAGAAAGCGGAGGCCCCCGCAGAAGGCACGTTCGCATGTGCAGATGTAACATATATGAGTTCCAGCCGGCGCTGGTAGCATACCTCGGCAAATTCATTCATGAACTCGTTCTCTAAAAGAACTTGTTGTTGGGCTAGTTGGTGTTGACTGTATTGAACCATGGTTCAAAGCGCTAAAAAGACGTACACAAGATAGAAGACAAACACGGGCGCCCGTGTTTGTTTTCTATCTTGTGTACGTCTTTTTAGCGCTTTGAACCATGGTTCTAATACATGAACTCGCTCATTCACCTTCATTCACATTCACGGCGTGAATCTGAATAGCTCTGAATGAATTCTTGAAATTGAAAAAAATCATGATGTGATGGTGAATGACTTTGTGAATTTGAATGAATTTGTGATGTGATGGTGAATGACTTCGTGAATTTGAATGAATTCGCGATGTGATGGTGAATGAAGTCGTGATGTGATGGTTAATGACTTCGTGAATTTGAATGAATTCGTGATGTTGAATGAAGTCGTGATGTGATGGTGAATGACTTCGTGAATTTGAATGAACTCATGATGTGTTGTGATTGTGAATGACTTCGTGGATTGAATGGTAATTCATTGTCATGTGAATGACTCAATGAATTCGTGACGTGATGGTGAATGGCTCGTGAACACGATGAATTTGTGATGTGAGTGGCTCGTGTGCTTGATAAGTTTGTGATGGAAAGTAATACCGTAAACTTAAGTCTCGACTGTGATAGTGAATACGGTTATGAATACAGAATAGGCGGAAAACATGTTACGCAGGTGCTTGCTTGCTTGCTGGTTGTTTTCATCCTTCACTGCAAACGACAGGGACCCATTTGACTTGAGCGGTTAGGGCATCAGTAGGGAGTTTTCCGTAGACCGCGTTTCCCCCTCCGCTAAGCCCTCCGCAATTTGCTACGATACCCGGAACTCTACAGTCAAGGCCATGGGCGCGCAGGCGCAGTACCGGCTTCATCGTTGCGGAGGGCTTAGCGGAGGGGGAAACGCGGTCTACGAAAACTCCCTAGTCTCGCTGCGTAGCCGTGCGCGCCTCAGCGCGGTGGCCCTTTGTCGAGCACTTTCGCAGTAACAGCTGTTTATAAGGGAAGTGCGGTGGCAGTGGCAATGAAGGGGAGGGTGGGCTAGTAGTTTTCTTTGGCACTTGACATTTAATTTTGTCGTTGTTCTGAGCGGTTCCTCGCGAATCAATTGAGCTCCTTGCCGACCTTGTCCTTCCGTGTCTCGGGGCATACGGTCCGCAATCCCTGAAGGCTCTCGTTGTGCCGCTCGTGAGTCGTGCATGGCGCAGCCGCGCTGTCTGCGCGCAACGTCCACCCAGACCTGACGGCGCCGACAAAAGGGGAAGCGCAGCGGGGAAAGGATAGCGCTGCACCGAGGTCCGTGGCTCGCATGCGCCTCGGATTTTTCGGGCCTTCGCTCTTGAATTGGTGACGTAAGCTCATCGCCCTCATCGTGTTTTCAGACTACCCAGCGCCGTTGCAGCCTCCTCTGCTGATTTGTTGTTAGTTTAGTTTTGTTCACCCTCGTTTTTGTTCTGGATCCGAGAGAAGCGCGGCCACGGTAGGTAGTGGTGGCAATTTCAAAAGAGGAGGGGAGCAGAGGCGGCGGGCGTTTGCTTTGACAGATGATTTGACAGGTACAATTGAATGTCACCATTGTCCTGAGCGGTTCCTCGCTAATCTGTGAGCTTCTTGCCGGCGTTTGGCTTGCGCGCTGCCCAGCGATTTTAAAATGAAAAGAAAAATTTTCAATTTAAAAATTTTGTCGTACCTCTGTGTAGAGACAATGGGGTTCCGCGCAGCGATAATCTCGCGCCTTTTGGGCACGGTCGTGGGAATGTTAAAAGTGTCTTGCGAAGGAGTTTGAAATGACACCGCTTATACGTAGCTTTGTTGTTTTTGTTGTTTTTTTGCCACTTTTACATAGTTTACAGAATAAAAATTATTTTGTTTTCAAACAATAGTGCGGCCATTTTTAATAAAAACTAACGGGTAACGTTACACGATTCCCTAAAATAATAACGACATTACTTTACTCGCTAGTCATTTGGGATTCTAACGAGTATGTTAGTATGTTAGTCAAGAAACTAACGCGTTGCCTGTAACGTCGTTACTTGTTACGCGTAAGTTCCCACACTGCTTTTCCATACGACTACGAGGGGGCAGCGAGCCGGCGCCAAGGCGGCGGGCACTAGTAGCAGCAGGCGCTGCTTTGTGTACGCGGCACAGCCATATATCTTTTCAAAAGAGACGAAGCCGACGTCGCGAGCAGGCGCACCTAATTTGGCGCCGAGACCATATCACGTGACCTGCCGGTTCCGCGCGGCGGCTCACGGAGCACATTCTTGTGACACGATAGCAGCGCGGCATTGGCTGGGTTGGCGCTCTATCAATGTGCTTTGCGTTTCGCGCACTCGAAATACCCCACTTCCCCGACGGAGTCCAGTCCTGGTTTCAAGTTGCTGACACATACCTATTCCGCAAGAACTGCGAACTCGTGAAGGGCTACCAGCCGTGAATTCGAATTTAGTCAGAACGAACCTGATGACTTCGTGAATTATGCGGAATTCATGATGTGACGGTGAATTCCGGTGAATTCGTGTTGGCCGTGATGGTGAATTCGGATGAATTCATGATGTGATGGTGAATTCGGATGACTTCGTGAAGGGATGGTGAATTCGGATGAACTCGTGATGTGATGGTGAATTCCGATGAATTCGTGATGTGATGGGAATTCGGATGAATTCATGATGTGATGGTGAATTCGGATGACTTCATGAAGTGATGGTGAATTCGGATGAATTCGTGATGTGATGGTGAATTCCGATGAATTCGTGGTGATGGTGAATGACTCCGTGAATTCGGAGGCGGCGGTGATGTGATGGGGATGAATTCTTGGCGCGGTTGGGCGCCGTGAAGTGAAGGAGATGAATTCTCGGCGTGGTTTGAAAGCCGTGATGTGAAGGGGATGGAGCTTTTGGCGCGGTTAAACGCTGGGATGTGAAGGGCCGTGACTTTGGGAGGTCGGAGTACCTTGTGACGTGAATGCGAATGAATTTGGAGACGTGATTTTGTTTGTGATGTGATGGTGAATGAAGGGGCTCTAAAATGCCGACCTATGGAGCGCGGTGATGTAGTTCGGTCGCCGCTCCGGCGCTCAGTTTTACTTTTAGCGAACCTGTACATTTCGGAGTGCTGTACTTTTGACGGAGACAAAATGATGGAACATTGTTTTAATGGAATATTACAATGGTGTAAAGGAGAGCGATTCCTCCAAAGTTTAAAAAGATTGAAGATGTTTTGTTTTTTTTTGTTTTTTTTTTAATTGCATGTTGAAGTTGCGAAACTTTTCAATTTCGGGTATGTTTTAAAGGTGCACTAAAGACGTTTCTGAGATTGTCTGTTCTTGGTGATAACTCGTTGTACAGGATCTTAGCATCACAGAAATTGAAAAATTATGCTTGTGCGACATCTATTTCCCTTCTAAAAATGTGATCGAAGTTAGTGCCACGCCGAGGGTGTCGAACCGGAGCTGAACCGAACCGAAAACCGGAACCAAACCATTATTTTTAGCCCAACCGGAACTGAGCCGAACCGAAATCTTCGCCGCCATCTTGGAACTGAACCAGAATCGAACCGAAAAAAAAATATAACGGTAACCGGTTCAAGGTAATTTTTTTCTTTTTGTTAGTATCACAAAATGAATATATGGGTATAAAAAATTGGCAGCTATATTTCTATTTATTGATCAAATCATCATATACAGAATTGCAATGTATGTTAAATTGTGGGTTTTCGTGACGCTTTTGTATCGGCACTATGATTAACCATGTGTCACATTGTCACGTGACATCATGGTGTCACTACCTGCTGTGAAGTAATAGACAGTTTTAGTACAGCGTTGCTGGCTCTTTCGTACGCAATACATAATAGTATAGCGTACGCTAAAAATGACCTGCTCGGACCGAATTTAGTTGTGCGTTAAGGCCGGTTCAGACACTTGCGTCTGAGTGCGTTTGACTGCGTTGCGTCGAGAACCGAAAGCGAGTCACCGGCACATCTGTGCTTCGTATGAAGCGTGGAATCCAATTCAAGGAATCATCCTGGCGCGCGATATAAGCATCAGGGATGTCCTGGTTTCTCGTTGCCGCAACGTAGTCAAACGCAGTCAAACGCAACTGTCTGAACCAGGCTTAACGTTTTTGAGGGAACACCGCGCATGATCTTGGTTAAATTTGCTAGAGCCGTAGAATTCCGCGTGCTTATAGCGCAACCATGCTCCTGGAAAGAAATATTGAAAATGAAAACGTGTCCAATCATTTTATTTCAAATTAAACCAAGCCGCAGCTGCCTTGTCAAGCGCGCTTTTCTGCGGAGTACAGAGGCTACGAGTACGAGTGCGTAGCCAAATTCGATCACGGAGCCTCCGTCAGTCGTCCCGTGGAAACGGCAGCTTTTATCAATGCTATCGCGGAATGAAATTCATGACCTACTGATGTCCAGTGAATAGCGAGAACTTCGGCGATTTCTTTTAGAGTCGTTCGTCCGTCGGCGATGAACTGTGCGAATAGGCTTAGCGTTGAGCAGATCGCAGCGTTGACGCACATTCCGAGCGGCGAACATTTTCACTGTGCACTCCGTCAGCTGCACGGCGATCTGATTCGACCGCGGTAGGTCCCAGAAAGAATTGCCGAGCTGAACACCACGCAATTTCACGTAACACAGAACTTCGAAGACACCACGTCGCCCTTGCTGCGCCAGTCGAGGTAACCGCCATCTTGAAACTGGCGCTCTCGTTGGGTCCGAGATCTCTCGAGAGCGTCCCGCAAAGCCCGCTAGCCCACAACACAAAATCCCCAGCGTTGCGTGCGTACGCAATACGCTAGCTCTTCTATTGCGTTCTGCGCACGCGCACTCCCGGCCCGCAATTTTATTGCGTACGCAAGGCTTTAGCGTACGATCCACTAAAACTGTCTAGTGTCACGTGACCCACTGCTTCAAGTCGATTTAATTTGAGAAAGTCACTAGATGTATTAACCTTGTTGACAGCGTGACGTCACATGACCTCACGATTTTGCACCGAGGGTCACGTGACACCGTGGCGTAAGCGATTTTCATAAACCCGAGTCGAGTGCTCGGGTTCATGACAATCAGTATCGCCAAACATTCGGGTAATGGCTCATGTTCAATTAAATATGATAATAGCCCAGCTCTCACAATATCTGAAGCTCAGCCTGGGCTTTTGGTTTCCAAACCCTATAGCGCATGACTATGATGAACACTGACGCAATATATTTAGCGTCGGACACGTGGCCGCTAGTTCAAATTGCGAGTTGATGAAGGGATTGACAACTGTCTCTTTCCTTTATTTTTTCTGCATCTGCCATTGCGCGAAAGGGGAAACTAATGCATGTTTTTGCAAGCTATCAACGTCAGGGGTTACTTCTTAACAGTATTTACTGAAAGTACAAAAAATGTTGCACGCCCAATTTACATCGTTAAAGCACCCAAACATTTGTTCGTTGTTGCTGAACTGCCTCGGAAAGATGCCCCCAAGATTAGAAGTATTGAAATGAGTAAATGCGACTTATTATTATGACGTTACATAGAACTACATGCGTGTACGGGAGGGATACTTGGAGAAGCAAAAAATGATCCTAGTGGCCTCAGAGGAACAACCGAACGTTGGCAGTCGCTCCAAGTTTCACACGAGTGTCGTTCTCAAGTTATTCCCCAAGTTTCGACCACCTGTGTTTTGTTTAAAGGAACCATAAAACGATTTTTATACGTTCACTAAATACTACCTAGAATCGATACCTATTGTTAATAACTGAATAAACTTGCCTTAGCTCTTCTTTCTAGGCAATGGCAGTCGCCAAACAAATATAGAGAAATATGAGCATCGTTCATCCCCTCCACTCGGAGCCAGAAGCAGCCACGTGGCCTGGTGCCTATCCTATGCCGCCAACGTTAATCATAGCCACGCGCCGGGGGTTGGCAAAGTAGAAAACGCGTGCTCAGCTCCAGGCATTGTTAGAGTTTGGCTATTCATATCACCGCAGTGGTTGGACACGATCCACCACTGCGGAGTTTGGTGGAGCCGTAGTTAGGACACAGCGTCTCAATGGGCCAACAGGATCTAGCTGACGTTTTGGGTGTCGAGCGGGTAGGGGAAGTCTTGCAAACGCGTTGTTTTCTAGCCAATCAGTTGCGCGGCCAGGTGGCAGCACCTATTTGGAAAAATCTGGATTGAAAAGGTGTTTAGTGCAGTGGACGATATCTTCACATAAAAACGAGGTAGAATGTCCGATGAGACTTTTTGAGAGCCAGATGTTGCTCAAGGTCACAAAAGTGTGAGTTGGGGCAACCGTAAACGCTTCCATAACACTTGTGTCTTACCCCTGGACAGTAAGGTTGAAAGTAACGCCGCGAAAGTAATGGGTTACTGTTTGAAGTAACGGTCACTTACTTTTATGGAAGTGTAATTTTAACTGTAATTACCATAGTCAGAATTTTGCCATGGGCAATTGTAAATGTAATTCCTTACTTTATTTTTAGTAACATGTACAAGTCTGCGAGCCACTACCCAAGTGTCCGCCGAGGCATTGATTGTTACGAGCCGATGTCCAGTGCTCACGCAGTTCTCGTGTCCGACTGTCGTCAGCCGAGTGGTTCCGATCACAGAATTGTCATCAACCTTTGCGAAGGCAAGACTAAAAGAAATAGTCTCCTCTTATCCTTGCCATTTCACCGCAACAAAGAAGCTTCTGAACCAGTGGCGGTCTGTGCGAGAACACTTGGGCCAGACTAGAAACAGGTTGCCTCTGAAAAGTCATGAACATTCCACCCGATATCGTTTTATGACCCCCTTGAACTTCACGGAATGCAAAATAAAAGCAATGGAGGGTTCATGTCAACAATTGACAAATATAATTGTCGAATTAAAGGGAAGATGGGGCACTTCTACATTTGAGAAAAAACGCTTGAATTGCGTTCACTTGGCCTTCAGAATAACAGATATCATAATTATATTTCAGTGCGACGCACTGGAGAGCCATAAGAGCAATTTCAAAATAGTGCTGAAGCCCCGCCTCCCTAGCCTTGGGCAGCTAAAAGATCCGTCGATGACGTCACGCACAGCGACTGTCTTTTGCGTTTTCTCGCGTTTAACAATACTTGCGCAGCAAATGGTTCGGGTTTTCGGGTTCGCGGGGTAAAAATACACTAGAATTCACTTCTAACTCATTTTTTTCGAGAAGCTCCGTAGCTTCCCTTTAACACACCCAAACGGAAAAGGCAATTCATTAGGAATACAAAATATTTCCTGGAGGAGCAACAAAAAAGAAAAAGAAATGTGTGTGGGGGGGGAGAGAGGGGGGTAGTTTAAAAAAAAAGAAAAACTGTGTTGTAAAGGTTTCTCTTCCCCAAATCTTCGGCGCAGACCGAAAAGTGTGGCCCCGGTAACTTCTTTTTTTGCAAGAGCACTGTCGCCAAAAAGCGCGTTTTTGTTGTGCCGGAGGGTCGTGCGGTTCCTCACGACGATGCACCAAGAATAATAATATGTGCCTTTTAAACGCTTGGTTTTCACTGAGCGCGAACCTCCTGCAGCGTGCATTTTAATTTTTTTTTTATTATTATTATTTTGTTTTGCGAAAAGTTCCGTGTGGGGGGCAGAGATAAAGGCTTGGTGCCTGACAGGACCTCTGCCCCCCCGGTACAGTTCAGCAGTGCAGTACAAAAACACAGTGGCAAATACATCAGTGAACGAAATGCGCCATTTACCAAGCTGATCTGTTAGAAGAAAATAGACCGAAAAATTTGTGCAACATTCTAGAAATATATAATCAAAATTAGTTTCATATACCATGAAAAATGAAAAGGCACTGATCATATCGAAAGCGACCATGAACAAATACCGGCATTTGCACGAATATAACGCGACCACGAATATAACGCGAGGGCAGGTTTGATGCCCTCAAAAAGAAAAAAAAAATATATATATATATTACTATTATAACGGGAGCCGAGGCCGCGTCAATTTCTCGCACCGCATCAATTTCTCGCACTCGGGGGGGGGGGGGGGCGGGCGGGGCGGGGCGGGGCGGGGCGGGGCATAGCAGAAGTGAAAAGTCAATGGAAATATAAGAAATATTATTTTATGTTTTGACTGCACTCATCCTGACTGCTCAGGTCCTTCTGTTTACAATCCACTTGGCGACTTCGCAGATAAGCAGCAGCTCGGCACCGCTTGTCTGGTACCGTAGTTCCTTTTTCTTGGGCGTGAGCTCCTCGGCAGCCCACAATCCAAGCAAGGCATGAAGCAGAAGCACCAACACACAAACACCAGACCACTCTGGAGCAGAAACTAAAAAATGCGCAGGCAGAAAAAAAATGACGAAAATAATTCCTGGAGAAGGGGAACAAGAGGGACAAAGGACAAACATAAATCTCCAAACACAGCTAGGTGACTGGTGCGCCACGGACTGCTGAACCGATACACAATCGCACTTGTTCTGATCCCTCCGCATAAACAAACACCTCAGGAATGCGTAAACGCGGTCGGTGGTCTTGGCTTAGCTTGACTTGACTTTGCCTGGCCTGGCTTGGCTTGGCTCGAATTGGCCAGTGCCCGCATGGCGCGGCGCGTGTGCTGAGTTTCTGCGGCGTGCGTGCGTTGTACAGGGTTACCAGATTGGGCTACCTAGTGATAGGTTTGGCGGCGAAATTTGGCGGTTGGCTATGTGGCTATGTGCGGCTAATTTGGGCTATGTCCAATTTTTGCACGATATCCACGAAATTGTCCTCTTTTCCTCTGTATACTGTTGGATGTCTCAAGCAACCCTGGAAAGCATCCTTCATGTGAAGTTTTTTTTTTTTTTTTCTTTGGGAGGAAAGAGTGTTGCAAAGAATGCTTCCTAATAATATTGTTTATGCATGACACTGTCCAAATGTGTCCACATGAGCTTTTTGTTTTATTATTTGAAATGAAACTGTTTTCTGGATCTCATAATACTTTGATTTTCCATACTATTTCTCATCTAAACATATACAGAAGCAGAGCTTTCGCCTTCAGCTTGTAAACGCAATATCGAAGTTTTGGCTACTTTTGGGCTATGCAAATATTTGGCTTTTGGCTACTTTTGGGCTACACTGACTAGCCATTTGGCTATATCAGCTAGGAGCTATCTGGCAACCCTGCCGTTGTATAGGGAGTATTCACTGGACGCCATATTTGTGGGTGCTGTTCAGAGCGCATGCTCCAAACGAGCTCACATCAATAGGCTGCTAAGACCGCCACTTTTGATGGTGCGGAATGCACGTTGTAAACGAACTGGGGAAGCTCGCCATCAGCACGCGTTCAGCATTTGCGCACACAGCTATGGCCGCCAGTGAATACTCCCTATAAACACAAAAGCGATAAAAAATGTTTTTGTTTTTTTTTTGTTTCTTATACGCCCCTTCACGTGGCCCAATAGCTAATAAATTTCCTTTCCTACTTCTTTTTCACCCGATCTCGTGCATTGAGCAGGAGGGATGGCTTTCTCCTCTGGCTTTCTCGAGACTCTCGCGCCTCGTGGCTGAACTCGATTCTGAATATAACGCGAGGTGCGTTTGGGAACACGTAATTCCGAAAAAAAAAAAAAAAAAAAAAACTCGCGTTATATTTGTGCAAATATGCTTCCGTTGTGGAATGCAATAAATACAAGTATACAATACATCACATTAAAATCAGCCACAACACAGTGGTATTAATAAAAGAACAATAAAGGGATTTCCTCTCACACTTAATAATCAAGAAACAAGGAATGGAAATATGCACAAAAATCAAAGACATATTTATAACATTTATGAAGTTTACGGCACTAACAAAGATGAAAAATCAGTTTCACTTGTCACGAGGTATGCACCATTGGATTTGATTTTCGCAGCAAGAACAAATCGCAATGACCACCAGCATATAGTGTGATGACGTCACGTGCATTCCATGTTAAACAGTTCAGCTTTCTGGTGAAATGCGATGTTCACAACACTATCAATAGATGTCCTAATTGTTAAGTTGTGCAGTATTTATAGCAGTCTCGCGATGATATATGGCAGCCTAGAGAAATATTAGAGCGCATGACTGTTGAAGCATAGTGTTGTAAAGTGAGAGCCCAAAACAAGTGCAGGTAAAACTGAATAAAACATTAGCCTCCCGAGGCAGTATTTTGCGAAGTTTAGAGTTCACGCAAGCTGATTAAATGTGATTTATATTAGGTTTTTAAGAATCTTTGTCTCTCCTTCGCGCTATTTATGTATAATTGTACATTTCGTGTAATTGCACTTCGATTTATCATGTGAGCACAGAGTCCTTTTTGGCATACCCTGCAACCCGATGTTTCCCACAGCGAATCAGCGAGCAAAAAACACGCTTACGCAGACTCAACAAATCGCATAGTTTCGAGTATCGTCCTTTCGTGTCGGTCTCGGGCGGTTATGTGAACTTTATAAAGTAAAATGTATTGTTCATTATAAAAATATATTTACTTACTATAATTGAAAGATTTTAAAAGGCCGACCATCCTAAAGCAAGCCCCCCCCCCCCGAAATTATCCGGAAGGTGCTTTGAAAATCTTTTCCGGCGTTTTTATCCTCCACAGGCACGTTGTAAGTAATTTGGGAAAGCCTTACACACATTTTTGATTTTGAAGCTAATTTAAATAACTAAATAACTATGTGTTCCTCACACATATAACTTCTAAAACATATAGAAGTTTGTTATTGCCTCTTTTATGTGGTGAACATTACTTTAACGTGTCTGTGAGCGGGACATAAACAAAGTACACAGGGGCGCGCGGCGGAACTATGACGATTACGCACGCGAACCATCAGAAAGTGTTCAATTAAGTAGCTGCCATGTCAAGTAGAACATGAAATACTACTTCGTTTTACTTAACAAAAAAAAATATTGGAGGACGCTCAAGCTTCGCCTTTACAAGTGGAATGCGATAGCATTAACAGGCCTCGTTCGCATCGCCTTCTAATTCGCCGTGCAAGCGTGCCTCGCGTAGCCTAGTCAGGAGCGTGTCTGACCAACATCACCTAAACAGAAGGCCTCCGCATTTTCTCCTCTCCCTCTATAAAACATCATCAGAGTCGGATCGCGCTATCTCGGCTGTTGGGCCCGAGCCCGACCTTCGACGCGCTGATTCGACACGAGCCCCAGCAGAACACTGACACAGCACTTGTGCCCACTCTCTCGCCTCGATCGGTCTGACTGTGAGGACGCGTGCGGAGGCCTGCTGTCTAGGTGGTGTTGGTCTGACTCGCAACCGAAGGATCCTGGGTTCGAATTCCGCCTAAAATTCTTAAATTATTACTTTAAGGAAAAGGACTTTATTAAGTGAAGTCATTTGAGACATACGGCGACCTTTAATTCGCATTACGTGTCATGTTTTAATCACTTTCATTCCACGCGTAATGTCACGCTTCCCGTGAGCATTGTGGGTTGTTTGAAATTCCTCGCGAGGGCATGTAGCTGTGACGTCATGACCCTATGGACCAATCAGGATTTTCTAGTCACACCACCGACATCGGCTTTTCTGCGACATGAGCTCCTTAACGCTATCGCGTTAAAATCATCAGTTAGTAAGGGTGATGCTCATTTTCACACTAAATTAACCGGCATCTTGTCAAGTACAAGCTTTAACAGCCAGACTATGCCAGCTTATCCTGAATAGAAAAAATTTTCACTTAGGCAAGCGCTATTTTGGGCCAGATTCGATTTGAGTGCGAAGGTGCGTATACACCAACTCATGTTTACAAACAAACCGGAGCGCCCGGAGCGCCCCTAGCGGACGCCACAGGCGCCGCGCATGCGCGATGGGGGTGTGGGCAAGAAGTTCGCCGTCGCCCGTAAACAAACCATTGAAATGCGATGTTGTCGGCGTCGGTGTGAGTCCCCCTGCCCTTTTTCGCGTTCGAATTGTTGGTTCTACGTCTTCCTGGCGATGTCTGACTATCTTGAGCGGCGTCAGCGAAATTACCGAGGCTCGTTACACCGCAAAACTTCGCGTGAATAATGTGACATGTGGTGATTCATTCCGCGTGGACGCCGCAGATTGTACGCTAAAGCCTGATTCGCATGATGAGATTTCGCTCGGAATTTTCAGTCGTGACGCCACTCGGGCTGCAAAAGCGTGAACCGTAGCTGAAATAGTCGACGACGATACTGAAAATCGCAAGCAGAATCGGACCAACTGAATTAGGCATAACAAGTCGGTGTTGGTCACTGGTAACAATGACCAACATCTCCTTGTATCTACTGTTTACATCGAGCCTGCTTACCAACCTTCAAATTTAAGTCTTTTGAGGCCTGCACTCACTTCTTATCGCAAGTACCGGGCCAACATTTGGTCTACGGACCGGCGTCGTCTAAGAGAGCAGACGACAAGCAGAAACGTTTGAAAGAGCAGACGACAATTCGAACAATCAGGCGGCCGTTTGAACTTGAAGACGCACTGAACGTAGTCCGTAGGTATTCCGCACAACTTGACGATTTTCTGGCGTTCATTTTGGAACAAAACAAATAAATCTGATGACCACAAGTATCCGTGAATTCAACCCAAAGTGCTTCCCGCCCAAGCAATCGTTGTCCGACGGCGTCTGCTTTTTCCTTTTCACGGCACATATCCAGATTCTCGGACGAACCAAGCACGTGAAAACTGACTTTCAAACCTTTCTCGGCACTTTTGGTACGTTCCCAGTCGCGGCGTTTTGACGAGAAGGCAGGTTTTTGTCCAGTTCCTTTCAAAACAACGCCGGAATACACGTCTGGCATGGGGACTTCTGCCCACAGCCCCAGACCGGAAGTGCGACCGACGCGCCACCACCGCGCCGTGACGTCACAGAGATGAGTTTGTGTATAGATTAGAGTGAACAATTTTGATTATTCCTTTCTGCATGATTAGTCGCATGCATCGCCCTGTTGAGTGTATACGATGTTTGGTTAGAAAAACAAGCATTGTGATTGCCGCTCAGTGTTTCTATAAAAAATAGACTGAAAGGGACTGCCCTAAAACTTTCGAGACACTTTGAAAATTTCATTGTTTTTAGCTCAGTTGTGTCGTCCTTATAAAGATATATATTGTGAAACGTATTTCATAAACCATATTACATGATATATGTGGCCCCGAGGTGCTCATTTGATTATTTTATGTGCTGTAACTAATTCCTTAGTTCAAGAACACAATCACGATTTAACTTTCAATACGACACAAAGTTGTACCAATCACGGGTATTTTATGCGACCTGCCACACTTCGCGACATTTTATACCGTGTAAATAGATCAGCGTGAACATTAGAACTATACTTAAACAAGAAGAAAGAAAGGACAGAAAAATACAGTATAGTTCTAAATTTCAGGCTGATCTATTAACAGGTATATCGCAACAAGCTCAACTTTTTACTGTTGTACTTAAACATTTTGATTCGTGTAAAATATATGTGACTGGTAAACAAAGGTATGTTGAGTCGTATGAACTCGACGGTATGTACATTAATGTAGATTTTCTTTTACTGTTGCGTAGGAATTAAATAACTGAATTTCATATTTTTGGTACCTGAAAACAAAAGTGAATTGCACGGACGGTAGAAGAAACTATATAGTTATCGTTTCACGGCATAAATAGCGTCTATTGCCAGAACAACGCGGAAAATATAGTCTCAATTTAGCGGTTCGAACCGGTTTGAACCGTTATTTTTTGCTCCTCAGAACTGAACCGGAACCGAACCGAAAGCCGTGAACCCGAACCGAACCGATAAACATTTCGGTTCGACACTGGCCACGCCCCTTTCTGAGTGGAAAACTACGGAGCACAGAATCCAGCAGAGGCGCCATCGTCACGCCGCCGGTGCCTCCGCTGGATTCTATGCTCCAGAGTTGTCGCACAAGCATAATTTTTCGATTTCTGTAATGCTAAGATCTCGTACAATGAGTTATCACCAACCACAGACAATCTCAAAAACATCTTTAGTGCACCTTTAAGTGCTGTAAATAATTTGAATTATAAACTAGAGCAGAAGTTTAATTCTCGATAAGAGACACATTTGTGAAAGACATATGAAAAAAGTTTGTTTAATCTCCTAACACATGAAGAGATAATGAGTCACAAAAATGGAGTCAAAATGTTAAAGCAGCCAAATTTGGGAATTTTTTATGTGCTATATACAGTTTTTACAATTCTGTAAACATTCAAGAATATAGTAACTATAATTCACTGCTTCTTAAAAAATATTCAGTTTCTTTTATATTTTTAGTTTGCCTATTACATGCCATCAAACTTGACAGAACCGACAAAGCCCGAAAATGGGTTCCATGTCAAATGTTCGATTTGGGTTACAGCTTTGTTCTGGTTCAGTTATAAATAACGATTTTGCTCCGGTTTTCGGTTTGGGTTCAGTTTGACACCTTGGTTAAAAGCTACATGCTAATCGTGCATGACTACAACAGCCGCTTTGTCGCGTCTCGCGGTGCCAGGAGCGACGCCTTGTCTGTCTAAAACTATTCAGTTTTGATTGCTTCATTAAGGGTGCGCCATTTTCATCCTCGAAGGACCATAAGCCAGTGAGACAGTCAAGCCGTCAGTCACCTCCAGCGCAATGATGCTGTTTCAAGAGCCACTTACCATGCGCTAACGAGTTGCGCATTCAGCCCATTGGCCCTAGATAAAGATCGACACAGCTCGCATAAGATCCGAGCCCATTCTATTCCCACTTCATTCTGGGCAAAAGGTATCCAATTCCATTCCCATTTCATTCCTCCCGCCGCTGCCGGCATTCCATTCCATTCCGGGGTCGCAAAAATGCGGAATGATTCCGGAATCATTCCAATTCCGGAGTGGCAACTCCACAACACTAGTACAATCCCATGCCGGCTGCAGCCCTACATTGGGACAGTGAATAGTGTTGTTTGCATTCGGAAATGACATTTCGCGAGCAGTTCCGCCATACCCACTGAGCTGGAGAACTGGGGGACCCTCACTAGAGCACTTCCCGTTTCCGCCGCGGGAGGGCGAGCAACGAGCTAGAGATGCGTATAGTCACATAGTCAGGAGGAATGCAATTTAACTCAGCAACTATGATACAACTTGGGCATTAGGCATTGTATCACGTAATTCTTGATTATTGTAGCTGCATTAATGGTTTCTTAAAAGTAATTAACTTCAATAAACAATCGGACATTATTTTATTAGCAGTAGGCATTCTTTTAAAGTTCATCGATTTCACGAGAGGCCACTCTTGACTAGCAGAGGGCAGCCGACTCCTGTGTCCCACGCACCTATAGCTGGTGACAGGTCAAGAACAAAGTGGAAGCTCCTCCCACCCCTTTTCACTTCAGCGGAGCGAACGGTGGAGAGGAGGTCGCCTCCTCTCCAGCATTTGCTCTACTAAAGTGGAAAGAGGTGGGAGGAGCTTCCACTTTGTTCTTGACCTGTCACCGACTATAGAGTGTGGATGTGGACACACTTCCGATGTGCTGTCCTTTAATTCTCTCCAACACTGTTGTTGTGTCACAGGGGCTTTCATTGTTTTGGCATTTATGGCAAAGTACTGTGCCTACCCATTAGGGAGTGCCAGCGCTTCAGTGACGAGAGGAAGGACCACCCCCAAATTCATGAAATGGATTTACTGCCCTCACTAACCGCAGTTTCGTGAACACTCAAAAAGGTTTTCCTGACATGTTGTACAGGAGGATTCCCATGGAAGTCATTCTCCCATGTTAAAAAAAAAAAAAAAGTGCCTGCAAGTACAAATATTTTTTCTCATTTTTCCAGCTGTCCTCCGGCACTGCCGAAACAGCCTGAGGCGTCTCTCGGTGACCAGTGCTCGAGGCAGTACATTGTTTTTGACAAGATGAAGCAGATTGCCAACAGTTCACCATCTTCTGTGCCCAGTGCTGTTGTGCTTGCCGTCTCCGGGGGAAGCACCGTGGGGGCAGGCAGGCCCAGTACCTCCCAGACCGTCTCGGGACTTCCAGAGGCCATATCGCAGTCCCAGAACATGCTGCAGAAACTCCGACAGAGCAGTGGCCTCGTCATCAGTGCGCTCCCGGCCAAAGACCAAATCCAGAAAAATGCTGCTTCCTTTGCAAAAGTGCCAAACCCTTCAGGGAGCCATGACACGGAACGTCCCTCAACGTGTCCCGCCAGGGGTGCGAGTGAAGCACCTTCTTTCTCGGGAGATTGCAAGCGGAGCTCTTCATCATCCGTCCGACCGGCAAGCACCGCTTCTTCGGGGGTGCAGAGCCGGGTGCACGTGATCCTGAAACCAGTTCAGCAAGATACAGCCCAGAATGCCTGTAGAAGACCGAACATTCTGTCTACAAGTGTGCTTACGTGTCGCAGCATTGAACCCAAGCACCACATTCTTCCCTTTCCTGTGGCAAGCGTGGACAGCAGGCAGCAGCGTGGCGGTGCTGCACCCCAGCTCAGGGCTGGCCAGCCGACGACTAGAGCCCCAGTCCCGAGCAGTGTCGTGTCGTGCAGCGTAAATAGCACTGTGGTGGCGTCGTCGGCCACCATGCACCACACATCGAGCCTCCGGATGCCGTCGATCCCAGTTTCAGGCGTGGTCTACTCGACGGCAGCCATTCCCGATCCAAGAGTCAATGGTACAGTCCCAAATGCCATCATTGCGAGCAACGTCTGTTTGCCACTGGTTTCGATGGGGACCACATCTGGCGTAATGACCATGTCTCCGCGTCTGGCCGTTCCGGGAGCGCAGTCTGGTTCGAACATCCTTCGGAATCATCAGGCCACAGCCCAACCTGCAGAGATGCTCGCAAATTAACGCGAGCGTGCAATCGAGCCCGCAGTCAAAGCCGGGCTTGCAAAACGGCGTGCATTTGAACCCGGGTTGTCAGCGGAGTGTGCCTCTCTATTCAGACCCACGAGCGAATCTAAGTCTGCAGCAGGCTGTGCAGACGAGTCAGGGCGCACGACCGAGCTTGCAATCGGCTTCAAGCGCCCAACCGGCCTTCCAACTCCTGCGAGCCTTCCAGGCGACTCCAAATTTCCAAGCGCGGGCGACCCTGTTGCCTCCGGGCATCATCCTGCAGAGAGTGCTGCAGCCCGGGCCTGCTCAGGGACAGCGCCCGACGGTAGAGCAGCATGCCCGACCGGACTGCTACCGGCTGATAGCGCCGATGCCCTGCCACGACGAAAGACCCGTGCTCCCAAAGGGGAGCGTGGCCTCAGAGGCTTGCAAGGCCAGCTGCGAGCCGCGGTGGACGACCGTGCCCCCCCAGGTGGCGGCGGTGGCCCTCCATCCGGTCCCTCCGCAGCTCCTGCTGCCCCTTGGGGTGCCTGCCCAGCACACCCTAGGACAGGTGGGTGCTGCGTTGCGCGTTGGTCCACCTCTAGTCGTACCTCGGCAAAACTTGCTCGTGATTGCAGTCGCTCGGCCTTGAGGTGAGGGCGTTAGTAAGCTTCGACAACATGTGGGCTTGAGATGGAGTGAGGAGTATCGGGTCGATGAGAGGCATGAGTTGACGAGCTTGGTGAGTTTTGTGAGTTTGTTGAGTTCAGGGAGTTTGAGTTATGCGAATTCGGGTAGTTTATGAGTTGGGAGAGTATGCGACGGCCGAGTTCATAAGTTCACGAGTTTGGCTGTAGCGAGTTTATAAGTTTGAATTTGGTGAGTCTCTGAATTGGGTCAGTTTATGAGTTTGGGGAGTCCGTGAATTTGGTGAGTTTATGACTTTGGTGAGTTAATGAGATTGAGTTTGGTGAGTTCACGATTTAAGTGAGCTTTTGAGCTTGGTGAGTATGAGTTGAGTGAGTTTATAAGTAGGGTTCCGCGTTTTCGGTTTCTATTTTTGAAAACTTCGACATACTTTTTGCGGTGTTTATTTTAAAATTCAATTTTCGGTTTTTTTCGGCGTATATTTATGTCCACAAAAGTTTAACGAACAAAAAGTTAGGGCGCAAACAAGCTGGTGAAGGTTTAACATTTTGGACAAAACCCCGAGACTGGGGGGAAGAAGGGACAGCACAACACAAAGTCTCAAAAGAGACTTTGTGTTGTGCTGTCCCTTCTTCCCCCCAGTCTCGGGGTTTTGTCCAAAACACAAAAGTTTATCGGCTTTTTTCGGTGAATATAAAATAAGCAGCAACAGACACCGGATCAGATGATCCTTGTAGCTCTGACATTTTTTTATCACTCAAAAAATAATGGCACAGATATATTGAAAAGGAAATGGACACTTTATTTAAAAATATGTGCAACTGTAAAAGAATCAAGAAAAAAACAAAGTAAAAAAGTGAAAGCCGTTTACAACTCCCTGTAACGCCGAATTGGAGCGCAGCTCTTGAGGAGGAGGAGGGAAGGGTACTCAGGGGAGGGTATCCTCCTCCCCCCCCCCCCCCCCCCTCCCGAGGTCACGTGACCCCAGAGGGAGGGGGGGGGGGGGGCTCGCGCGGTGCATTATGGGACATTTCCCATAAT
This sequence comes from Ixodes persulcatus, assembly GCA_013358835.2. NCBI lineage: Eukaryota > Metazoa > Arthropoda > Arachnida > Ixodida > Ixodidae > Ixodes > Ixodes persulcatus. The sequence goes on from JABSTQ010011217.1 coordinate 308,999, forward strand.
GCACCGCGCGGTTACGCTGACGGCGACGCCGCTCAAGCCAGAAACGGGTGCCTAAGAGCTGCGCTCTAAAACAATTCAGATATGAAGCCTATGCCCAAAAAGCATGGAACTTCACCTTCTGTATATCAGAATTACGTGATCTTATTATAGTACACACGTACATACTTTCCCAGGTTCTTCTCGTTGATCCGCACTCTTTCTTTCCTGTTAATATGACCCTGAGCTTCGAGAATTCCCTTTCAACGCTAACACTGGGCATTGGCAGGCTGAGATGAAGCGCTGCCTGAGCCAAAATCGGCCATTCAACCAATTGTGACCGCCAAAAGAGACACGGTGCAACGTTTTGAAGCGCAACACAATATGCAGAGCTTGCATCAAGTCAGTCTTCCTTACAAGTTTGAAAACACGCTCGTACATGGCGAAGTCATGCGGCATTTCGGACTTCACGTTCCAATCGATGATGCGCACATTAAACCAAAACGTCGTAATGGCATCCATGGATTCCATACGTTCGGGCACGTTTCGATAGACACTGTCGTTCCACTTTTTCGCCACGGCTCTGCGGTGCGACTGGAAGGTTAAAGTGACCTTTTCCGGTTAAAACTGAATTTTAGAAAATGGATTCGACATACTTTTATTGGTTTTTATCGGCTTAAAGGGAAGCTGAAACACTTCTTGAAAAAAACGAGTTAGAGGTGAATTTTGGCATATTTTTATCCCGTGAATCTGAATATCACATTCGTTTTCCCTGGAGATGCAACTAAAAGCGAGAAAACGCGAAAAAACCTCCGACATGTCGTGACGTCATACTAGGATGTTTGGGCCGTCAAGCGCGTGTCGCTCGTGTGGGCAGCGCGTGCAATGGCAAGCTTGCCAGGTATATTTTTCCGCACTGATGGTAGTCGTGACGTCTCTTTCTGACCTTTTTGAAAATAGCAAGAGTGCGCGTGCATAGCTTTCACAGGCGCTGAAGATGCGCGAGAGCAGAGATTCCGAAATCTCCTAGTGTGACGTCACGCCCCGGGAAGGAGGGGCTTCAGCGGTACTTCAAAAATTTATTTCTGAAGCCTCCGTGCTCCAAATTGAAAAATAATCTCAATATTCCTGATCCTGAAACTAGAATGAAGGCCATTGAAGTGTTTTTTGTCAAATACAAAACCGATTCAGTTTCCCTTTAAATCGAAAATGCCAAACCTAAAAACTGACCTTTTTCGGTTAAAACCGAATTTCTGAAAATGATTCGGTGTACTTTTATCGGTTTAAACCGAAAACTCCGAACCCTATTTATAAGTTTTGTGAGTTTGAGTTTGACGACTTTACGATTCAGTGACTTCATGAGCTTGTTGAGTTGATGAGTAAGGGATTGAGGATGAATGTGACCATGAAGATGAGGGAATGGCAATTCCTTTCTTATATTAAGCTGGTTGTGCGCAAGTGAATTCAACCTAAATTGCCAACCTCTGCCTCCAGAGGGAGGAATATTTATCTGCCTGAACAATTGGGGACTGTGGCAGGAGTGGTCAAAAGAAGCTTTTACATGAGAATTTGTATGAAAGCAAAGTTTCTGCTGTAATGTAGCTCTGAGTATGCAACATGTTACACTCAGTAGTGGTTTTGCTGTGCACAAGCCCCAATACTGTGCAGCGAAGCACCATGGAGGGTGCCTTATTTCTAGCTCAAAATGGAGCAACTAAAAGAGATGTTTTGTCACAGGCACAAACGATCCTATCATACTGGCAGAATGGGAAGAGGTTATCTCTCGGTTGCACTACTGCACTTGGAACACATTTCAGACTGGTGTTTAGCGTCTTACACCGGCCAGAGCCCTTCATACTGAAAGAGTTTGGCCGATGGGCGGAATGTGCCGCTCCCTAGAACAAGTGGACTTTGCGATGCCCCAAAATGGAGGTGTTTGCTTTTGGCCACTCCACTTTGCACGTATTAGTCCAAATGCGCAGTTAGAAGTTGTTTTATAAACACAGTCCTTTGGGCGGCATTCAGTTTCGGTGATGGTCATTTTTGAGACATAATATTGAAAGTATTGAGAATTCACTTTTGACAAAAAAAAGGAATGAATGAAAAATCATATAATTAAAAGAGATTGTAGCAGACAGGTAAGTGTGAGCCTGTTAAATTGCATGTACAGCGCCAAAGACACCTTCAGTAATGAAAAATTTTCATTACGATGTCGGGTCGCCGCATTCTCGGGGTGCCCGATTCAGCGTGGGTCTGAAATTCATTGCAAAAGTGAAGGGGACAAGGTGTCATTTCCTGGTAGCCAGACTCATAGCTGTTGTTGCTAGTCTGTTGGCATGTTCAAAAAAATGTCAAACTCTCCCAAGATAAAGGGCTCTGATACTGGCCATACGCGGGAAGTGGTTCCGAAGTGTAGTGCCGGCTTCCGCCGCTAGCAGTACTTAGCGGCACCCCTTCCGAGTTAGTTGGCTGACCGGCGTCGTTTCTAAAGTTCTAGCAGCATAATGTGAATTTGTTACCCAAGCGCTTCAAAATTTATTCCTCGTTTTTTGCAGTGTCTGATGTGAAAAAACAAAGTGCAGCCGTGAATTTCAGTTTTTCTTTTTTTTTTTTTTTTTTCAGGGAAAACGGCAGTGGAAACTTTTGCAATGCTTCGGACAGCTTACAAAGATGATGCTATAAAGAAATCGTAGGTCTACGAGTGGTTTTCTTGCTTCAAGGCCTGTGAATTATTGGTCGACGACCAACCTCGTTCAGGGTGTCCCTTACCCTCCTCGACTGATGAAGACATCGAGAAAATTCAAGCATTGCTTACTCCGAGTTTGTTCCCCGTAGTGACACTGTTAATCGGGTATTCTACCGGGGCATTTTGCAACGCATGCGCAACTCGGTGAGGCAGAAACACCTCAGTATGTGCAAAAGGGGCGCTAGTGGTGCTTCCATTACGACAATGCCCCAGCACACGCTGCCCTGTCAGTGCAACAATTTTTTTAGCAAAAATGGCACGACTCCCTTCCCCATAGTCATGGGGGAACTTTTTTTTGTTGGCCTGTATGAAAAAGTTCTGAAACAAAAAAACATTTTGTGGATGTGGAAGGTCCTTCAAATCAGACATTGCAAAAAAACGAGGAATGATTTTGAAGTGCTCGTGGAAACAATTTACAACAGGCTGCTAGAACTTTAGCAGACGACGCCGGTTGGCAAACTGACTCGGACGGGGTGCCGCTAAACTGCCGGTACGAATGGCCCGCCCTTCAGAATTTTAGATTCTGGTTACTTTTGAGTCCCCCCCTCGTACATACCGCAGCGAGATTCGCAGCCTTATTTTCGCCGCATAAACAGCCGTCTTGTTCTCTTGCAGATGGGCCCCAATGCCCCTAGGGTACTACATTTCTATTTTTGTTCGCTGTATAGCCTGGTGTTGTCTGTGTGTTGGTTTTCCCTGGGCTGTGAAGGGTGCCGACACTGCGATTTACTGGGCATGAATCGGATTGTTTCTTCCAAGAGCAAAACAACTTCATTGTTTGCAGAAATTTGCTTTTTAGTCGTATTCACTCTACCTTTGTCTCGACGTCTGAAGTTGTTCACACTAGGAACCGTCACGTTTTTGCTATTAGCGTCTGCTGGAAACATTAAAATGAATCCAGGCCCCCTAACAAATAAAGTGAAAAGATTACCAGCTCCAACACGCGGTAGAAACCTGACACCAAGCTCAAACTAAAATCAAGAAATGAATGCTACAAAATTTTGTCCAGATAACCACTGGTATCACTGCCGTGGGTACACACCTTGCAAATCTTAGAGGACGGACACAAGAAACTGCAAGTGTAAAACAAAACCGGAGAGCAGTTAAGAAAGCTGCAACTTGTGCTCAACAAGAAACCTTTCTGTCACGTGAACGTGTCGTGTCACTTGACAACTCTATTAGAGACATTAAAAATCGAACAAGAAGAAATGAAAAGTAACTTCCCTTAGCGACGAGTCTCTGAAAAATGTACAATCGGCAGTAATATCGCCAAGTTTAGTGCTAGTTGGACCGGGTAAAATGCTGCACGGGGTGCCTGCTGCGTACCAAGCTGTGAAACTGACCGCCATATTGATAAAAATGAGGGTAAAAGGTTTCATCTCTCTCCGTGCATGGCTTTTGCGCCGCTCCGGCCTATCTGCCGCCCGGCCAGCTCATATTGCAGCAACCTGTGCCTAAGATACAGCTCCAGGTACCACAAAACAAAAGTGCCTAGGTTTTTGCCTCGGGTGCACGACAAACGTGCCTGGTTACAGATTTCCGGTTCCCTGTATCGAGGCACCTCGCAACCGTACCGGTCGGCTCTATCTCTTTCATCGGCTGCCTCTCGGTGCCCGTGGTCCTATTTTCTCCAAGCGATGCACACGCGGGAAAACGGTCTCTCTTTCTCCGCAGGTGGATCCTCTCGCCCAGCTTCGGGGCACGAGGTAGCAGACGACAGGGGCTCTTCCGGAAAATGGCGGGACCCGCACCCTCTCTGCCACAACCAGGGGGGCCTGGATGGTGTGCGTCATACTGCGCCGGTTTTAACTGCAGATTTGTTTTGTGTTGTGTGTAGCCCTCCCCTAGGCTGTCCGTCGCTTTGGGGCTCTCGCTTTCCAAAGTGGTTTGCGTACGAGTCCCGCAAGTTTTAATTTAAGCGAATCCTTTTTTTTTAGAGACCTCGCTCTGAACGTTTATATTTTATCGTTTACATTATGTATTATGTTTGTGGTTGGGGGCGTGCAATACCCAATCTTGTTTGTTCACAGATGTGTCATCTTGCGGGAGAGCTTCTAACATACCATGTAAATATAGAGAGAACGACTGCTTTAGCTTGGTTGCTACTGTTCTTAAGTTGTGGACCACTTTTATTGAAACGCACCTTGCGTTGGCACTTTTTTGTCGAGAAAGTTTTGGCACTTCTTTTGATGAGAAAAGTTTAACACATCTGTTACCGAGAAACTTGGCATGAACCGTCTCGTTTGAGTGACGCGTCTTACGCCGACAAATATTCCATCAAAAGGCCAGTTATCAGTTCTAGTTTTGCAAACAAAGGTGGCAAGACGAGCCAGCATGAGAGGAACTGCAGAGCACAGTACAAGCAGTAGCCACACTGTGGCTCTCATGAACTGGGAACTCTAAGAAGTAGCTGTGGCCAGAAGTCATGCTTGTTGGTAGAAGCTTTGCAGCGAGGAACCAGCCAAAAACCAGATGCTGTACACGATTAGTGGCTCTAAAACAGTGGTCGGCATTCAGTCAAGGACCCTGCGAAAATGGAATGTGCTCACCAGAAAGAAAAATAAATGGCATACAAGCATTCTTTTTGATCTTGCCGCCCCTCCACATGGTGCGGGAGCCGGGGACGTCAGTTTTGTGCGGTTGGCCGAACACTGGTCGGTTGGCCTGGTTTTCGCACGCAATATTCTGCTCCAACTTATATTGAGTGCTGAGCTTGTCCTTGTACGCATCAAACTAAGCAATAGCTATATTAATCGAATGGAATGGGCTCGATCGATTTTCTCAAATTTATGCGATGCTTTGACTGCCAGTTTCGAGGCCTAACACCGACAAGGTGAATGAAACCAGAGCACTATGGAATCAAACTGAATGTATTTCAACCTCGCTTCAACGTATGGCGTGTCTTACAGGATGGCGATGCAGGAAACACGTAAGCAGGGATGATAGAACTACAGTACGATGGACTGCAGTGAATACAACGAGCCATCCCAGTCAATTCGGCGCCGTGAACGTACCTCACGACCATGGATGCCACTGTGCCCCTCGCAAAACTCGCACGGTCCTCGAGTGGCTTCGATGGCTTGTAGCGTCTTCCGTGGTCCATCATAAGGTGAAACAAAGTATAGAATTTTATCCAGCTTTTGGACAAATTCACCCCAAAACTGCATCCCCTCCCTTCCACCCCTGGTGGCTCCCCAGATTCTTGTTTGCGGCTCTTTAGCCATGTTGGTCTGGCCACCGTGGCGATGTTCCGGTGTCATTCTTTTGGCTGTGCATGTTTGATATCAGTGTCCATGTTTGTCCTGTACTCGAAACCAAAGATGAGCGGCAATGTGTAACCTTGTGCGAGGAAATATTTTGTAGGTGATGTAACTGGGATGAATCTCATTCCCTTCTCCTCAAATGTGAAATAAAAAAAGATTGCCTCTCAGTTAAGACATTGTTTGAAAAACATGCGTGCTACCAGTTCTTTGCGAGCGTGTCCTTTCCGAGTTCCTCCTTTGCGTAAAAGGACAGACACCAGGTGACTTAATATGGTGTTGGGGGACTACCCAATCAAAATTTTGCTACAGAGTGGCGTATATTTTTAATAAAGACAAAAAAAAACTCAACTGCTCGATACACGAGCACGGAAGCTCGTGGCTGGAAGTCGCGTGGCTATGCCCGACCTTTTTTTTTTTTTTCTGTTCCTCCGGCGTGTGAAACAGACGACGACGAAGTTGCGTGTACGTTTGTTGTGCAATTGTTTCGCACTTGTATCCCTTCCGCTCAATGTTCTGCTCCTCAAGATTGATTGGCCGTTGCCACGAATGACAATTCCAAAGTAACGGTCCCATGTCCATCACAATGTTAATTTGTCGTGCGCCGCCATCATGTCTTCTAGCCCGCGGTATATCGTTATATTGAAAATGAAGTGTACAGGTACTCGCTCTGATCTGTACAACATTTTTTTTGTATTAACATATTTGCAGCTTTTTGGAGGCCACAAAAATATGGTTCATATTCGTTTCCAATTTGAATGTATCCCTTAGATGACCCACGACATTAAATATACTATTTGGTGCACATAGTTTGAACGCCACGTGACCATGGAAAAGAGAGTGAGCATGACTGAAACCAGCGAATTCTCGACCAACTGTTTTTGGGCGGAAAGAAAATGAATTTTGAGCCGCAAATTATGTTCTGGGTACTTTGGTTTTCGTAGGTCATGTTCAAATAAAAACTTCAACGAGCATAAATACCCTCTCAGTGCCCCTTCAAGGCCCCCGAATAAGAAAGTTATCGACACAGAAGGTTGGGGCGCAAACGGGCTGGTGACGGTTGAACATTGACCCGAGACTGGGAGGAGACTTTCTGTTTCTCGTCCCAGTCTCTAATGTATCAACACATCCCTTCTCTTCCGGTGGGCATAACCCCCGAATAAGAAAGGTATCGACAGAGAAGGTTGGGGCACAAACGAGCTGGTGATGGTTGAACATTATTGACTAAATTCCTGAGACTGGGACCTCCTGCACCGTTGCAGAAATGTGTAGGGCAGTCAAAGGCTAAAAGGCACGCAAATGCATACACACACAAAAAGCACATGGTCACGATGCACTTCCCGAATTTGATTTGATTGGTCGCAAAGAATTGCTGCATTATTTTATTGCTTCAATAATGTAGGGATGTGTTCAATCTCGGAATTCTTATATAGTAGTACTTTTTTCTCAACGTAAACGATTGTCAGTATTGTTTATTGCTTTTTGGGTAGCCTTGTTATATAACGAGTGTTAGATTCCTACCAATAGGGCGGTAGAGACAAACACTTTTCAAGAACAAACCTCCAGTGACAACAAATGTCGGGGATTGCAAAAAAAAAAAAAAACTTTTTATTAGCTAAACAGTTACCTAAAACACGCTAATTTTGAATTGGTGAACATAAACATTTGGTTCCAACTAGAAACATGCCAAGCGTCATCGAAAACCCCTAAATTAGTCAATTGTAGGAAGACTCGAGGCACGTGTCAAGTGCAAGTGTGGGAGTGAGCTAAAGTCGCCACTTTTACTGCGACACACAAGCCTGGCGACGTGAAAACGCCGATGTTTTCAAGCTTGACCCGTAGCCCCTGCCTCCACTCCTCCGCCACGCACACTCTTTTAATGTCACTGTGATTCTCCCAAGATAGTACACTTTTCAGAGCATGTCGTTACTTTTCTCTATAGAGGAGCTCAATCACTGCACCAGCTCCGGGGTGCCCATTGGTAACGCTGTGAAGTACTTCGAGCCAAGATGGTTTGATAGGGCCCTTAAAGGGCCCCTGAAAAAAAAGGATTTTTTTAAACAGTCTAATTGGGACGTGCGTGTGAAAAAATTAATTTTACGCGAATAATATTCTTTTGGAGCAATATTGACCGCACGAGACGCGATTTAGTCGGTGGTCACCGCCTTTTAACTTTTCTCTCATTTCGGGCGCGTGGAGGAGAGGAGGATCGGCTTCGCCTTCACGTTGAGATGGGAAGAGCGAATGACCATATCGTTGAGGTCAAAAGAGCAAATGACCATTCCGTGACATCATGGACTTTGCGCGCAAAATTTTAAATAAATCTCGCCGTCAGAATTGTTAAAAAAAATCTTTTTTTTTTTATATATATATATACGTAAAGATTATTTTTGACACACGTGTCCCAACCACTTTTAAGAAAAAAAAATTTTTCTTTTCGGGGCTCTTTAAGTGACAACAGGCTGCAGGTCTCTTGCAAAACTTAGTCATTTTTGCAAAGGAGTATGCTCAGTACGGCATCAAGTGTGTCTGTATGCTCTGCTGGGTCCTTTTTGTGCAACGTTGTTGAGGCTAGCTTTTGTTTCCTTGCTGCTGCAACCCCACACTGCTACATGAGCATGCGCCTTTGTGTTGCACCTTATTCGTGCGCACTAGCTTTGACAGCGCTCTCAAACTACAGTCCTGTGTCACCGCCTGCCGACATGGACCGAACAGCCACTGCAACCACTGGATGAGGCGGGTCCAGGGACTGATATGCAAGTAACATAGCAAGCGACTCCAGGATGTGATGGCCCGTGGCCCGTCTACACAAGCTCCAGACAACGGACGGTCCTGCCACGAAGACCGCGCAAGCGGACGGCGGCCGTAGGGGTGAAACCCGGCACTGCGCATTCCGGAGGGGGAGAGCTGGGTGGCCGAGCGTCGGGGGACCGTCGGCTCAAGAGCCAGACGGCTTAATGGGTTCTCCCTCGCCTACGTAAAGACAGCTCGCCGAGGGGGAGTCTTCGTCTAGGGCTCGAAAAGGAAACGAGTCTTGTGGTCCGCCTGTTAGCTTTGGTTATTAAACTTATGTAGTCCTTGTTAAACAGTTACTTCGTTTTACTTTATCTATATTGAAGTTTCTTCGCGACCACAAGGAAAAAAGGACATCAGTATGCAAGGTCTGGGAGATGGGTAGCCCTGCCCCGAGATTAAACTGTGCATTCTTCCGGAACGGGGTATGTGACGTTGGCTAGCTAGCAGGGGGCACTATTAACAATCGAACGATTGCCAAGGGTTCCTCTTGTCTGGTCAGTCTCTACACTGGTATGTAAGGCCCCCTTGTATGTACCATTGCTATCGCTCAAATCTTTGCATAGAATTGTATTTCCTTGGGAAATAACAAAAAAAGGGTATACTGCCACTTTTCAATAAAATGGCTCCGGTGAAGCAACCCTCAATGGTGTAGTGATGAACTAATGTCTGGACATTTGGGGTCGTCCAGATGTACAAGAGCCCCCCCCTCCCCCTCACTCCCCTTTTCCCATCTCCGAAAAGCTCCTTTTAATGTGTTGGTTAAAACAGTATGCATCATTCCTAAAGGCACCTTGCCCCTTTAAGAAAGAAAATGAACTTGCAAAAAAATATAAAAAAGGTGTCTAAAAATATTTGCCACCCAGGGGCTCTTTTTTTTTTCGCAATTGGCAATTTGTCTCCACCAACAAGTCTCAAAATGCTAGCAAGTAGTCGACTGCTTTCCATTCTGCTTGTTGGTTGGTTTGACTTTCTTTTTTTTTTTATATATACACATACTCTGAACAATTGTACACATTGTGACACTCACCTTTCATCAGGTTATTCCTTGAATTTATAATGTAATCCTCTGTGTGCATACCCTGAAAAAAATGCAAACAAAATCTTGCAAAAAATTTAGGAAAAAAAGCCCGAAAGTGAAGACGTGGTGTATATATATGGGAATACTGTATTCTCCAACTTCTACCAGTGTTCTATAATATTTTCTAAATGCTGCACTAGCTTTGAACCAACGGGTTCAAACCAGAAAAGCACCAAAAATAAAATAGTAACCTAACAAATCGGCGCGGGGGGGGGGGGGGGGGCGTTATGTGCCAAACCAACGACGGGCATCTATCTGGCACGGGGCGTGCCAGGTGCCCTTTGTTAATGGAGAATTAATTTTGACCATCTGAGGGACCTTTGGAAGCACAAGCGAAATCTCCGCACCGGGCGGGCACCTTGGCAGGGATTGGAACCTGCCACCTGGCGATCTGCAGGCTGGCGCTTTGCCTCCGAGCCACCGAGGCGGCTACAACAGTAGAGACACGAGCGACACTTGCTTCACGATACAGGCATAGCCAACGTATGTGCCGTGCCAATTTCCACCAGGATCCTCCCAAGATTAAGAACACGTACCGATCCGGATATCCCCCATCAACTGTTTGTGCACACATTTTAAAGTGATTTGTGGCCCCATTCCCCACAATTTTGTCGTGCCTTCTCATCGTTGCTCATTTTGCGCACTTTCTCGTGCCCCGTCTCCATCCAAGATGCTGGCCGAGACAAACTCTCAGACGATCCAGCCGACACCATCCTGCACGCAGTGCAGATTTGAAGTGTTCAGGCCACGCCAACCAAGAAGAGGAAACAACCTTTTATTTATTTTTATTTTCTTCGGCAGCTAGGGTTTCATTCATCCCCAGGTACAGTGAACTCGGAAAAACAGCATCACCTGTTTCAAACAAACACACAGGACTAGATGGCAGACCCAGACTCTCCAAAAAAAAGGCACTCGAGAAACTTCTGCCACGTGTGCCTTTGCCGGAAGGCCACGTCGACAAGCGGGGTTACGCGACGGGCAGACTGCGTGCGCTGTTGCAGAGGCCCCGCAACCCAGAACCCGGTTTCCGGGCGCGTGAAACCGTGCCGCCGTCGCGTTTTCAACCGAACTACTAGAGGTGTGCGAATACGAGAAACTTTGAACAAGTCGCAAATAGCGTTTCTTATCCAATTCGACGTGCAGCTCGCTTTTACTGTTCAGGGTTATTTCGAATATTCGAAAATTGCGCGAGACAGCTTCCGAGTTTTTCGGTTTCCTGCGTCGAGCTTCACTGCTAGGCACCAGCGCGCTAGGAGACGCTCGAAAACAGCCGACATGTCGAAGCATCTTGGCTGGCTAGATTGTCTCGGAAATTTCACTCGCCATTATATCAACTTTCTTTGGTTGTAATTAAGAGTTTGATCCACAAGTTTAAAGGGCAGTGCCGAAAAAGAGAACATAAACATATATTCAAATCGACAAGGTATTCATTGCTTCGCTCCTCATGTGACCTTATGTTTTACCCAATGCCCCTTACCGGGACCTTTTTATTTTTCTTAATGCAAGCTACGCTAAATGTTTCTCACGCAATAAATCTCTTCTTTTTGTGTAGGCACGTTTTCTAAAAAAAAAATTTCTAGCCGTGCTTTGCTAAAGCTTCCAGGCTAAATTTACATTAAACGTAAGATATTCAGATTAGAAAATATTCCTTTAGCAAATTTTATTCCTTATACTCCTATACATTAGACATCAAGTAAAAGTTTAGTACTTGTACTCGATTCAGTCAAATTTTACTATTTGCATTCAATTTGCAATTCGTTTGGTATTCGTATTCGATTCGCACTAAAAACGTTTGACATTCGCCCATCTCCATAAACTACTCCCAGCGGCAATGTTCGAGACACATGCCTGCTGTGGCAAAGCTTATACGTGGCCCGTCGAGCGAAAAATGCCCAGAACCGTATTGTACACAGGCACCCGAGACGTCTTTGTTCGACGGGTTTACGTTACCGGCAGTTTCTTCACACTTGAGCAATTGCGATACTTACAGTAGACAAAACGAAGTGCCTTGAACTGTAGAAGCGGAACAATCTGTTTCACGACGCTTCCCCGAAAAAAAAAAATATAGTTTTGGGAGAGGTGGATCTTTCGGTGGGAAGACCGGCCTTTGCCTACGCCGCGCTAGATCTTGTACTCCGTTGGCGGACGTTCAAAAAAATATTGGCGATGCGCCTCTTTACTGCTTAGACGGGCCTCTTTTGAGCGGGGCGACGGGCAAAATGTCACCGTGGTTGCGATCTGGCTGGTCGGTCGTGTCGTACAGTTACTTTCTGCGCGAGATGACCGGAAATAAGCGGCAGCAGCAGCTATTTGTGTATGCAGACCTCGGAAACTGAACAAACGGCACTCGGCGTACAAAATATCAAGTTGACCGGACGCGCACGCGTGGCATCCCGGGTTTCTCTCTTGAGTAGGGTGACTGAGCGTCCCAGAGGTCTCTTTTTCTGCCTCCGGTTAATGTAAGGCACTGTTTCTTTTTCAGAAAAAATTGCGGAATGAGCGACGAGCAAGTTGACGTTAAAGCCAATGAGGAACCCCCCAACGAGGGACTGGCGATTAAATGGGTCCAATGTTTCGCACACGGGCGAGCAGGAGGTGAGACTGTTTATACGTTGCAGACATTGTCCCGTAAAAGAGCTATTTTATTGCGGAGATTCTAGTTCACAGCCGTTTATGTACTTTCATTTGGCAAACACCTTCCTTCCCCTACACATTTTTTTACCAAGTTTACCAACTTGCAGGAATCCACTACAATTTTTTTCGAAACTGGCTCTAAATGACCCAGAATAACTGTTCTATGTTCCACTCGGCATGGCAGAAGGTCTTTGGTCAAAACGCTGTGAAACTCGATTGTCCGTCCATTCCTTGGACGTAGCTCTGCCACCGGAAGCGGTCCACTGTCACAGAAGTCGGGGGTGCCTCCCCTTCGAGGATCCCGGTCAGCCTACTCGAGAAAAACCGCCGTTTTGGCAAGACCCCGCTCAACGTCTTCCAGAGAGCACGCACCGGATGACGGCCGTCAAATAGCAACTCTCAGTGCCTCCCCCATCCGTCCATTGCAAGTCCAGCAACTCAAAGACGGCTCGTGGGCTTACCGGACCCCCCGGTGCTCCAAACCATGGACTGCTAGTTTGGCAAAGAAGCGAGAAAAAAAAAAAACAACTGGTTGCACCACTGTCGCGACAGACTAGTTTGGCGCGAGTAGACGACGAAAGGCAGAAGAAAACAAATGCTCCCGGGGGGAGCACCAATGGCATTCGGTCGACAAAAGGACCGACCGACTCTCTACCATTCGCTGTACAAAACACGGGAAGGGACGCCTCAAACGCGGGACAAGTTTGCGGAGGAACCCTAGCGGCCCGAAACAAATGCGGGCTATATCGCTCGTCGAGAGTTCGGGCAGCACAACCGCACTCGGTCCTCGGCGGAAAAGTTATAAAATTAGCTTAAAAAGGCTGCTATTAAAAAACAAGCGGGCATAAAAATTTGACGGGCAAGCCTGCATTCGCGAGTGGGCGGGCGGCTTAGAAGCCGGCCTCGGCCGGGGCGAGGGAGAAGGGGGCCGGAAAGAGACGGGGCGTTCCCCCGTCGCAGGAGGGAGGTCGCGAGATGCAAGCCGGCAACCGCGAGCCCCACCCATCGCGCGGCGGCCATCGGGGTCTCTTTCTCTGATCCCGAGAACGACCGTGCAGGAGGCCCCCCTCGATCGCGCCGCCCGTCCGTCCGATGGCGACGCGTCCGACGACCTTCAGGACGGAGATGGCGTCGCGAGGCCGACGCGCCGCCCGGACACTCCTTCCGAGAGCCTCGCTCGGACGTCTGGAAGTGCTCCCTTGGTGGGCGGCTAGACGACGCTGTTGTTGTTGTTGTTGCCGGGCGGGGGGGTCGGAGGGGTGGGGGGCCTCTCTGGGGGCGGGCCCCCTTCCAGGCGCGCCTCCAGCTCCTTGATTCGCCGGTCGTGCTTCACCACCAGGGTCTTGAGCTTGCGCACCTCTTCGAGCAGTTCGTCCAGCTTGCCCGCCTGCGCGAGGAGACGCCGTAGCGTTCACGGCCGGCCACGAAATGAGTGCGAGAGCATCGGAGTGTGGCACGTGACGGCACCCCATGGGAGTGTGTCCGCGGCTGCATTGGACGTGCAGGCAAGACCTGCCAAGTTTGTGTGCTCGGGACATCGTTGCCTGGCGGCAACGCTGCCGCCAACAGGAGAGCAACAGGAGCTTCAGGTTCCGAAACACATGCGGGGGCTACTCCACGCGCTCGACCAAGAACGAAAGTTGTTCTGCGAGCCCCAGAACGACACGGAGGTAGAACTCGATTGCATGCCAGAAAAGCAAATGTGGGTTCGACGCCTTGATTCGATCGGAAGATAATTTAAAGTCGCGGTCGCGTAAACATTTGCTTTACATTTCCGATAAAGCCGGGAAAAAGACGGATCGTGCGTCACCAATTCCTCGGGCATGCAGCACGACGCTTCTGGCACGCCCGACTCCGAGGACCATTCGGTGCTGGGCACTCACCGGCACGCTGGAGGCAGAGGAATCGCTCGTCCTCTTCTCGGGCATCTTATTCAAAATGTTGGGCTTCTTGGCCACCGCAAAGTCCTGCTTGGTGCTAGCCGTGTACCCTTCCTTCAGACTGATCTGCGGTTGGAAGCAAAGAACGGTTAGGCGTTTCCCAGCCTTTGACAGGTCGACTCGACGCCATCCGACGCAGGCTTGTGGGAACCCCCCCCTTCATATCTTGCGTGCGAGCGATGACTCCAATATTTACCTTTACGAGTGCCACCGGCTTTAAGTAGCAGCTCGGGACACCATCGATCAGATTTGGCCCTCAAATGTCGTCTGCCACGCTTACGAGGAGGAAGGTCCTAGACCAGATATCCTCGCGAGAAACCCCAGTGAGGCACACTCAAATTCGGGAACTGCATCGGCACTTCGATCCTCCTACTTGCCGGCTTGCCGTCTACCCCGAAAACAGACGGAGATTTCAAGCTGGAAAGCGTGCCCCGACATGACCTTCAGCTTTAGGACCCGAAGCGGCAACGTTGTATGCCGCCGCTTCCAGACTAATTCTGACGCCGGGCGCGCCCGTGGAAGACGCGTCGCGGGGCACAGTCGCGGTGCAGAGTGCAGGGAGCGTTGGGTACCCACCAGGACGGGGTCGGCATCCTTGCCCTCAGCCCACTCCTCGGCAGAGATGGCCGGTGTGTCCCCCGCCGTCTCCGGGTACAGGTCTTGCTGGAACAGGTCCGACTGCAAGCGCAACGGCCACCATCACATTCCCTTCGCCCCTCGCTTGTCCCCGTATCGTGCGGTTAGTGTTATGCACGGTGTAAGCGCAATCGCAATTCTCGGACCAACTACTCGTCGGTCTGGAAAGTTCGGTGGTTTCCGCCCTAGTAAATTTTGTCACCACGAGTGGTGCTAATTCATGTACAAGTCAAAAACGAAAGTGAAAAAAAAAAAAAAAAAAGATTAAGGGAAAAAGTGAAACTGGAAAAATGTTTATAACGGTTTTAAAGCGACGTGGCGTTTCGATTATTCAAAAATAAAACGACCCCTAGGTCTCGACTACGGATGATGGCGTTTCGAATGGTCCATCTTTTCGACTGGTCCGCGGGGTTTTACGAAAGAGTAGACGTATCCAGCGACTTTCTTTGTGGCAGCGAGTATCATTGATAGCGATTTACAGCGCACAGTGTGCCCGACTCTCGTGGTTGGCGTCACTTGTTGTAAGATCCATTCCAGAATGGCCGCTGGAACAGCCTCACGCCTCGCCCCCCCGCGGCTTCTTTTCGCAGTTTTTTTTTGCACGATTCAAGGTTGCACGTCGTTTGATCGAGTGTCGAGATCATGCTGGAGCGCCAACTACAATTTTGCCTATCGACACATACGATCCGGGCAGTTTACGTTATTGGTGCTCGTTTCTGGCCATTGTTTATCCAGAAGCAACCAAAAACGGCTCTGCTGGATGCAAGTTTGACCCGTAGGAGTGGGTGGTGCTCCAGTGGAGTCTGCAATGATGCGGAATCTTAACTGCGATGGCAAATGAAGAGGCTTCCGCGGGCCAAAGTCTGGATAGGTGGGGATGCCTTCCAGAGTTGGAGGTCAGACTTGCAACGTACGTCGCAAAAGTGCGCAATTGTTCCCTATCCGTGACGTGCAACGCGATTGCCGAGCAAGCGCGGAAGATGCGGTTCATGCTGTCATTTGCAAAGTGCGAGATTTCGTTGGAAGACGCCGACGACGTGCTTTGAGAACGTAGCAGTGATGATGACGGGACTGACATCACCAGTGCGGACCAATCATAATCTCTAGTTGCGGACAGAGTGAGAAAGTATTATCGATAATGCCTGGGCATCTCATGCGCCGCGTGCATGCGCAGCCAAAGCACGCCAGAAGGCATCAATCGCATGCTGGAAGCTGGGCTTTCGAAAGAGATATCCAGCCATTCTCACTTGTTCGCCGTAAAATTCGCCGCTAAAGATTTCTTTTTCTTTTTTTTTGCTGATGCGCAATGTGCGGGGGTCGACTTACAATTGTGTAAATACGGTACATGTCATGTTTTTTAATCACTTTCATTCTACGCGGGACGTCACTTTTCACGTGAACGTCGTGGGTTGTTTGAAATCCTCGCGCGAGGTCATGTGGCTGTGACGTCTTGGCCCCGTCGACCAATCGGGACTTTCCCATCACGATGCCACCGACGCCGGCTTTTCTGCAACACGAGCATCTTAACGCTACTGCACTAATATGGAAAAGTGCCCCAAACAAACGTCTTATAGCATGTTTACTTGTATAATACAGTGCAACCCACTTATAACGATAATGAGAAAACCCGAAATTTCAATCGTTATAACCGATTATCGTTGTATCTGGACTAGAAACTGATCATTTCCAGTCTAGAAACTCTAGGAACTGATCGTTATAAGCGGTACATCGTTATATGTGGTATCGTTGCAAGTGGGTTGCACTGTATGTATTATGTATTTTTAGATTTCTTCCACTCGCTTAGCACTAATTTTTCAACAACACACGCACATTCTCACGAAAGCGGGACGTGAGGCTTAACTGAGAAACAATGACAGGACTGCAGAAATGCACCTCTAAAACGGGACGTCTGGTCACCCCAATTTGGAACCAACAACAAGAAGTTATCGAAGAAACAACTGAGGGAGACAGAGACTTGACGCCCCAGAAATAATCCAAAGGGGTGCAGAGGGTGCTGCTAAACAAAACTGAAGAAAGGTATGTTCGCATTGTTTATGTAGCTGTAGACAGGGGGCAGCACTGACTGCACGACAGAGCACAGAGGGCTAATAGTGCACAGTCCAGGGACTGCATGATACAACCACCCTTTCCCTCACCTTTCGTGGAACTGTGAACGAGATCACTTCGCAGAGGCCTTTCGAATGCAGCTTGTAGAACCTGCGTCGAGGGGAAACGGAGGGTGCCAAATGTCGAGACGGATAGGCACCGGCTGGATTCTAAACCGTAAATACTAGAACGTTGTTCGTATCCGATTCCTGTTCAATTCGACGACTGTTTGATTGTCACCTTTTTCAAAACTCGACTGCGGCCGAATGTTTGACCGGATGACAACAGGTCGGAACAATAATCGCTATTGCCGGACCGTGCGTAACCGACTTTGTTATTTGCGTATTCGTCTACCGTAAACTCTGCACTGGCAAAAGTGGTGTAAGCTTTCTACCAGCCGATTTTGCTTCACCCGTGTGCATGGTAAAAATACTATGTACTATATTGCTTCTGCACAGGAGAGTCGCAGCACCTCTGAAGGGCAAGCAGCCCATACTAACGAGGTTTCGCGACAGGAAGTGGTGACAACGATTAAAATTAAGTTAGTGGGGTTGACGGTAAGGATGGTGACGGTCCATTGATTACAAGTGTTATATACGACTACTTGCGCCACCGCTAGGAAGTGTCTGGGACGGTCCGTCCCAGACACTTCCGTCCCAGACGCGTGCTTGGCTGGCCCCACCTACGCAGCAGCCACACGTCGTGCAATGCCGCATCCCTCCTAGTAAAGTTCCCCGTGCTTCGATCACAGACACGAGTTTCGCTTGTCTCGCCACTCATATTCACATTTGCACGATTGTATTTAAAGGAAGGTAACGACGCAATTTACGTCGTTAGGAGTGCAGTGTTACGGTAGACTCTCATTAATTCAAACTCCAGGAAGCCACAGATTTTAGTTTGAATTATCAGACATTCATCTAAATATGATACTAGACAACATTATGATTTGTTACATGGATAGCTACACATACAAAGCAGATATTTGCCAGTTTCCTCTACATACGCCTAATTATAAGCAAGTACAGGCATAACAGATTGGTGAAAGAACTGCGACGTTAAGTTCATTCATCCGGCAAAAAAGTTGTCGATTGTGGACTGTTTAGTCAGCACATGAGATCTCAAAGCAAAATTTTCAATACCAGCCAACGCAAGTAGCTCTTTACGGGACTCTTCCTTTGCAGACAGAAACTTCCGGAGCTGAGCCATGTGCTCAAAGGCCTCTGCAGCTGTGACAGTTGGTAGTGGGTCATCCCTTTCTTCATTGTCATCTTCACTCTCACTGCTGCACTGTGCTGGCATTACTTCCTGTACTATGTCCTCTAATGAGTCGTCACGACAAACAACATCGTCGTCCAAGACTAGCATATTCCGCCAGCTCGGCGTTCACATTATGTGCTTCAAGGCCAGAAAGCATGATGCCAGTGAGCTGCTCCTCATCCTCGATGTCGTCTTGGTCATCATTGCTAGTCTTGAAGCACATAATGTGAACGCCGTTTTCCGCTAATGTGTGGCGGCTTGAGCCCCGTTGAGTGCGCTTCTTTCCGAGCACCGGTGCACTGCGGAGAAGCAACACTCGCGAAAGCAAGCTCCGCGGGTATTGCTCCTCTGCTCGGTGCCAGTGCTCGGAAAGAAGCGCACTCAACGGGGCCGCGAGAACAAAAAAGTATGAATTAAGCAAAAACGTTGTTCGAATTAAGCAACTTATAAATACATTAAAAAACATAGCGGGACAAACAAAATTTTCAAATCTGTTCGAATTAACCGGAAGTATAAAATAATTGAGCTTGAATTATCGCGAGCCTACTGTACTTTAAACCACACAACTTCACTCGCTGTTGACCAATTGCAACCACTACGAGCAGTTTCCTACTGGTTGTCATCTGCATTGAACGATGCCTTCTTTCCTGCATTTTGAGCAATGGAACAGTGCTGCCCGCATTAGACAACGTAACAGAATGAATGCTCAGTAAGCGAGCTCGTGTCGAACTGTCAAAATGTAATGCGGCGTAGCCGAATGCATCGCAGGTCCATGCAAATGTCTCGATGAGTTCCCAGCCAGTGTGGCGTGACCGCTAACCCAAGCTCTTTTCATGCGCGTCGCGCAACAGCAACTACACGTCTGCACGCGCAGTCGCTTGGCCCGCGTTCCACGCACGAATTACGCGTGCGGAGGTTGCGACCGAAAGAGAAGAGGGTGAGCCTTCCCCACCTGGCAATCTCGCACTGGTGGACGTCGCATCCGCGCTTGGGCATGGCACACAGCCCCCGCTGGGGCTCCGTCGACTGGTAGGTGCTGATGTAGTGCACAAACGGCGGCTCGTCCGTCACCTCGAAGTAGCGGATGTTGCTGTCCCCCTGCGCGGACAGAAAAAGGGACGGCCCCTCATCCGTCTGCAGCCAACGGCGGCGTTTGGAATCTCGCTCAGCCGGATCCTGGGTCGCTCCGGCGGGTCGCGTGTTGCGCCACGACGCGGAAAAAAGGGCAAGGCCGGGTGTGGGGTCGCCCTTTCTTTTTAATGACGAATAATTTACCGACGAGGTGCGGTGCGGCTGGGTGCTGCACGTGCTTCTCGAAAAATGAACTGGCCTCAATAAACAGACCTAGGTCGTAGGGTTAGATATGTTTCCTGCCAAAATAAATCCGAGAAAATAAAGAAAAAGAAAGCTTTCGTGAGGATGTCACAAAAAAGAGTTACAATGACTGTCTTCTCTCCTCTGTAATATCAAACGACCCCCAGGAGCCATGGCAACATCTCCCAACTAACATGCGCGAAAAATGTAGCTCAGTGGCCCGTAAACAACTTTCGGGCTTTATCTTTTTTAGCTGTCAACCAAGCAATAAAACTGTGCCACAAAGAATACATCATTGCTCAGCAACGACAAGGACAGCGCTGGAGTGCTGGTTAAAAGTCCACTTTAAAGCAGCTTATGCAGTTTCTTTAGATTACCACTGACATTCTGCACTTTCTAAGCGATGCACATGACAGTTTTGTTGGAGCCAAACGACTCGCTCGACAATGATTCTGTCCCATGATGCGAGACCGGCAACTGTACTACAAGCGCAGAGTTCTCACTCGTTCGTCGTGCCGTGGACTCTTTGGCCGACGAGGCCCGAGTGAAATTCGAGCCCCTCGGAACCCCGTTTTCACATGCCAAATGCACAGTCTGGCTGTGCCCTGACGTCAGTCGCCAGCGCCACAGCCCGCCCGACTCCAAAGGTCAAAACTGCGCCTTGTGCAAGAGAGAGTGCCAGGAAGCGGGTTTGGACCCACCTTGGCGCAGAGGTAGAGCAGGTTCACGTCTGGGTCGTAGAAAGGCTGCAGCACCCCGTTGCTCGTGTCCAGTTCCTCGAGAATCACCGGCTGGGACAGCTCGGACTGCGCACACAGTGACACCGTTCAGCACCCAACTCCAACAAAACGGTCGGCCGAGCCGCTGTAACCTTGGGGACTGGAACGCCTTTCGAGTTGCAAGAAATGTTTAATATCAACTGCTACGTTGTTACGCTTTCAGAGCGGCCTGTTACTTGGTTCGATTCAGGTTGTTTAGCGAGACGCTTGAGGGCCATCGTCCTTGGTTTTTGACAGTTTCTTAAAAGCCTCGGCGCGGTTCTTACTATTTAGAGCCAAATATAAGGAAAAACTTGTCATGCAGTATCCCTCGGCACTAGAGACCATGCTAAAAGGTCACTATGCTTCGTTCGCTGCTAAGTTGCCTGGGCGGTAGAAGCTTCATTCTTGCCGGGCCAATCAAATGCCTGCCTTTCATAGCTGAACTCCACTCTCTGCACTACAGTTTGCACAGAAAGTGGGATCACGTGGTGGCTGACTGGTCCAATCGGCCCATAGCTTCTGTCAGCTTAGTGGATGGCAGAGTGCGAAATCACATCTCTCGTTAACTCGTTAACTCCTGCTAACATGGATACCCCGCACAAGTTTCAGGAACAAACTGAAAAAATACAAACATTTTTTACCCATTCATTTGGACGACTAACATTAAGACAATTCCTGGAGGGAACGGAGGTGTCCACATTAATAAGACATAACTGCATAGTATGAAACACTTTACCAGATTTTACAGCATCTCCAAACCAGAAACGACGGGGGAACCCTGTTAAGAATTATGAAAATTGGGCGACGAAAAATGTGTCGGCAGACTGAAAACAATGGAACTTTAGTTTCCTTTTTTTTTCGTGCCTTCTTAGTAAGCACCTCTGGAACCGCCGCATTCGGTTACTTCGTCGAGCGGCACGTCCGGGGATCCAAAGTCTATGAAACGGCGCTTGGCCGCATGCCGGCAGACTGAATTTGGGGCGCAGAGCCCCGGGAGCGTGCCCACCTCGACCCGGAGGGCGTACTGGCGCTCGCTCATCCTCGAGAAGCCCGTGGTGAAGATGAGGCCGTCCCGCAGGTACACCGCCTTCTGGGGCTTGGCTCCCTCGTGCCCAAAGTCCTCCTGCAAAGTGGGACGGGGAAGTGGTGTCGGCAACATGCACGAAAGCTATGCAGCTCTCGAAATCGCCCTTCCAAGGCTCAGGAGTAACCGGTGCGTCCCCGCGCGACCCCGCAAGCAAAAGGCAGGCCAAGTGGACCCCAGTCCCGTCGCGGTCCCCTCCGTGCATGTCGCAAAGCTTTCTTTCAAAACCCTGCGTTCCCTATGCGCTTCTTCCAGCAAAAAAAAAAAAAAAAGAAAAACAAGCTCGTTGGACTGCGGTTGTTGATTTGCGTCACTAGACCTTTGAAGTATGTTCCGTTCTTAGCGTTTTTTTACGAACCAATTGTTCGCACGAGGGCAGAATGTTTTCTCTCTACTCCCAAAGTACCGTATAATCGCGTGTAAGGGCCGCACCTCCGTATTTAGGACAAAGTATCGCAAAAAAAGGATTACAGAAATTAGTCGCGTATCACCGTACGGCGTAATGGCTGTCACCCTCGGTCGTGGTCGGCCGCACCGTCGGGATGCATTTATGTTGCGGCGAGGCATTGAGAAGAGACAAGGTTATGTCAGGCCCCGTGGCAAGCGCGAGGAATTCAGTGGGCTCGGCTCGCGCGTGCATTCAGGTTTCCGAACGCCACCGTACGCTCTGGGGAGGTTCCTTCTGTACTTCGATTCGTGTCAAAGCGTCGTGATTTGTCTGCCTTTTCGCGCAGTCCGAGAGCTATGGGCAAGTACCATTTCAACAGTCCTACGGGATCCAAGCCGAAAGTTGCCGCTCGTGCCATTAAGTACGGAAAAAAAAAAAATGTGTAGAGCGCAGTATGTAAACTGATTAAATCCAACTGATGAATGAGTCCGGACTCCGGAGTGTAGGCGTTTCCGACCAGTGGAGCCGAGTGCACTCAAGTACATTCATTTCAAACTGTGGATACAGACTTTTTTTTTTTTTTTTGTGTGTGTATGGGTTGCATCTTAAATGTTTGCCCTCAAATCGGGAAAAAATAATGCGGCCCTTACACGAGTTTTTACGGTACTTCTTCCCAGGTGCAGCGTGTGCAGCCACTTGGGAAGGCGATTCCGAACCCTCGACTCCAAGTCGCGATTTCGCGAAGACGAAACTTTGGGGAAGAGGCTTTAATGCCGCTTCGACGGTTAAAGCCCCTTGGTCAGACGCCACCCGGATTCGTCCAGCTCTTTCGCCCATCAATCCAGACGAGACCGGCCCGGAGATTGACCGGATCAACCTTTCCGGGGCGGACGGGTCGGCAGCACGCACCACTTCGACGGCGCCCGAGCGTGGGTTGTACACCCGGATCTTGCGGTCCTTGCAGGTGGTGACGATGCGGCTGCCATCCCAGTTCCAGGCGCAGCTGAACACCACGTCCGGGTGGTCGATCACCGACAGGATCTCCCCCAACCCGACGTTCCAGATGATGATCTTGCAGTCCTGCCCTGCACACTGACGACAGCGATGAGGATGCGGCTTTTCCCTCCGTCGCTGGCCAGCTCGAGGGAACTTTGTGCCCTAGCGGGACCGAGGAACCGGGACAAAGCCGCCTCCTGCGATTGCTCAGTGGCGCAGCGTCGACCAATTGCAGCAGACGGCGTTGTCCCGTTCCCACTTGGTCCCGCCGTGTAGCATAGGGCCCCAGCAGAGCTCGGTCAGGACGGACGTTCCACGACGACCCGAACTCTGCCCTCTGGGCCGGCGGAAACATAAAGGTTCCTATGGAAACTGTGCCTCGCTTATCTGAACCTGTGGCACGTCAAAAACAGAAAATATACTTCCTTAGACCTTCTCTGAGTGTGGCGTGGCAGTGTTAGGTTAATCTGGCAGCGCATAAACACCGAACACCCGCCGCCAGTACGAAGCGACGTCTACCACGTCTACACACTCCACCGTTTGTTACGGCATGTCGGCTCAAATATATACAGAGCGTTTTAGTGCATTGTACCCCATTACTCTCGCGTGCATTGAGGGAAAGCTGCCCTTAAAAGCACATTTTTCTTTAAAAATGTTTGTGTTAATTCTAACCAGAAACCGATCAAGTAAAATATTCTCATAATCAGAAAGATATTTTTTAAAAAATGACTACCTATATAAAACATTTTTGGAAATTTGGTGCATTTTTCTGGAAATAATTTGGGGAAGAAAGTTAAAGCAGACATTTTTTACCTTTTTTTCACCCCAACTTTCTCCAGCAGAAGACTCCGATTAAATGGTGAAAAATAATTTTTCGCAATTATAGCATCACTCAAATAATCTGAAGGGTAATCGATGAACTGCCCAGTCTAGATATGCGTTAGGTTAGGGCGGAGGGTTATCGGTCTCGTGAGGGTCGCTAGTCATCATCAGTAAAAGAGTGTCGCTGCGGCCGATGCGGTGTGTCGTGGTGCGGGTCGTTCGTTGGAGCTGCAGAGTCTACTACATTTATATGGAAGATGATTTAGCCAGAAATTTATGATATTAGCCTCTTGACATCCGCAGCCCTCCCCGAGAAAATTGAGGGGGGCGAACCCACGCTACCCAAAAGAGCACCTAATAACACGCATGCCGCCGCGTTGGTCAGTCAAGCTCGTTTATTCCACTCGTGACAGATATATTAGAACAGTTTGTTTTGCTTGTCTCGGTTGTCCTGCAGACAAACAATTTGCGGATCGTAACTAGAGGAACCTGAGAAGCACTCTCTCCTCGTCGCAATGTAGCGGAATTGTTCCAACTCCGAAAAACTTCTTCACGCCGTGGCATAGTGAAGGGAAGCATTGGCTGTAGCAGAACCCTCTTACTCATAGAAGCTAGCAATAGCACAGTAATTTCCGGTCCAGCACCAACTTCTCTCGATGCAAAATATTTATATTACTGCGAAAGCTAAAAGTTGCGCAAGAAAAAAGTGCATAGAACCTGAGATTCCATAACTCACACTACCGGTATTATGTAAGTATCCAGGTTGGAATTCCTTGTTTTGTTGAATTTCCATGCTGGTGAACCGATAGATCTCTTTCAAAAGAAACAAGTATTTAACATAAACAGCGCAGTTCACCCGGAAACAGGCATCGGTCGTGGTGATCCACGCCTCCAGACGTCTGCCTAGAGCAGCAGTTGCATCCGCACGAGAGATTATTAAAATTTAGGCCGTACGCTGGTAGCACTATTCAATCTTCGATTCGACTGAAGCACCGAAACCACACCATTTTCCGCTAAAATTGTTTTCCCGCCGACACCACGCGACAAAATAAACGCAAGATTCTACACCGTCTAGCGCGCTAACGTCGAGAGCCTAAGGGGCAGCCATGCTTCTATCCCCGCTTCGATGATGATGACGATAGCGCAACAGTAGCAGCACTTCTAGGTCCATCTCGAAGCCAATAGTGGGGCAGGGGCGAACTTAAGAAGGAAGCAGGGGAAGGGGAATACTTTCTCCACTTATAAGCCCCTTAACATTAACAGAATAAATTAAATATACCAGCTTTTTAAGAGAGAAATGTTGGCTTTCAGTGAAACGGAAAATTTTAGGTCAACCAAATAGATTTGGGACGCGCTTTGCCTGCGATGTCACATCCGTCCGTAACTTTGGGTCTTTCCGCAGACCCCCCACACTCCCCCGCAAGCCCGAACCATAAATCCACCCCCGTAGAGGGGACCGTCTGTTGGGACCGGGACGGCCCGGAAAGAAGAGCGCAAGCCCTGCAAAGCACCTACCGACGCTGAGCAGCACATTGTTGGCCGACGGGTGCCAGAGGACCTGCCCCACGCGGCGCTCGTGGCCGGGCAGCTCGACGAGGGGTTCCGTCAGGGGCCGCACCAGCCCCAGGTTGGGGATGTGCCAGACCCGCACCAGGGCGTCATCCGAGGCGCTCGCTATCACGTTGTCGTTGAACGGGCACCAGGCGATGTCCAGCACGGGCCCCTTGTGGCCCGCCACCAGCGGCTGGTTGACGTCCACCCGGCCCGTCTGCAAGCGGGGCCAAAGGGCGGCTCAGGCCGTGCGGCACCGACGGCGGGACTAGAGTGACCGTACGTGCTCCGCTTGCAGAGTATCGAGACGCTCTCGAATTTTTCACTCCGAGCATTGCGGGGAGAAGCGACCGTTGCTCTTGCAGGAGACGCGACGCAAGGCGGCGGCTCACCGCGCATGCACGTGCCGAGTCGTCTGCTTATGCATGGCCGCTCCGAAACGGCCCTTTCATTATAAGAAGAATGCAGTTACACGTGTCTAAATGGCACACACAGTGTCCGAAGGTTCAGGGAGCTTCCTGCTCATCAGACCTCGGTGAAAAATCCACATTTCACGAACGCAGAGCGAAAAATATGTCTCGCCCCAAATCCGGGGCTTTGCAAAACCGCTTTCCCGCAAGCGCCGCAGTCAAGTTTGGCGCATGTTACCCCTTCTCTGCCAATGAGGCGTTGGCGGCGAAAGGAAGGCCATACTTTGGCCCTGCCATTTAGTTACTCTAGGAAGGACTACGCACCACGGGTCTAAGGATCGGAGCTTCGGTAGTCACCTAAAATTGGAAGAGGCACGAAATTCTCTATAGTCGGATACTAGCTAAGAGTACACCACATAAACGCCACCACTTAGCAGCTGTGGCAGCGGTTCTCAAACTCTCTAATCTCGAGGAGCCCCGAGCTCTCTGAACCAACGGCCGAGGAATGCCTTCCAGTCTCGGCATAAAGGAGTGCGGAAGCCTGCAGACCCTCTAAACATTAATGCACAAACTATCGAAAATTGGGCTCTTAGTTATGAATCGTGGTGGCTTAAATCAACTGAAATTGTACTTTAACTGGAGAAGCATGCTCGTGGAAGTTTTGAGCTCATAGGTTTCAAACCCGGTTTGAAAACCCAGGAGCTGAGGCATCGAATCGCTCGACGGGAAAAACATTCCCGGTGCCGATTTGTCCAAGGACGACTTAATGACAAAAATCTCGTTGTAGGCCCGGTTCTATTCGGCTTGCCACTAGGACCTTATGCACTCAACAGAAGTGCCTTAGTCGGCGAGAGATACCCGACCTGCATCAATCTCTATGCTAACACAAGCGCAAGCTGCCTGGGATGTTCACAGGGTTGGGGATCCAACACAACACTGCAGTGTGCCTAGCTGTTGCAACTATGCTTTCATGGGCCTCAACAGCAAGGAAGTTCTTGAAAAGCACCTGTAAATCAGACGAAACTAAGGGGTATCTTGTGGCAAGTCCTATGCTCTGTAGCCAAGAGCTGGTCACAAAGCCCCGCTGCTGGGGACAGGTGCACTAGTGTTAACTTGCATTACAAACTCCACAGCTATATGAATAAAGAAGAAGCTAACAAAGATTGTAAACCTCTTTATCCTATGCATAAAGAAAGAAATATGCAAAAGTGCATTTTCACTCAGTCTGTAAACTTCCCCGTTAAATTTACTGGGTAAGTTTTCCCGCTACAATTAGCAGCGTTTGCGTAACGCTCAACTGGCCCAATCCAGCACTATAAGACGTTTTGAATTAAAGTTGTGCTTTGGCCCCATCTATAAAAACATTTCTGAGGCTTTCATGCTGACCAGCGAGCTCAAGAAGTTCTCACAAAAACGCAGCACCTGAAGTGTCCTTTTTGTTGAACTCTGCGAGACATTGGTTGCAATGTGTCATGGGCAACTCCCGTATACCACAGATTTGAAAATTCAAACCTATCACATTATACAATTCTTTGCCTCAACTGCAAATGTACCCAGCACTATTGCAAACTAACTTTCTTTTTTTTTTTAAATTGTACTCATGGGTGCATCCTAAGAAGGAACTTTTCGAGGCACGACACCACACTTGGAATGCTGGCCTTACGGTTCCCTCTGCTTCAGGTGCTCCAGACCACATTGCTGTCCACGGCGCCGAGAACACTACGAGGGGTGACGACTACCATCGACGGATACACTCCGGAGCCCGCAGCGCTAAACAGGACGAGCACCTACCAGCCAGCTTTCTTTGCGGCGACCGTTTCGCCAGGAACGGACGCCCACCCGCTTTTGAGCGTGCAACCTTGGTCATCGATAAGAGGCGCGGGATTGCTTGACTGCCTTCCACCGAACCGTCATTCGAGGCACGACACCGCACTTGGAATGCTGGCCTTACGGTTCCCTCTGCTCCAGGTTGGTCCATCACACCTTGAATGTTACAAAGACGATAACCCATTTTCGATTGCGGCGTCGTGCCCGACCCAAGCGTACACTTTTATTGTTTGTGTCCATTGCTTCGTAAGTCAGAAGATTAGAACACTACAGCTACTTCTTTCCGGTGAAATCGAAGAAAATCCTGAACCAATGTCAAAAGAACAAGAAAAGTAACTAAATATTGTAGTGTCCAGTGTTCAGAGTCTCGAGAAAGGTCAAGCTGAAGTGCCTGCCACTCTGGGACAACTGCGGGAAGACCTAAACAAAAGTGACGCTATCGTTGCATCATTGTCAGCTAGGGAGGGTGGCAGCCCTTGAGACGTACCAGACCGTTATACCGGATGTAAAAGAAGAAATCACTGCAGCTACTCAAGCACTGTCAAACGTCAGGCGTGAGTTGACTGTTCTGGGGACGCGTTGCGAGGATAGCGAGAACAGGCAGCGGCGCTCAAACTTGCTTTTCTATGGATTATCAGACAAGGAGGGGGAGACCTGGGCTGAGTCAGAAAAGCTTGTTCTCGATATCTGCTCTGCGCAACTAGGTTTACCATTAGAACCTGGCATCATTGAACGCGCCCACAGGATCGCTCGTTTCGGCCCTGATAAAAAAACGCCCCGTCATTGTAAAGTTTTGCTCAACAAAGCAAAAGGACTTAATCCTGGGGAAGGCTTACAAGTTCAAGGGGGCAACGTTTGCCGCGAGCAAAGACTCTTCTCCTGCCGTGCGTGAAGCATGTCGAGAACTCCTACTGTTTGCCAGGCCACAAAATAAACCGTTTAAACTAAAATTTAACAAACTTTTAATTGGAACGCAAATTTTTGTTTATGACCCTGAAAGCGAGAGTGTTGTGGAAGACGGGCATCCATAGCATCTGTGTGGTCGAGACTCACCTCAGTGCCCCCAGATTAAAAAAAAAAGTTCTCTTTCTGTACTTTACACTAACATAAGAAGTATACTGCCAAAGCGTGAAGACCTTCATTTATTAACTGAGCCTTGTGAGGCCGACTTTGTTTTCCTAACAGAAACGTGGCTAAGACCTGACGTAAAAGACTCTGAAGTGTTTCCCACAACTCTTAATTACAATATTTATAGGTGCGATAGGGAGTTCTGACGTGGGGGTGGAGTACTAATTGCAGTACGAAATCATATTGTAGTTTCTTTTGTTCAAATCCCTACTTTCCTTGAAATGGTACGGCTACAACTGCATTCACCCTCCGCGTGTATCTTCCTTGGTGTGTGCTATAGACCGCCCGACTTTGTTAATGGATTTTTTGATAAGCTTCACGACGCACTCTCTTTCAGTTTCAACCAATCCCCAAACGCATCATGCATTCTCTTAGGCGACTTCAATTGTCCTGACATAATTTGGGACACTCTTTCATTCTCGAACCACATTTCAGGCGAACTTATAGACACATGTCTTACATTTAATCTATCACAGATGATTACTCAACCTACCAGATCAACCCAAAGAACAAGTCATATTCTAGATCTGTGCCTCACTACTGACACTACACTCGTTAAAAATATAACATACCACCCACCCATTAGTGACCATGACGTAATTCATTTCAACATTGAATTTGAGACTCAGCGGAGATCACCATATTTTAAAACCATTAAAGACTATAATAAAGCTAATTACTCCGCAATTAACAATGAGCTTGAAATATTTTTTTGATCGTTTTCAGTGTGGCTATATGAGCGGGACAGTCAATGAAAACTGGATCCTCTTCAGAAATAAACTCGCACACCTTGCCGACACTTACATCCCATCAATAAACATAACTTGCGACAAATCGAATCCCTGGTTCACAAAACGCTTAACCAACTTAACAGAAAAAAGAAAAGGCTATTTAGCCGTGCCAAACAACTGACAACCGATCTCGCTCGGAATCAGTACAATGTTATTGCTAAAATTTATAAAAAATCCATTACAGAGGCAAAGGCAAAATTTTTTAACATTGACACCTAGTTAACATTCCTCGCAATAAACCTAAAAAGTTCTGGGAGGTAATTAATCCAAAAATGTCTAAACCTGTACAACTAATGAGTGATGATCGGTTGCCATTATCGGATGAAGAAAGCGCCAACAGTCTTAACCACTATTTCACCTCAGTCTTTACCACAGATGACCACAGTGGCATGCCTCATCTTAACAACGCATATCACACTCCCATGGCTGCCATCGAAATAACGTATTCAGGTATCATAAGCTCTATAGAAAGGTTGCAGTTGTCTTCCAGTTCCGGGGACGACAAAATTAACTCCAGATTACTGAAAAACATTAAATTACACTCAGCTCGTTTTCTGTTAATTATCTTCCAACAATCTTTTTCTTCTGGCGAGCTTCCTGCAGATTGGAAAATTGGCAGAGTGGTTCCCATACACAAATCGGGGGATCGAACTTTACCATCAAATTATTGCCCTATATCTCTAACCAGTGTCCCGTGCGAGCTACTTGAGCACATAATACATTCAAATGTCACGAACCATTTCAAAAATAACCTCATCCTTTTTTCAAACCAGCCTGGGTTCAGACAATCATATTCTTGCGAAACAAAACTAGTACAACTTGTTCATGAAATACACAGTAACATCGATAACATACAGACAGACGCCATGTTCATTCCCTTTTCTAAAGCATTCGATAAGGTATCCCATAGTCCACTCATGCTCAAGCTAAATCAACTTCACATTAATCCACTCGTAACATCATAGATAGAACAATTTCTAACCAATCGCACTCAGCATACTGTGGTTAACAACCAGTCGTCAGCTTGTTCTCCTGTATCATCCGGAGTCCCCCAGGGCAGTGTTCTCGGACCTCTGCTTTTTTTAACATTTGTAAATGAACTACCTGATAACATAACATCCTGTATTCAACATTTTGCTGATGACTGCGTAATTTACCAATCTGTATCTAACCTAAACAATAACATAACCCTACAAGCTGACCTTAACCTAATAGCCGACTGGTGTGAACAGTGGAAAGTGACAATTAACTTTTCTAAAACAAATCTCGTTTCCTTCACGCGTGCTCATAGTCCTCTCTCTTTTACTTACACCATGTGCAGCCAGGTAATTACCACGAGACACCAGCATCACTTGTTTACGAATGAAAGCTAACCTTGATCTGCTCTCATCTAGAAGAAAATTATCACGCCTGTCTCTTTTTCACAAGATTTACTATCATAACCATGACATCAGAACTTCACTATTATTCCCAGCCACTCGCATATTTCCTCGCATTGATAACGTCTGTAAAGTTCGTCCAATTTTCGCCTCGTCAGTTTCGTTTCTTAAATCCACCTTGCCATTAACAATAACAGACTGGAATAGCCTGCCTAACAGCATCGCGACCCAGACAGATCATAACATATTCATATCCCAACTGACCATCCATCTGCAGTTGCACTAATTGCAAAGTCATTTCGTGTTTATAGAAATGTTTTATTTGTGTATTTTTCTGTTTAAGCAGCTGTTGTTTTGAGTGTTTATTTTTCTTTCCTGTTTTTGTTGATTTATATAACAATGTTCTCCAGCATGTAACCCATTTTTTGTTTATTCTTTTATATAATGTTATTTCAGCGAGTACCCCCCACCTTGTGTAATGCCCGTAAGGGCCTTCAAGGTTTAATAAATGATGATGATGATGATTCTTTGTTGTGGACAATGATTTATTCTCGCTGTTGTGTCCCACAGCACATTATTTTTAGAAAGACAAAATCCAATCCATAGAGTAAACTCTTCAGTCCTTTATGAATTCAAATGGATTTAGATTTTAATGGCACATCAGAAGCCAAAGCAATAACAAAGTTCCAAACTAAAACAAAAAAGAGCTCACAATTTTGTGGTATTTAAAAGTCACAAAAAGTGTTATCGATTGCTACAGTTTCTTGAATCATACATTTATTTCTCGCAGTTCCCTGATAAACATGATGACGGGGTTCTACTGTATATTTTAAGGAGCCCAGAGTGGGATGTAATACGATCCAAACTTGGGGAGGTTGATTTGTTAATTTTCCGACAGAACACTCTCCCAGACGATTTTCTGCGAGTATTGACGTTGCCAGCAACCAACATGCAATTTAAAATTGTATTGTATCCAAAATCACGAAACTTAGAACTGTAAAAGAGTTGAACAAGATTCCTCCCTGAAACTAAATGCGGGCACAAGTCGCGATACTTCGTTTTCTCCTAAAAGCCTTTCAACACGATGCGGTTTCTTTCCTAATCTCAAAAGAATGAAACAGTATCGTCCCCTCTCCGGTTTCTAGGTCAAGCATTTAAAGATAACCCGAACAAAAGACAGAGCTATCTTTTTCGTTATCGGAAGAAGCAACTCTCATAAAAAGCGGAGGTAGATGCGTAAAAGGGCAGCATCCAGGAGCATCAGAAGTGTTCGGGAGATGGAGGGCGACGGGAGGGGGATGTCCCTGCCCTTCCCCCGCATTGTCTGATAAAAAGGTCTTAAATGTCTGAAGGGACCAACCGCCCGCCCCCCACCCCTGACAAATATGAAATTCAGTCGTAATGTCTCCTCGATGCCGATTCCTGGACACCAGATGGTTCCACTACCATACTTACCCAATTCTAACACGCCGCTAATTCTAATAATGTGCACACAGTTTTTATACCAAGGAATAATGATTCCAACATGCCATATCCGATTCTAAAGTACGGGTAGTTTTTAAGTATGTTTTTGTCGAGAAAAAGTGTGTGTTAGAATCGGTAAATATGATGACCACGTTGACACAGATAACAATTCGAAGACATGAAGCTACTCTGCGTTCTACACACTACCATCGTCTCACCGGTGCATTCAATTGTCACCCTTTGCCAAATCATTGGACAGCCAGTATGACATTGACCACTTTCAAATGAACACCTTTGTATGTCTTCATCGCTCAAGCAGACCTCTGATTTCGGGCAATTTCAATTTACCCCTACATACGGGCTGCGCGTTGTCTTTTGAGACATTGATAGAACTTTTCCATAAACCCTCAACTTCTTTCGAAACATTATTGCCTTAATCCTATCTTTAAAAAGAAATCTTCCTTAACCCCTTTTATATATCTTCCGCGTCAATCCTAAGATCAAAGTTGGCATTTCTCGTTGTCGCACCTCAGTCTATAACAATTTCTTCGTACCTAGGACGTCGTCAGGGTTGAACCGCCTGCCCACATGATTAATATCGATACCTTCATTAGATTTACAACCTTACTGCAATTAATTCCTACTCATGTGCATTTTACTGCGTTTAGTTGCCTACTCCAGTGCCCACTGGGCCCTGAGGGTACTGCAATAAATAAATACATAAAATACAGAAACACACAAGAACTAGATGATCCGGGGGGGCCAAATAACAATGGTAACAGTGCTGCCATCTGCCAAAGAGTGCACAAAACTCGAAAACAGCTCGTGGCCAGCTCTCCCTGTTGTGGGAAAGCAGTTTGATTGGCAGTCGTGGCCACAGTGCCAGTAGTGGTGTCAGGGGTGGGGTCATGGGCAGGGCCAGGGGCAGGGCCAGCTCAGACTGCCGCAACAACCTACCTTGTTCAGAGGCAGCACCATGAAGGCGCCTCCTCCTGCAGCCTCAATGATGATGGCCAGGAACTTGGGGTTGACGGCGCAAAAGTTGGAGTCCCATGACTGCTTGGTGATGCGGATGTTGTCATAGCACTGCTCCCGCTTCAGGGCCTGGCCGAACACGTGCCGGAACTTGCTGGTCCGCACGATGCTCCGATGGGCCATCTGCGGGCGAGAGGGCAGTCTGCAACTCCTGCAGGGCCCCCGTTGGGGACGGGAATGCACCGAAAGGGAAGTGCCGTCGCAGGAGGAAACGTTTTCCACGTGTCCCATGACGGTCATTCGGATGAAGTTCAGCCAAACGGCAGGTGCAAAACGTCGCACACGACGCAACTTTTTTTACCTCGAAGATTGCGCCCCCTCCTTTTACCGAGCCAGAACAAGTGCCGAAAGCGCGTCGTTTCGCTCGCCCTGCGCAGCTCTCTTTAGACAGGAATCCGAGAGCGCCCGAAGTTAGAGGCTGCCTCACACATTTGCACTTGACTGTGCCTAGTGTGTTACGATTTCTTGTAACCACTGGCACACTGGCGCCATCTACTGAGCAGACCTGGAACAGTTACAACCCGTTTACACCCTAGGTACAACTAGACTTGTTTGATAATACAATTAAATGCAAATGTGCAAGCGAGATGGACAAGAATGACAAAAATAATCCCTGGAGAAGGGGGACAAAGGACAAACACAAAACTTAACGTTTTTCAGTATTGACAAACACAAAACTTAACGTTTTTCAGTATTTGCGAGATCAAATCCACACGCCATCTACGAGAAATGGTCGCACGTAGCAATGTCAGAATTGTTTCGAGCCCACGGCAAAGAAATGATGCGTAAAAAATTATTCAAATTTATATGCAGGTTTCAGGGCTACCCAAGAGATTGCGCCAGTGTAACCGGCGGGTTATGAGAGACGGCAACACGCTCGGCACAGTCGGACAGAAACGTGTGAACCAGCCTGAAGCTTCCGTAATTAACCGAGTCGGAGAATGCATTTCTTTGCACTTTCCGAGACACATTTCAGGAAAAGAGGCGTGCCACGACGTTGTGACACGTTTTTAACGGGGAAAGAGGCCACGCACGATTGTAATTCTGGGTTTTCTAGGATGGCTAAAGCACATAGCTCGAGTCTGCGCCATGAAGAGACGATCCCGAAATCCACTTTAGTGCCCCTTTGAGGAGGTCGTGCCACACGGGAACTGCAATCTGCGTCAACCGTGCAACTGGGACGTATCCGTTTTCTAAATGTTTGTCGCAAATAGAATGTTATTTCCACTTTGAATCCGGTATAGCTGCTCCAGCCACTTGGCGAGTCGGCCATGGTTAGAAGAAATTATCGGTGCGGATTGACCTTTTATTTCTCACTAAAAACAACGAGCAATGCTCGATCCCAAGAAGAGAACAATGGAGGGAGCGCACCTAGTTTCATCACATGTGTCACGGTTGCCTGGTAACGAGTTGCAGTTAAGGTTTCATAATTAATTTGTGTAATTACTAGAGCCCCAAAAATTGTGAAACTTGACGCATATATTAGTTATGCTACGACGGTTTCGGAAGAAGAACGATAGAGTGTTTCAAACCTGGTGCCACATCACTTTTGAGGGGTCCTGGAAGAAGAAGGGGTAAGAACTGTGGGTGTAGACTAACCACCAAAACTTTTTAGAGCGCAGCTCTTAGGCGCCCGTTTCCGGCTTGAGCGGCGTCGCCGTAACCGCGGGTTGCATGCAACTCAGGTTGCATGCAACCTGTCGGCGTCGGCGTCACCGCGAGTTGCGTGCAACCCAAGTTGCATTCAACTCGCGTTGCATGCAACCCGCGGGAGTCCCTGGGTCGCATGCAACCCGTCGGCGTCAACGTAATTGCGCATTGGGTGCAACCCAGGTTGCATCCAGTCCAAGTTGCATGCAACCCGCGGGAGTCGCTGGGTTGCATGCAACCCGGCGACGCCCCCGAGGTCACGTGACCCCCCCCCTAGGTCACGTGACCCCCCCCCCAGAGGTCACATGACCCCCCAGTACCCTTCCCTCCTCCTCCTTAAGAGCTGTGCTCTAATTCGGCGTTACAGGGAGTTGTAAACGGCTTTCATTTTTTTTCGTTCATCTTCTTAGGCTTTGGCTCAAGGTATGCTGTTCCACCTGAACACACAATCCATTAGGAAAAGATACACACTCCCACTTTTACTTCACTCTAGACAAAAGCCACACCGGGAAATTCTCCCTAACAACACAGACTGTTGGTTTTTTTAGAAAAAAATAGGTAGGGAAGAAATGAGAATATCACGCATCTTTTTGCTGTGCAAACCAGCTCAAGTAAGCGAAAACTCTTTCCTGTTCCAAGCCTATTAAATGAAAAAGGTTTATAATGATCCCCGCCTAGCCGAGGCCGTTAAATTGTTTCGTGACCACTTGCTCATCAGGGAGACCAATGGCTATAGTTTCTCGTATCACTACTATAGTTTCAGGAAGGGAACATAAGCGGGACATTTTCTGGGGGGGGGGGGGGGGGGGGGGGGTGAAAGTAGGTCAAAATCATTTATTGCAGTAAAGCTGCTCCAGCCTTGGTGTAAATCTTGACTTCACTTCAGATGACCTCACATCTTTACCTTCACCTCTGAATCACTATGTACGTTGGATACAATTTCGGATAGCATATTTTATGTGATAGGCACATTTGGTTCTAGAAAAGCATATCGGCTCGAAGGAGAAAGTCAAACAGAGATGCACCTCTATTGCTTACTTTATTCCATACTTGAATGCCTTGTGGATGGACATTAGTCCATTGAGACGCTCAACTGTATGACGTTGAAGATATTCTGTGATGAGAAGCTCCGTTCTGAAGGTCATCATCTCCGAGCAATTCGAGAAAGCGTCGGATGTCGCATTGAGGCCGTGTCGTGAAGCGTGCACAGGGCATGCACTGACGAGGTACCCAAGCAAGCTCCATCACTGATCGAGACAAAACAGAAACGAGCTTATGCGAGGGCATTTAACGAGCAAACAAAGCCTCGTAGTGTGCAATTAGCACACGCGCTCGCTTACTGTATTGGTCCGCTGGCACACCTTGCCATTTAGCCCTCCGGATTTCCCCCTTGCCCCTTAGCACCTTGAATCAGGAAAAGGAAAAGTTGAAGCAGGTGCAACGCAAGAAGGAGGAACAGTGAAAGCAAAGAAGGTCGTAGAATGCTCTGTAGAGACCAGGTTCCTTGTTTGCACATGAAACGGGACTGTGTTCTTTCTGTCTGGAGCAGGGTTGTTCCGGGGGGGAAGGCTGGACCATGTGCCTAGTTTTAAGAATTTGAAGTCGGAAAGAAACTGCAAATAGAATTCCATGGAGTAAACGGAAGGGCGTATGCTCTCAAAGTACTCATTTACTGTCAATTCAATAACTTGCACCAAAGCTCAGGAGATGCTGCTTATTTTAAGACTTTTGATTCAATGGCACGCCCAGAAGGCAAGTGCAAAGTGGAGTAACCGAAGCCAAGGTTGGGGGCTTTGATATGCAACCAATATCTCGGTTGCACGGTGTCCTCTCCACAATAAGCCTCTTTCAGACTGTGGACACTTTGGTCAGGATTCGAACCCGCCAACTGGGGATCTGTTTCGCCTTGGAGCCACCGGGGCAGCTGAGGTATTGCGGACAGAATGACCAAAAGTCGATCGGAGATGACAGGCCACACGCTGTCTCTTCTGGAAGGTGGGGGAGAAGGCTGCCCGCATTTTACGGGCCCCAGCTTGCGCCAGAAGAGGGAACCCAGCACCGGATTTCCAGCATTCGCGACACTTCCGAAGGGAGTCCCGTGGGTTTAGGTTGCCACGCAAACAACAAAAACCAGGAAGTAAATGAATCAATAGAAGCACTCCGGAAGTTCCAAAGACAAGCCGAAGAGAGCGGTTGCAGGCACCGATGCTGGCCTAGGGGATGACAAGAGCTCGGCAAACATGCAAGTTCTTAGCTGCCGTTCAGCAGTAATTCGCCTCAGCCTGCGGTCAGCAGCTAAGGCTTCCTTCAATGGCTTGAGAGACCTTTCAATAGACACTTTGCAAAGCGTGCAGCGTCGTCCACAGCACTGAAAGGAATGGAGGGAACGACAGGTACAACCAGTTCTAGCAGATGACAAGGTGACCTTAGCTGTGACGGCGAGCGGCCCAATGCGGGCAAGTCCCCACCGGAGATGATCAGCGTAGGGAGAAGGAGAGTGAAACATTTTTGGCCAAAATGCCACAAACTTTTTGTTGTTGTTTTTCAACACAACCAGATTGTTAAATTATAAATCGGGTTAGACACAAGAAATATGCCTTAGCCGACTACTCTATATGACGCCACTATACATGTCCTACACCAACCATGCACAGCATTTGCGAGTGTTTATCAGCATCACACGTTGGCTGTTGATAACTCTACATAGATCGACGGATTACAAGCGTGACACTGGGTTGTTCGATCTCGACTGTAAATAGATATATGACCAACTTTCACGACAAGGACTCCAACGCTTTCGGGAGCTTACTCGCACGCTCGGAGCCATTCTGTTTGGATCAGCGCGACCCGGAAGCGTCAATGAGCCTCTTCCTCGCTGGGGGAAAGGGGCCTTTTGTCCCGCACACTGAAGTGGACCGTTGGACCTCTCTTTGTGCCTCCTGTGGCAGCGCAAGGTTCCAAAGAAATAGCCGACAGAGTGTGAGCTGGCAAACAAACGGGATGAGCCACACACGCATATAAAACTGCGTAGCAGGCATTCTGGATGCTTACGCCCCCCAGGCCCCCCCAATGCCTTATAGACACTCCACAATGAGCCATCCGTGGCACTGGACTTTCATCGCAGAGTCAACGCTGAGATGGCTGTCAGCTCCCAGCCATACTGGGATGTGGATGTGCTTCTCGGGTGGCAAAAGATGGCTAATGCCAGAACTCGAGCACTCCTACGTAGGGTGACCACACGTCCTGTGACCTGTGGGACAGTCGCACATCGAGGGCCATTGTTTTCTTCTTTAAAAAAAGGTATCGAACGTCCCGATTGCGTAGCTCCATAAAATTCATGTATCTCAGATGGCTGTACACGACATTAAAGTACCTCCCAGTGTCATCGCTTCGAAAAGAATGCGTGGAGAAGAAGCGAAGACTGCGCCCCTTTCCTCGACTACAACTGCTAAGCCAACGAAGAATGAGACCACAAGCCAACAGTGTACACCGACTGAGGCGGCACGACTGCAAGCGATCTGCGATAACGCCGGGTGGCAAGTCATACGCACGCACGCACGCGCACACGCACACACACACACACACAGGGCGAACACTTTTAAAAACCGCGCGTGTTCGCAGGAATGTTTCGGAAGAAGGGAATCGGCTTCAGGGATCGTCGCTGTTCCGTTCCTCGTCGTTCTTTAGCGCTCACTAAACGCCGGTCGCGTAAGGCGCGGCTAATCAAGGCGCCGTGCATGTAGTATGCAGATCGAGCGAGCACAGAGCGCGGCACGATCGAAACCTGAAGCAAACACCACCTCCCCGAAGGAGTGTCAATTGAAAGGAAGTGGCAAGCAAGAACGCCCAAGGTGCCCGATATCGTAGAGCCCGCGCCCCGGAAGACCTCTTCACCGGCCGGCGCGGCCGGCGGGTGTTCCCGATCTGTCCACTCACCTGTAGCAGACGAACAGGGTCGATAAATAGCAGGAAACAATGCGAGAAACCACGACTCGAGTTGCCTAGGTGATGCGAGCACAACGAGCCCAGGCAGCAGCACGAGCGGCGCGCCGTCCGGCGGGTCGGCGGCACCGCGTAGGCCTACGCGGCCCTTTTTTTTTTTTTTTTTGGCTTACCTTTCCTAGCGGCCGGTGTCACGCGTCAATCGGTCCAACACTCACAAGTCGACGATCATGACTGGACAGCCCGGCACACGAAGATTATCGAGTGGACTTTTAATCTACGCACAAGCCGGCACACACAACAAGAAGCAAGCGAGGAGCGCGGGGAATGGATTTGTGCGCATGCGCGTAAGGGGCCACAACGGGCGCTGCCATTTATGGGGCACCGGGGACCTTTTTTCAATAAAATTAGACTCTTCTCAAAATCGCCTCTCTGTCATCGCTATGAATGTCCGCGCATCAGCGACGGGAATTGTTTTGCAATACTCGAATTCGTTTAAATTAAAAAAAAGAAATATATATGAAATAATAATAATAATAAAGGGAGTGAATTCGTGCATTATAACGGATGAGTTGCGACCACCACTACAATTCTGGAACAGTAACTTCGATACGCAAATGAAAATAGGATAATAACGTGCGGTATTTTTAAGATTTCGTTGACATTTTTGTTCACCGACGTCGTCATGCCAATTGAGGTTTTGTCGCTTGTTGTAAAAATGAAGATCGCTTCGTTCAATGCATAATCAACCGCGCACACGCTCCAGCGAAATACAAAATTCCTCTTGATATCTGTTTTTCGTGGTATTAATTCTTTCTAACGAGTTCGTGCCGCCAAAGAGATGTATATTTATTTATTAATTCGCGGAAAAACCATAAACGTGCTACTCGATCCTCTAGGGCGATTGCATGTTGAAGCGCCTCGAAACCCCATCGAAACTTCAAGAGTGAGTGGCGCAGAAATTTATCCACAGGTCGGCTCACTTGGCGACGACGACATTTGACCGAAAATCCTTGAAACATGCGCACGGCACGCTCCTGACCGAAAATCAGAGCTGAAAAGGAAAAGGACACACAAAAAAAACCCCGCACGTTTAGCTCGGCAGGCGGGATCCAAAAATAGGCCGCAGAGACCTCGGAGACGCAGCCACCTACACTCTTTTGGGGCAGCCGTCCAAAGGGCGATCTGCGCGCAAAGTTCGCCGATGTTCGTCATCGTTCGTCACTCGACTCGGTTCAACGACCCGATCAAAGAAATCTCGATCTCGGTCCCACACACCACGCGGTGAGTGATCCCGCCCACGTGATCATTAGGCCGAACTGTCACTAATTAATTAGGTACAAAATCAACAATCCCATGCATCGTGTTAAATGACAAGTCCTCTCTCTGATCAACGGCTCTACGTAGTTTATTTTCGCAAAAAGAAAAGTTTAATATTATGCATTCAATCTCGTTTCAGCTGACATGATCACAACCCGAAACCGAAACTTGGGCTGGGCGACATTGGCCCTGCACCTCGACGGGGAGGGTGGTGCAACCGCAACCGGAGAGGAAGGGAACGCGAAAAGAGGTCACGGCGCGAGCGACGCTCCCATGCACTCGTTTTTGGTGTGTGAGCCGCTCCAGTGTCAGATCGTCTCTAGACGCTCGTAGGCGAAGGCTTGGGCGAGGGGTCCCGAGGGCTGGCGGGGCCGGGGAGCTGGGGTTCTGAGCTGGGAGGAGACTCAGGAGAGTGAAAGAAATGATAGTGAATGATATTCAAGAAGAAAAATAACGATGGAACGAACTTTTCAAACAATTCTTTTACGAACTTTACACAAATACGACGAACAGCACGGATTTGTTAGAAGACACTCTTTGTTTTCGGCGGGAAATACGTTTTAGGTGCTGGTAAAGGCTCTAAAGTATAACATTTTTATATAAAAATTGGTAGTCTACAGAAATGTTTTGCCATCTTAATAATAATAATAATAATAAAATTATTAATAATCATACTACTATTTACTAGCTGAGGAGAGCCGCCGCACGGCAGAAAGGCGAGCATAATATACAAGATGATCTTACTTGCCGCATTACGTAGCGACTTCTTTTGAAAGACGGTGACGGTCGAGTCTATCTCCGATCATCCGCACCGGTGCTCCGAGGCGCGCCCCGTCATTTTCGATAAAACGCACCGATGCGCATCGGTCGTCTTCTAGAGAATTTCATTGGGTCGGTGCACGGAGGGCCACCACAAATAGCACAAGACTTTTTTTTTTTTTTTCTGCAGTTGCTTATGAGCACGCCGTTAGAAGACGTGACGGATGTTTCATATCTACTCTCGAAAGCCATTGCAACCCCACCATTGCAACCCGAGAAACAAAACCAGAACCAAAACTGCACAAGCTCATCAGCTTTGCGCGCTGTCTCGCAGCGGGGACGGCGGGGCCGCCAGGGCCGCCGCGACGCCGCGTGTACGGGTGATCCAGGTGGGTTAATAATATTTTTGTAATGAGCCGCCGCAGACTGTCGCCGCGAAACAGCGTGGACGGGTGGGCCAGGTAGGAATTAACATGTCCTAATTTTTATGTTCACAGCAAAATGCGGGGCTTGGTTAGAGACGAAGGCAAAACTAATTTGTCGCTTGCCGCAATTAAAACAAAATTGGGTCGTGTGCATGTTTATACAGCCTAGAACTCAGTCTGCCTCAACGGGCGACTTGTTTCCCACCTGTAGATGAGAAATTTAGCCAGTGCAGTACAACCTCTAGCCTGGGGTCTTCGATCGATGCTCATCCAGATCGAAACGGGCAGGGGTGGGGATTGAATCCAGGATCCCTGAGCTCTGCAGCGCTGTAGTTGGATTGATCGTTATTCGGATTCTATATTAAGCGTATCAAACAACCGTGGAAATAATACGCCTCTTACAATTTTGCTGTCTGCCCAATAGAAAACGAACATTTCAGTCTTTATACTCTAATTCCCTGTTGCAGCTTAAAAGGGCCCTGCAACGACTTTTTGACTGGTTTTCAAATTGCAGCACCGAAATTAGCACACTTTGTCCTGAGGATGTCTTTGGATGTCCTAACGTCCCAGGGATGTCCTGTGGACGTTCACAGGACATTTGTGCCGCTTGGGGACACAAGACGGTTCGCCATGGGGCTGACGGCGAGTGCAGCAGCGGCGGGGGCCAGGTTTGTTGACTTCGCAACCCCAGAGACGCCGTCATTTTAGTTCCCGTAGCCGCCACAGGTGGTGCAGATCGGACACATCATCGTTTTGCCTTGCGATTACGCAGCGAATGCAGTTTTTCGGGGAAGGTGACGCCGTTTTGGTCACTGGGCTTGTGTAAACAATTAAAAAATGCAAACTGGCAATTCTTTAACATTAAAACATTGCACCGCCCCTTTAATGAAATTTTCTCGAATTTTTCCTTTATTTAAAAGTTATAAGCAAATTAAAATTACAAAAACAAGCAAAGAATAACCTCCTTCATGACGTCCTTGGTCCTGGCTTGAGTGGCCGTAAACTAGAGGAGGGAGCGAGCACTCACGGCTGCTGCACTCTGTGTCGGCGGCTCAAGAGGGCGCCACTAAAGCAGGTGCTGGATAGGCTGCATGAAGCGGGCGGCCAGGGCGGCTCGCATTGCATTTGCTGTGCGACACTAATTCGGCATGACACTTTATTGGCCACAAACAACAGCAAACACGGGGTAAAGATCAGTTCAGAACGGGAGCCATTTCGCGCTGCCAAACAGCCAAACCTGCTCGCCGAAGGCCTTCGGAACGCTCGGAACCGGTCGGATCCTCGAGCCCATACGACTGCAGCGCCGCCGCGTACATCCGGGACCTTTCTACACTCGCCGCTCGTCGGCGCCTGATCTCACCATCCCTTTCTAGTATGCGCTTCTTTTCCACCTTTCTTGTTTCCATACTTTCTAAACTGCATTTGTTTCTTTTCCGATATAAAATACGGAACAAAAACTACTTTCATAAATAATTGAAATGGTTTGCGCCACTTAATTTTGTATTACGACTAAAAAAAAGCTTTTAGCGGCTCTGACCAGTAGTAAGGCCAGGACCAAAAACGTCACGATGTCGTCACATATCACGCGCTTTCGGCATCGCGGGTCACCCTCGTAGGTGGAGGTTTCCACGTCGTCCGGTTAAAATATGACGCACCGATATTTCCGTGCCCGCTGGCTTGCCCGAACCCCAAGAGTTGTGGAAACCGCAAAAAAGGTAGACGCTTATATACGGTTGCAGGGCACCTCTAAGAAAAGCAGCAAGAAGCCCCTCGCGCAAAGTCCTTCACTCTTTCCAGTTAAGCAGAGCGAACATCAAAAAGGAAGCGAATCCATCCTTGTCTCCTCTTCAGCATTTGACTTTACTAAAGTGAAAATAGTGGAGGGCTTTGCACGAGGAACTTGTCCTGATTTTCGTAACCTGCAACAGGGTATAACTAATTAAATGGCAAAAAGCTTTCAATAATCATTTTGTGATTGACATGAGCAGTGCACGATGGGATTAAACTATTCATTGGTCTCGTGCAAAGGATTGTATCCAATTTTTAAAAAATTTTGAGTTGTAAAAAAAAAAAAATATGTACAAAATTGGTGACGTGCCAAGAATGTAATGGACACAGAAAACTCGGGCGTTGGATGGTCTAAAGACCAATATGTTTTCAAGAAGTAATCGACCAAATGCCAGCGCCTTTCTTGCAGTTCAGACCCAGCGGTCGAATGTATTGGAAATGAAGAATGGAGCATACGGGATCTGGGCAGCTAGAATTAACGCAACGCACATATACCACCCCGTTTTGTCCCCTCAGATTCAGATATTGGGAAACACCCCTTCTACATTAAAGAGGACAAGTCAACGATTCCAAAGAAATAGATGTGAGACATGACGATAAACGGGCAATTTAAAGCCGCACAAAAAAATAAAAAAAGCTGCGGAATTATTTGGAGCCAATACTTGCACAGCTGAATTCAAACCTATTCCAGCCGACACCTTTCCTGTGAAAGATGACCCTCTGAAAAGATTGACTTATGTCACACCCCCCAAAAAGTTTTTCTAATATTTTGCCAGGTGATTCAGTTTTGTGTCATAAGGCTACCCGATCAATGTTTTGCTACAGAGTCACGGATATTTTTAATAAACTAAAAAATAAAAATAAAACTCAACTGCTCAAACATGTGCACGGAGTCTCGGAGGAGAAAGTTGCCAGAAGTCCCGTGGCTATCACTG
Organism: Ixodes persulcatus; assembly: GCA_013358835.2. Classification (NCBI taxonomy): domain Eukaryota; kingdom Metazoa; phylum Arthropoda; class Arachnida; order Ixodida; family Ixodidae; genus Ixodes; species Ixodes persulcatus. Next base: position 353,197 of record JABSTQ010011217.1, read on the forward strand.
CCTACCCAGCTTTTTCCGTTCCTCCGCTTCTCGGGCATGTAAAGCAGACGACGACAATGAGGATGTTGCTTGAACCGGCTTGCACCGGGTCGGCCGTGCGCTGCCATCGCGTGGTCCAGCCCGTGGTATGCGGTCATATTATTCATATAGATATTGAGAATGACGTGCACATCTACTTTCTGTGATCTGTGCAACATTTTATTTTTTTCGATCAACGTATATCGCTGCCTTTTGGAGGCCAGAGAAATGGGGTTCATATGCAATATTGAATGTGTATCATAGATGACCCAAGACTTCAAATATATTTTTTATGTAGCGCTGTGTGTGTGTCCCTTTTTCTACTTGTCCTTGTGCTCGTTTGCGCTGTTTTAATTATATGTTTACAATGCACCACCGACTAGCCCACCTACAAACATTACTGGTATGCAGCTGTTTGAACGGCATGTGACCGTGAAAAAGAAAGCGACTGGCGGCTTTCGGGTGGAAAGAATACGAATTTCGAGGCGCAAATTGTGTTCTGGGTAGCTGGGCTCTGATAGGTCATCTTCAGATAAAAACATTGGCATGCATATGTACTCTGCAAGTGTAATGCCACTAGCTTAACCAGTGATCATAGTGGAGACTAGGAACAAAAAAAGGAGGACAAACGCAACACCGGCTCAAATTTTTGAGACTGTGTTGTTTGTCCCCCTTTTCTTGTTCCTAGTCTCAAGGTTTTTTCACTATGATCATTCACCAGTTCATCTGCGCAGTAACCCTTATTTAAGTAACTAAGGATATCAGATTGACATCACTGATAACTTCAAGCGGTTCAAGTGATATCAGTTTGGCATGGTGTGGAGTCTTAAGTGGTTTTGTCGGCATTCTTTTTTGCAGTCACTTGTCACCCTGAAGTGATGTAACCGTGATCACTAAACGCTTAGTCTGATATCTCAGCAGACTCGCCCGAGGAGGCTGCTAGGTGAGGAAATGGAATCCTTACAGCACTGAAACAATTTTGTTTTGTGTTGCATCATTTTATTTTTGCTGCGGTATTTTGATTCGCATACTGGCGGGTCAGGGGTGCAGCTAATGGTCATTTCCTTGGAGGCAATGCCAGGAAATCAAGCAAGTGGTGACTCCTCTAAGTTTCGCTACTGAAGTCCACCAGCAACTCCTAATCACTTCTGGACTCTGCTACACGAGCTGAATTGTTGTGACCACCATCGTACTACGAGACGCTAACATAGTAGCTGCGTTCGATTTACTTGGACCTCCTGCACCGGGGCAGGAAAGTGTAAGGCAGTGTACTTGCGGTATGTGTATAGAGGTAAAACGGGAAGTACTACACCACCATACTTTTCTGCACCGGTGCAGGTAAATCGAACGCAGCTACTGCTTGCAAGCTATTGCTTACTCCTGCAATGACCTTATGCAAGATCGGCGCCCGCTATTCCAAAAGGCAAACAAGCAGATTTGCAAACTAGTTTCGGTTTGACCTTTACTTTAGGTGAAACAAAATTATAATGATTTTTTAGAGAAAATTAGCTTTTGTTCTTGGCACAGTTTCTGATTGCTGTTAAAAATGCCAGTGTTCACCTTTAACTTCTACTTTTAGCTGTTCAACACCATACAAGTGTGGATCTTGCAGAGCATAATTATTTCAATCTCAATTATTTGACGTCATACGGATTGCTAAGTGAATCATTTAGACATGTATAACATTCTTTTGTATACTTTGAGTGCGTCCTAGGTAAAGTTTCACCTATATATATTTTATGCTATCGAGGATGTTTTATGTTTGGAATTGTTAGAGGAACCAAGCGCTTTCCTCCCTGGCCCCGTAAAGGTCGGCCATAAAAGTAAATAAATAAATGCTATTTCAAAGTAACTGCAGTTCAAATGTAATATGAAATTAGCAGACACTTGTAGAAAGAAGTGAAGGAGGCACCATTTGTAACCGTCAGAAAGACCTAACTTCCGGAGGGTACTGCAACACTCTTTACGGTAGCTGTAAGTAGATTCATTTGAAAATGTGCCACTGTAAGTGTAACCTAATCACATTTTAGACCAAGTAACTGTAACTAAATTGCCTCTCCAGGGCAACTTTTAACAACATATTCTTGTTGCAAAAATCATCAGAAGTGCAAAAGTTTTCTAGTAGTGCATAGAAAAGAACCGGAGGAAACACACAAAACTGAAATCGGGCACACTTTACTGAATTTCCGCAGCAAATGAAGTGGCAGGTACCATAATCCTGTAAAAAGGCGTGCAAAGTTCATGTCAATGCGGAGATTGAACCTCCGGTCAATACGGTTGTTACCCGGAAGGGTAGCCTTTATCTAAATCAATGTGGCTGCAAAACGAAACACACTGCTTTAGTATTCAAGAACAGACGAACGGTCTGTATGCAGCACACCAACTGAGGTTCGTACTTCGTTTCACCTCAAGATACCTATACTTCGTTTAGTAATACGCCTGTACTTTAATTCACGTTACGATGGACCGCAGCAAACGCTACGAGCCACCTCGACCAATCCAGCGCTGTGGACGTATCGTGCGACTATGCACCTCACGCGTTGCCCCACCCCACCCGAAGGTCACACGACTCTCACGCAGTACGGGATTGGCTTCCAGGGCTCGTAGATTTCTCCGCAGTCCACCGTAAAGTGAAACGGACTATAGGCTCGTTTGGTTTACCTACGCCAGGGGTCGGCAACCCAAGGCCCGCGGGATGCATGCAGCCCCCTGCACAACAACAAAAAGCACCCCCCCCCCCCCCTCTGCCGCTTCCTCACACAGAGTCAAGAGCCACACGGCAGTTTTGACCAGTGTTGTAGGTGTTACCAAAAAAAAAAGTAACGAAATACATTACTAGTTACAAATAAAAGGAACACGATACGACCTCCGTTGCCTCAAGATAAAAGGGAACGTGTAACTGTTCCCGTTACTGATAAAAAGTAGCGCATGTTTTTTTTGCAATACTTTTTTAAATTATGAATGAACGTGTTTTACTGTTTTGGCGGTGCAGGTAGACATAAGCGCAATATTTCAAGAAAGATTATGTTCGTGCAGAAACTGAACATAAATAATTTATCTTTTTCTATGGTTTCACCTAAATGCTCAGGAAAAGCGTAAAGAAAAGCAAAAATTCACATGGCTTGGCGTCTAAAAACACGAAAAAACTGGAGTTATATTTTTAAAATCTTGTGAAGAAGTAACGAGTAAAGTAACTATGTTACCCTTCGCTTCAAATAAGTAACGTAAGTATGCTACCCATTACTGTTTTCGAAAAAGTAACGACCCCGTTACTATGTTACCAAAAAAAGTAAAGCATCACAAGTAACGCCGTTACTTGTAACGCGTTACCGCCAACACTGGTTTTGATCTCAAATAAGGATTGTCCGGCACCCCATACTTGGAAATAAAACATCTTCAATTCCTTTTTGCCTCTTCTTTGAGTGCCCCTCTGGCAACTCGGCCCGCCGCTGAAAGAGGTTGCCGACCCCTGACCTACGCCCCCGGCACCACCTACACCCGGTGCACATCGCCGTATTCGATTTACGAGAGTAACCCATCTTAAAACACACGTCGGAAGTACGCTGCCCTTCGCTTTTCCTGCATTGCGCTTCACTTTTTTTTTTGCCCCCGCTTATACTCCGTTCACCACTAATCCGACAGTGCGGTGGAAGCTACGCGCCAGACGGACCGATCTTTCACTACACGCAGTCACCAACCCCCAACACCCATGCGCAGAGAGTGGGGTCAGGTGACAAAAGGGAGGCGCCCGATCACAACTGTACCGTCGGCTCAGGGGTGGACGGAGCGTGGGCTGGAGAAGTTAAATCGAAGGATGTCGTCGTCACAAAGTCGAGCGGTGCAGGAACAGTAAGGTGAGGCGCTACACTCCGTCCGTAGAATGAAATGCTCCAGTTTATCAGTTAGAATGGGTCCTCGGAGACTCCGGAAGGAGGTCCGCGGCCGTCGGGCGATCCGTAGAGTCACTCCTGCTTGGGAGGCGAGAGCGGTTCTTGCTTTGGAACCAGAAGCGACTGCTGGGGAGGCGGGGGCGGCCGGGCGCCCGCAGGCGTGTCGGGAGGCAGCACTCCGTGGTCGGCGAGCTCGGCCAGCAGGCGGTCCAGGTAGGAGGGGTCTGGGTAGCCGTGGGCGCCCCCGTGCATCTGCGTCTTCTGGTGGATCTCGTTCCAGGTGACCGTGTCCTCTTCGCCCGTGGTGGTCGACTGCCCCACGGTGAACATCAGCCGCCGGTCCCAGGCCGTCGCCAGCAGTGCCAGGGCCTGCACGTCCAAGGGACCCCGTCGGTCAATGCTCGCACCCTCTGCTTCAGTGGCCGAGCGCGTCGATGCACCACGGCTGGAAGCACGTGGCGCGCAAGCTCGCACTGCAGAGCTCAAGGATCCCGGACTCGATTTCTGCCGCTGCCATTCTCGGTACAGACGGGCGTCCTACCGGCGTGCGGTATTACCGCTGCGTGATGCACGTTAAAGATTCCGGGCTGGCGATCAAACTGCAGCGGCAAAATTTCTCATTCGTGCACAGACACCGATGCCCATAGGGGCAGACTTAATTTCCTGCTGTCTAAACAAACGCACGACGCAATTACCTTTACGCTAACCAAGATTTCGTATACGCGCGTGGCGTGGCGTGGAGTCACACAAGGGTAGAAGGTAGCGGAGTTGGTCTCCGGCCAAACATCTGCGCCGGACGAATCGCCCCGCATAACGCCGTGCTGCCTAGGGTCCGTGCAACCTCCGCTTCGTTGTCGGAAAGAAGAGGCAAGAGGGGACGACGAGGCGATGCGTCCAAAAGACGTGGCAGCGCGTGCCGAGAAGGCCGAGGTTGGACGTCGGTGTCAACTGCATTAGCCGTAAAACACTATCTTTTTGCACATTACGATTTGATCGATATTTTCCAAATACGCTGGGAGTGGCTGTCGACCCTGGAACTATTTCGCCTGCAGTTACGAAAAGGCCTTTGATGTTGATGATGATGATGTTCGGCCACTTGTAACAAGAGGCCTGATGGCGAACACGTTGCGAAGTGAAGTTCAGTCAGGTGGTATTAGACTTTAACTAAGATAGATTCATTTAACATAGTATGTTGACAGTGGTGGGCGAGACCAGACGTCGCCGCCCGGCACTTTTCGTCCTCCAAAACCCCAAGAAGGAACCCAACCGCAACCCAGCTCAATCCGTCTCAAAAAAGCCCCTTCTCATCATTCGCCCCTCCGTTTTGGAGTCTGAGTCAGGTTCCCTTTCCCAATCGTCCGAACCAATCACCCAGTTTCCCAGGCTAGTTTCTTTCTGGTAGCAGCACACAGAAGCACACAAGCAGAATAACAACATGCTGTTTCAAACGGATAACCAAAATGAAACACACAAAGACCCCACGTTTTCTTTGACAGACATTACAAGAAGGCGCCGTCAAGATGGGCACAAGATGGGCGCACCCACGAACCCGGCCCGCTCACACGATGAAAGCAAAGCCGACATGTTTCGGCACGATTTACTACCTCAAAAGCCCCATCCGGCAGCCACCCGTGGGAGTGCGTCTCATTGTCGCGGCTCCCCAATTAGGCAGACGCCCGCTCGAGGCGCCCCTGAAAGCGACATCTGCCCCATTTCGCGGTCAGCCCGCCGTCTCCCCCGCCGCCTTGGCGATCTTTCCGACGACACAGCTGCGCTTCGACACAAACCGACAAAAAAAGAAGGAATAATACTATGCCTGTACCTAACCCCTGCCCTCTCAAAATAAAGACGGGCCTTTATTTTGTGTGCGGAATGTCTTTCACCCGCAAACAGTGCACACTTGCATTCTCGTACGTGACTAAAAGCGTCTCACAAACATACACACCTTTCCTACGACGAAACCGCGCATAAAGCTTGGGGGATGACCCTACCCCCACAAGTAAAGGCAATAGAAACCAAAATTGACCGCTTCAAGAACTCATCCCATCCTTTCGCACGCAGCAGGCCGTTTAGGACCCACTCCCACGTTATAAGGAAATGGTTCGAAAGAAGGCGTATTTACGCGTAATGCGGCATCTCGAATTCAACGTCTCCTCTCGATACGGTGCTTCTGGTGTCGACTTTACGAATGAAAGTCGCTGTGAGGAGTTTGAGACTGTGGCTGGGTCGTCGGAATTCCCTTTTAGCGTCGGTGAAAACCCTGGCACGGGGCATTGTGAGGCAGGTTGCCAAGTGAGGCACGCAAAACTCTTGCACCCTGCACAAGTTCGGACATGCAGTGGTCAGCGGGGCAGGGCTTCCACACTGAACAAAGCGCTCTGTTTGGCGTGCCGAGAAATGTGGTTGGTCTTAATTCTTGAGGCATGATGAATGCTCTTAAGGGAGAAGAGAGGACCACCTGCGAGCACAGGGAAGTGAGCGAGAGCAGGCGACATCGAGAGTGAGACAACGCACAAGGAAAGCCAGGAGAGGAGGTACGTGCTGGGTCCAATCAGAGGTGGGACTTTGGCCAGTTGGAGTCTCTCTAGGGCTGTTCACTCTTTGGAAAGGCATTCGTGACATTGCTGCCTTTACGTGTACATGTTGCCTCAAAACGTGCCAAAACGAAGAATTGGAAATCCACTTTCGAACAAGATTGAGATGATCTCCTATCGCTTCCGTGGTTACAAAGCTTCGACGACCCCAAGTCGGGTCAAGTTTCGGGGCTTAAGCTTTTAATGCTTGAAAATTCAAATCTTTTTTATACTTCGAGATTAAATTGAGCCTCGAATCTTTTCTGAGGACAATCTAAAATATAAAAACTTAAAAATCACAATTTCTTTACCTGCAACATTTTTGTGTGTTCTTTTGTTTTGTTACTTCTAAGACATTCCTGTTTAATAATTACAGGACCCACCGATAGATGACACTCAGTCCTCCATCCGGTCTCATGGTGTCTCCTTCTTCCAATTGTTGAGTATTGGCGTCTGCACGCAGCAACGTTTGGCAGCGGTGCCTCTTAAGAGGTATTTACACAGGAGAACTCCGCAGACGGATGTCGTGACATCAACAGCCCGCAAAACTCTGTCTGCAGCTCTAGCAGTCACACGGACGGCGGGGAGTGGCAGGGAGCTGTGAAGGATATCAGTTTTACCAGACGAATTTAGCGGTTGCAGTTTCGACAACAATACGGCGGTATGCGATTATAGCAGCAGCGCTGCTAGGAATGGACGACGAACGCAATCTATCTGCTAAAAGAAGGTGCTGGTGAAAGGTTGGATGCTGAACAAAAGAGCTTGGGACACAGCACCAGTTGTACAAAGAGCTTCTTGAAAGCGACACCGCCGATTATCAGATACTCCTTCGGGTGCCCCATGACGTCTTCGTCGAACTGCTAACCGCAAATGCAAAACCAGACAACAAACATGAGGTGTCCTGTGAGGTTCCGATAGTGTTTTTAATGTCAGCAGCCGCAGAGCGCATGTATGCATTGAAAAATGACGTCACTAACCCACCGGGTACGGTTAAAATTGCGGGAACCTCGTGAGCATTTCTTTGGCAATTTTTTTTCCCCTATCGACGCCTTGATGTTTGTCTTTGAGCAGAGATGGCTGCTTGCATCCCACAACACCGGGAGCTCCTCAACAAAGGAAATAAAAAAGAATGTGGCGTCGTCATTTAATTTTGCTATTTCATGTGGGATTAGAACAACAGGAACAACAGTAATGGCGCAGGCGATTCCGAAGAGCGCAAAAAGAGCATGGAGGCCCCCATGGCCAGACGAGGCAAAAGAGTATCGCTAAAAGCGGCGAAAAGTGAACTACTCCGCCACCCACCTGCGGAGCGTTCGTTCCGACAGAACAAACACTCTGCGCCTCAGCCAAGGAGGAGGACGGCGCCGCGAGGCATCAAGAAGGGACGACATACGTCTCACATGATGCCCGCTCTGCGGAGGAAAGTGGGGGATTTCTCCTTCGTGTGGATACTACTCCTTTAGGCAGCTTCGGGGGCATTTCTGACGGCGCCGCCACTCAAAATGTTGGAAAAGCCACAAAGCCGTTGTAAACACTTGGCGGGAGTTTGAGATGAGTACGGAAGCCTCTCCAGTTCTACTAGCAGGCTCCTTGCCCAACCCAATCGGTTCCCCCTGGTGCCGAGAGTCTACCGCCCCGGGCTCCATCAGTCGAGAGACATGCCTAAAATTTCGAGACTAACGTTACCTAAAGACCGTGTCATCGCTTAATGTATCTCAAAACTGCTACGCTTTATTTTCATCTACGCCAGACTACGAGGCGAAAGACTCGCACAGGACGAAAATCTAACGGTGCTCAAAAACAAAGCCAGAGAAAAGGCACATTACGAGATACGTCAGACACTGACTGCAGTTCAGTACGTGAAAGATGGAAACGTTTCTGGGCATTGCTAGATTTTCATTCATAGAATTCATCATTTCATTCATCAATTCTTCACCATGTTACAGGAAACCTGCACGGTTCTACTGCATCCAGGAATGTGTCGCATTGCCCTTAGCGGAATGCCGCACCTCTCTCGGACACTCGGCCTGTACAAACGAGGACACATACAACTTTGTGCCCGAGGAAAACGCCTACCAGATAACGTCGTGGTGCCGCAATTTTTACGTCGCCCGCCGAGGCATCTGCGAGGTACAGGTTGGACACCAGTGCTGCGTCAACGTTCGGCCGGGACGCGAGTGATGGCTGAATGCTGTCGCGACACTCGTGTACGATGCGTGACTCGCACGGCCCTCAGTAGGCGACGTAGGAGAGTTCAGCAATACGGTCTTGCTGTCTAGGAAACCCCGGGGGACGGGGAGCACTTGCCTGCCGGCCCTGGTCGTTGTCTGGCAGGTAGCCGCGGCGGGGGAAGCCCCGGGCAGTGTAGGGCCTCCCGGGGTGGGGGTGCTCCGGGCCCTGCCAAGGTCACGTCAAGGTCATGAGGTGTCGCCAGAAAAGGTTTCGAAATCGGCGAGACCAGTTACAGTCAAATCTCGTTAATTCAAACTCGAAGGGGACAGAAAATTTGTTCGAATAAAGCAAAGTTTGAATTATCCGAAGTATCCTCCCATTGAGACACATAGGATGGGGCCTGCATGTTAGTTTGAATTATCCGCAAGTTTGAATTAAGAGAGTTTGAATTAACGAGATTCGACTGTACTACCTACTTCTGGTGTTCCCCAGGGCCTCAATGCCCCTGCTGTCTTTAATTTCTGTAAACGATAAGGCTTTCCGGATAAAATAGACAGTGTTTGATTTTAATTCGAACAGTTTTTTAGAAAAAGGGGGTGAGAGTTAGACGACTGCCGTTTTCGCCATCTATTTACCAGGCTCGGTGGACATTACGTCGGGGGATAATTGTCATTGCAAGTACCCTAGGCCAATTAACTAACATCCGTTAATTCACTTTTTAGTCATTGTTTTTAGGGGTCATGTTGCAAGTGCACTATTGATGGCAATTACTATTAGAAGCCAGACCAATTGAAAGAACTTGCAAAAACGTAATGGATTTCTAGACATTTACTGATAAATATTCACATTTTTTAACCCTAATTAAAAATTTAGAGCAGAAGGTGTGCATTGTGTGCTGCACAATATTACGCCTAGAAGAGTGACCTTGTTGTTTCAATCACGCAGTCACTATTCGTAGCCTGTCCTTGGTGGGTACGCAGACACAAGTGACAAATTGACTGAAACAACTACGTCACTCTTCTAAGCATCATTGTGGGCAAGGCTTGCGGTGCGCTTTTTGAGTGCAACTCCTTAAATCCAGCTAGAAAATGTGAAAACGTAATAATATCTAAAAAAAAACAATAAATTTTTGCACATTACTTGAACTGGCCTGGCCTCTAATGTAATTGCCATCAATTTCAAAATTGCAACATGACCCCTAAAATTAATCATTAAAAAATTATTTTGACAGAGGTTAGTTAATTAGTCAACTTACCATGAGTATTATCCTCACATTTAAAAGACAACTCTGCCTCATTTCTGTTTTTAGAAAGAAACAATGCAGTCCTCTTCAGTATCATTTAGGAAGACCACACGTCAAATATTACAACCTAGTTCTGTCTAAATGTTTCTTAAAAGGTCCGTCGAACTTTGCGACGCGCCACGTTGCCGAAATCGGCTGACTCTAGCGGGCGAATTGAGGCGCAACCAACAGCGCAGTCAAGGCTACGACGTGGGTGTAGCCAACATTGAGCTAAACGTCATCACCATTGCACCTTTTTGTTTGTTTTTACTTCTCCGGGAAAGCGTAACGGGCGACGTCAGCAACGTTTTCTCTTGGCACTCGGCGGTGTCCAGGTGACTGGGGTAACGCACCTGCGCAGAGAGCTTCTTGGGAGCCGTCCGGCCGTACAGCCGTTAACGCCGTGTCCCGCGTCACAACTGCCGTCGTGGTTTCACCATTCGTGATTACTGTCTCTCGGAGTTTCGTTCACACTACGTGCACAGACTGATGCTGCAGTTGTGCAGACGTCGATGAATGTTGTAGACACCAAAACGTGCTGTGCGCCTGGTACACGCCTGCCCCTAGGTGGCCCCCCAGCCAGCCTCGATCCCGCCCTTTGTTGCATAGACAATCACGCGACATCTCGTACGACGTGAAGGCCATGTTTGGATATAGATGTGGATATGCGGCTAAGCCCTTTGTATTGGGGGATCCCAGCTTGCTGGATTTTTGGCGGCCCGAGGCCAATGTTGCCAGATGGAGCCGAAATTTCGGTTTCGATTTCTGCTCATGTTTAAAGTAAGATTTAACAATAAATATCCCATTTTCCGCGAACCAATTGACGTAGTGTCTTTAATTAGTGCTTTTTAATGTGAAATCACTCATTATCTCCAATTTTTTCGGAATTAAGCGAAATGCCCTTTAAGGGCACAGGGAAAGTCCTATACTCCCCATGTATTTGAGGCCATGTTGAGGAACATTTTTCTCGGTGACTATTAGGAGTATTCTTGTCATGTATATATCATTCTGTTCAAAATATTGTGTTTTATCTACTGAACTAGAATTATTTGAACCAATCTAAAATAAGTTTTTTTCTAAACTTTTTTTATTCTAGTACTAAAATTTTAGTTTTTTTCATGTATTAAAAAATTTGTAACTCAAAAACTGCTAGGTTCATGTTTTAAATTTTAGTTCAGTATTTTTCAACACCCTTGTAAGTGGTAAGAATAAAAAATCAACCCTCTATAATGTCAGGTTAAGGAAAAAATGGTACCTATGTACTAAAAAACACTGTTTTGAGATAATTGAGTTTAAAGTAAAAAAAACTGGTGAATAACAAATTTCTATTGGCACCAACAGCCTCAGAGTCATTTTCTGAATAGCCGCCAGCTTGGAAGGAATTGCTAAAGTCACGTCTTCGCCTTTAGGCTTATCGCTTTGCTTGCCGGGCCTCTTTTGTGACCTGCCGTGTCGCTTGGTCTGTAAAGTATATTCGAGTGACGTCAACTTCCCTCAGCCGCTTGATGGTGTTCCACACAGGGTTCCATCCACAAGACTTGAAAACATTGGCTTGTGCAATGCTACCACCATTGAATGAAAGAACAGCATCCAATGCCGTCATTTTGTCGTTACAAAAACACAAACGCCTGAATGTACACATGGTACACACACCTGAAAAAAACGTGCACAGCGTCTCGGGATTGTCTTGGTTGAAAAAAAGCTACGAAATAGTTGCCAGATAATTTTTTTGAGATTATCTGTTACCGGACAAGCTTTTAGGTCTGGTGTTGAATTTGTTTTGTTGGAAAATTCATCGATAAACAGGGAGCGTATCCCAAAAGGAGGCGTGGTCACCTGCTATACTTGCTTTCGGAAGAAGTGATTTTCAGCCCGAAATATAACTTTCTAAGAACACTGTGACAATGGAAAATGTGCAGAAAGAACTAAACTTTTCAAATTGCAAAAAAAAACTAAAATCGATTTTTTTCAATTTTACCTTACCCTGCGCCCTTAATATCTGTCGTGCCTGATATACATGGGGAAAACGGCACTCGTCTTACTTTCACTCCCTTTTTATTTAAAATCTGTTCAAATTATAATTAAACACCCTATATATACAACTGCTCTTACTGCTGACAATATTAAGTTGTTTACTGCGACATGCGTATCAGTGTGCATGTCTCGGTCCACTGATATGCACATCGGAACAATATACTACTTTGTAGTTTCCAACACACTAGTGAGTGGACCTAGAGAGCCATAGTTTTGGCCATCGTAGGGTCTATTGTAGGGCGAGACAATGGTGCAAGATACTCTTTAGGTAAGGATGCACAGCACGGCAAACGCTGTGACGCGATCGACCATATGAAGCCCTACTGGCGCCCTCCCGAGTAACCTATGCTGCTTTGGGTGTCCATGCACATAAGCCGATCAGGCCCCGCCTCGAACACCCTGAAGGAGATCTTGCGACGCAAGGTACGAAGGGCTTTACTGTCGCACGGTTGGACGAGCTAAAGGTAGCGCCTTGACCTTTCGCCGTTCCATTGCCGACGGTCCTCGAGATCGCTGCCCGTGCTCTGCCCAGTGCCATTTTCGTCTCGTTCTCCCTTGGCCCCCGCGGGCCCATGCACGGCCCCCTTGCGACCACGATCCCCAGAACGTAATGCCGATCAAGACGCATGCATTTAAAAGGGACAAGCCACCGAAAGCACGCGCAAGGGACCGCCACGGCGCGCCATGCGCCGCAGCAGCAACATGTGCGACTGGTTTTTCCCATTTTTTTTTTTCTCCACCACCGTGGCAATGCATTAGAGAGACACGTCCCTCTTCTGAGTTGGCCCCCGCAGCAGACTCCAACACTCGCCGACTCGCTCGACTTCTTCCGTCCAGATTGGACCGGAGGAAAGAAGGTGAGGGAGACCACCCCTTTGGGAGTCCCGGGATGCGCATGTGACATCACGTGCTTCTCCATCCAAGCCAAGCAAACGTGCGTCTCCGGCGACCTCCGCTCGCTGGCCCCATCCGCCCGCTTTAGCTTTGTGCATGTTGGATCTTCTCGCATGTGCATGCTTGACAAGCCTGCAGGTGGCTCCCAGGGCTGCAACAAGAGCATGCTTCTGTTCAGGAGTGCGCTCGAAATTGTCGGGGAAGTGCCCGAGGATGACTTCGATTCGTTTGTGGTCGCCGATGCGGACGTTCCCATTGATGTTTGCACCATGGATTCGTGTGCGGCCGAGGCAAAGACCAAGAGGCGTCGGACAGAGAGCCTCGAGTGCCGAAAGACGTTTGGAAACAACAACGACCGCAGATGCAAAACGTCCTTCGGTTGCTTTGCAACGTATGTGAAGTGTGGCGGCGGCGACTGCGGTGTCGTGCATCGAGAAGCTGGAGGAGGCGCTAGTGATGCGTGGCAAAATTGCTTGGTGACATCATTCTCACCGATTATTTTTTTACACCTTGGTAAAAATTCCATCAAGTTGCCGATTGGCAAGGGTTGTTTGATCGAATATTTGTTTCGAGGCTTCGGCGGTGCTTCCTTGCACTCCCGAGTCTACCGCTACCGTTTTTATGGCTCCCCCGCTTTTACCGAATTACCGCTTATCATCTATCAAACTATTTTGCCGTCATGCTGGTTTCATTCTTAGTCGGGCGTACCATATTTTCCTCTGCCCGAAGGCACCCTACCTGTATGCCGGGGCTGATGTGGTAATTGACCCGGATGGTGCCACAGCCTTCGTAGCCTGGTAGGGAGACCGGCAGCAGGGTGCAGCTCATGTGGCCCGGGGGCTGGTTGCCGCTTTTCACCCCGTGCAGGGCTTTGCACACGGGGCACTGCAGGTGGCCTGCCTAAGACAGAGTTCATGCGCAGTCGTGCCTCGTTAATGTAAATCACCCGCCGAATGGGCAAATGTTTTGGGGACCCATCCGTCCCCATACGATCCTGCCTCCTCGTGTCCCGAGAGATAGCCCAGCCAACAGCGAGAGCAAATCGGGTGGAAATGAGGAGAAGACTACCTTCCGGTGTGCGATCGAGGAAAAAATAAACAAAATGCTATTTTTGTATTCTGCAATCGTTCAGAGATGTTTTCCCGTTAAGGGGCAATGAAGCATAGACAACTGTCCTTCCCAGTCAGCTACTATGTTTGCTTATATGTTTGCCGTAGCTAACTAACCCCATTTCAGCCGAGGTCACCATTGGCCAGGGCCTTGCAGTTACTAGAAAAAAGCTGTCTCTCAGCGTTTTTGGAAAATTATAGCAAATCATGTCAATAATAGGGAGGGTTATCTCTCGGGGGATGTCCATCTTTTGGGATATTACGGTAGAAACCTGCAGTTCAAACTATGACACCGAGTTTGGGAACAAATGGGGAAACACGCGCATTTTTGTTTCGTTTACCGTAAAATACGGGGCAAGCGCACACTCAAAATTTAGAGATAATCGCGAAAAAATGGGGGATGGGCGTTTGTCCGGTCATCAATTTTACGTATAAATAAACTGCGCATATTTTCTCAGATCTCAGAAATTTGGATATGGGCGCTTATTGTGGAATGGGCGGATGCGCGGTATTCTACGGTATATGGCCACAAGCTTTTTGGATATACATAGTCCACGATCATAAAAAAAAAAAAAAAGAAACAAAAGATTAGAGGGAAGCTTTCAGGGCACAAACTATACACGGAGCTTCGCTGGTTTCTGTTGTTGCTTGCTCTTCCTGGGAAAAAAGACAAAACCTGGGCACCTAAGAATTATTTCATTTTTTGGGGGCCTCCCGGCTAAATAGGTCACTTTCTTTTTGCTTTCTATGGGTGACACGGCCGCAGATGACAAACCTGAAATACATTTGTAGGTCGTGCGTAGCTCTTGTCCACAAAAACAAAGGCCGGACACTTCCCTCGCCACTCGGGGGAGTAAGACATTGTCCTAAATTAACGGTGTATTTTTTTTACCACGCCTCACATTATGGAATATTTTCCTGAAAGCAGAAGCGTGCACGTTAATGAGACGAGACATTAATAAATCTAGACGAAGTGGTCCGCCGCGTTCACATTCATTTCGGCCACACTGAAACGGCAGGAGCACGGAGAAAGACATTGGCGGTCCGACGTCAGTCCGCGTGCCTCACCTGGGGTCCGATTTCGGTTACAGCAAGAGCGAGAGTGAGACTGTAATCGGGCTCTCGCCGGAGCGAGTGAAAATAGCGTTCATAGATGGCTCGTCTGCTAATGAGAGCAAAAAATGCAGTCCGTCTCCTATGAGGCGTCGCTCGCAGACGGAAATAAAACAAGAAGACACAGTACAGTAGTTTTCTAACAAAGCATAAAAAAAGCCTATTGTCCGCTGCGAAACAAGTGCCGTGGCGAAGTGAGATCGGACGCAGGTTGAAATTGCAATCGTTGGCCATTTCACGACGAAAGCCACTGACGACCCACTCTTCGTTCACAAATCAAAAGTTGTTATGCTGCCAACCACAAGCCAACGTCGACCGGTAGACGAGGGAGCACTAAGGGCAAGCACAACAGGGGACAAGGGGGCTTCTCTCGCTATTGGTACACTGGTGACACATTCTCACCAAAACGTGGCCCAACTGCGAACTTGCAAATGAGCTAAAACGTCTCGTAGGTCGATTATGCGCGAGCCGTGGCACCACGTCCAATCGGCAGCCGAGAACGCTCTCGCTCCCACCTCCACCGAAATCAAACCTCCGGCGACCGTCCACGCAACAGCCCGCAACTTCACGCTTCCGTGCCCAGCCCTCGGGTCCCAGGCATGCCTACCTGAGGGCTGCTCTGGCACATGGCCACCAGGCAGGCGTGGTGAAGGGGGTGGCTGCACCGGCGCAGTCGCACCACCCGGCCACTGCCAGCATACGCCGACGGCTGGCACAGGGGCTCCCGGCAAATGCTGCAGTCTTCCTGCGCACACGTGGTCCCTCCTTGTGGCAAGGCTCGTGGCCGGGCAGCCTCCTGGGAAGCGCTCTCGAGGCTGCCGTCCGCCACACTCCCCTTTTGCGTAGCTCGGACAAATGGCAAAAGCTACGGTTCACCGAAGTAAGAAGCCCACCCATCTAAATTATTGGGCCGGACGGAGAAAAAAAGACGTCCCAAGCTTGCGGTCGCGCATCCCTCGACATCGATGCCTCGTTTTGGCTCGTTTTTGCTTTCTCTTTCAGAATTTGTTTCTAAGGCTAGGATCTGGCTTTGAAAGGAAGCTGCAACCGGGGTTGTTTCGCAATTTTTGCGGGAAAATTTTGAGACGTCCTACATTCGCTCTGGATGCCGTCCGAGCTCCTAGAGAGATCCGTTTCAAGCTTGAAAAACCCCGCAGTCTATGTTGTTAACCAGACGCCGAAGTTCGAACCAAGTTCTGCACTCTGCTCGCCAATAAATCTGTTTCACAGTGTGCCAGTCAGAAATGTGCATAGATCTTGGTTGACGAGCTCCACAAAAGGGCGTCGTTCGAAAACTGTCTTTATTCGTTGCCTGCACGCGAGCGGGTACGAGCAGACGGCAATCCTATTGCCACCAACGGTACCACTCCCAAGAGCAATGGAGAAGGAGCGTTTTCGTACGACCCTCTTTTTGGTGCAAGCTATACGTTCACCATAAGAACCAAGAAAGAGTCACTTTCCGCCACAGGCGACGTGCATCCAACGCTTTGCGGGTTCCGTCGCTCCCGTTCACATTTGCTGGGCCGACAGTGAAGAGAGCGCCATCGGGTGGACACGCCATGAATTCCAAGAAGCTGATTGACCGATTTTGATCTAGCAACATAGCCGGCAGGTGCACTCGGATCAGGCGGAGGCGTGGCTGATGATCTGCATGCAATCTATGGGGATGCTCCCAGAGACTGAGGTTACGCTGCGAGACGTGCGAGAGGAGATGAGGGGCCGGCCACACTCACCTCCGGGACGGGGTCCCCCACGTCCAGCGTGTGCGCCGAGAGGAACTCCTCGCTGCCACCTGCACGGGCACAGGGGCATTCGGACACTCATTCCACAACCGGCAGGCCCCTCCCGCTGCTCGGTCCAATGCGACATTACCCAAACCTAGACTCTTTTCCAAATTTAGTGCCGCCTGGTGGCTCGAAAAGCAGTTTCACTCTCGACAAACTAATGGCGGTCACGAAACTGTATGCTATCGGGCACCGTCACTTGCACACGTCGATGGCAGGTGAGGATTGGTTCTTCGATCACCTTGCAAGTCTTTCTCGATTTGTTTCGGTTTCGACGGTGTGGACGTTAGAGCTGACAGGTACAATGCGGCGACGTGCAAGACTCTCGATTAAATTTCCGCCGTCGAAAGGCTTTACATCCAAAGTTGTGTCTAAGAGATTGATTGTACCACTTTGAAATAAATGCCGACGCAGACTAATTCGTGTGTCGTGCAGTACTGATGTCTTCTTGACGTAACTACAACACGGTCGTATCAATTTCTTCCTTCCTCAATCTCAAGAAGGCCTCCATTAGTTAGGCAGAGATGCCATACACTGAGATGATGATAGTGATCAAGGTTGCTAGACTGAGTTTCGAAAGGGGTCTATTCTGAGGTTTGGTCGGAATGAGCCAACACATTTCCCCGATGAGCTGGCTGTGTGCTTTCCCCCTAATGACCAACAGGTACAACTACAGTAAAACATTTATAACCTTTTAGAGTGACATAGTACCGTATTTTCCGGACTATAGTCCGCACCCGATGCATAGGCCGCACGCTGTGCATAGTCCGCACCTATAGTGCCTAGTCCGAACGTAAAAATTATCATACACAGCACACCTTGACAAATGTCTGCTGTATTAGCTTCACAGAGAAGATTGAATCATACATAAATCAACATTAATATACTCCGTTATTCATAAAATCCTTCACGTCTTGTCACAGTGAACGAGTTGGAAAAGACAAATACTTGTATAGTCTGCACTTCTGCATAGTCTGCGTCGGGTAAAATTTAAACTTTTAAACGTGTATACTCCACGGACTATACACCAGAAAATATGGTACACGGGTTACACTAAAAACAATACAATCATTTAGTAATTATAAAATTAAATTCAGCGCTCAATCGTCTCTGAAAAACAGCCGAAAATGTTGGATGTTGGCCTGTACAAGGAGGTGTTTCAGAATCTTGGTCTGCATCCATGTAGGACTTCTAGCTTGAAGAAATGGCAATCTCCACATGGCTTTCCTTATCCCTCTCATTCACAGAACTGTCACGATCATCCTCCGAGGATTCATCGCAGAAACTTTCAGAGCACCGTTCAGGATTGTCTTCTCCGCTAAAACTACCTTACTTTCCATAAAGAGCAAACAGGGAAAAAGCTGCCTTGGTAAACGACATGTGAATGTGTACGCAAAATTCCCTTCGTCCCTTCAGTCCAGAAAAAAAAAGAAAGCAGACGAAAAAAAGTAATAATTTATGCCATCTTGTATAGCACCGTGCTTACGCTCCCAATGTGGGATGGCACATATTGAAACTGTCAATGTGCATGCTACAGTTAACCGCAAAGCAGAAACGAAACTGCCGGATGAGACCCGGCGCATGACCGCAACAAGAACATTACTTTGTCGGGTGACGTCCGACGCACGACCCGAGAGGGTTAAGAAGCACATGGCTAACAGTTCGGCAAAAAGAGGGTAAAACAAAGGTGTTGGTTCCCAACAGCAAGACGTCAGATGGTGGTCGACTCTCCACATTTACTTAAGCGCCATTTTTGTTCCGCGTCTCCATACGAAAGTGTAAATACCCATCGTTTTCACCGCAAAATAGGGGGTACAATTAAGTAGGCTCACGAGCTAGTTCTGTCGCGACATGGGATCCGGCGAATCGAGAACAAAAACTTGTTGGTTCCTTGCCGCAAGATTTTTCTACGGCAACAGCCGAGGCATTGGACATTCTGCTGCACACAGGCCACCGACCGCAATTCGGAATTCGGCAAAAGTGAAAGGATTACATTGCCACAAGTTCCGCGCCAAATTTAGAAAAGCAAAGCTCCTCGTTCGCTCTCCCCATTAACTTTGGCGGGTCAACGCTTCACCCGATGTCGCAAGTTCTGCGCTTAGTTTGGCCGGGAAATTCAGCCGCTAAATACTGCGAAGAGATTTGCCACTAAATGTAAAGGGGGAAAAGCGTCGCGCGACGTCGGTGTCACGCTGAGTGATACTGCGATTGGCGAAGAGCCACACAGTACACAGGCCGGATCCGCTTTTGGCGCTCCGTGGCCCAAGATGCTTTTGAGCCATTAAACCCTAACAAACCTATAGATCAATCGTTGCTGGCGGTTCGGGACCCTACGCAAAACCTTACCAGCAACGGCTGTCTCCATTTAAAAAAAAGAAGGAGTGCAACTGCTACGAAGTATCCAGGATCGGGACGTCTCTCTTTCGTTCCCGAACTGCCAGTCCCATCGACCCCGTCGGCTACCCAGGGGAGCGGAGCACCCACCGGGAGGTCCTTCGGCCGGGCCGGTCTTGATTGGCAGTTCCGCGGGGGCAGCTTCGGCGAGCCTCTTGCGGCGGGTCCTGGGCTGCCTGCAACGAGGTGCCCACGTGCACGTTCAACCGAGGCCACGGTGCCTGGAACCAGTTTCGATGCGCAGGCGGTAATAGGATGCTAGGCCCATTAGTCGGCACCGCGTTTCGGGCGCCGTAACAGGGCTGTTCCAAACCCCGTACTATGTCATAGGCGGCGTGCTTCCCGGACGTCGATTACCTTTGTGTGGACGGCGTGTTTTGGGGCACCTTCTGATCTTGCGATGTCTGGCTAGCAGGACCGTGGGCCCGACCCGCCTGCCTCAGGACGTCTGCCACGCAGCTGCAAGAAGAATGTTTTTCTTTTTCGAAGGGATTCTTGAAATAATGTCGCGGGTGAGCGACGTCTCGAGGCCGTTAAAGGTCAGTCTGCGTGACTGTTTGGGAAGCGAACGAGACGAGAGCGGGGTGTCCTTCGAAAGGCCACGAAATGACCTCCAGGATTTTACCAAATAGGGACCCCTCATAAATTACGAATGTTCGTACAACCCACCAAAAGAATCTGCTTTCGTAATAGTGTGGTACCCTTATAAAAAGAAGATCCGAGCAGGCTTTCATTTTTGTCCGAGGGGCGAAATGAATAATCACGTGTGTCGTGAGAGTGTGTACCCTAAAAGCAGTTCGGTGCCGCCCCACTTCTGAATCGTGGCCGAAAAAGAATTCTATAATATAAAACAGGTATCCGAGCTTCTGGGTAAATTTTAAGCAAGAAATAGGCAAAACGCGGGCCGTCGGCAGCCTCCGCTGCATAGGCTGCTCTCACGCCGAGCTCTCAGCAAGATTGCTTCGGTGCATCATCTCCCGCGTGACGTATGTCCCGTTCCCAAAATAAAACAACAAAATAAATGTGCCGTTTCCCAAACAACCAATTAGAAAAAAAGTGACACCAGTGACAAGGGCCAATCGTCGTCTCGTAGCTGAGCTGTCACGTGACCCCGACTTACCCGCTGGAGTAAGTCGGAGTCGACACTTTTGACGGGCTATCGTATGCGTCGCGCGGACGGCCTGCATCGTTTAATGACAAGCTTAAAGTTGGCTCGTTTTTTTTACCGCGTTTCGCAACTACCGAGGTAGCGGCCAATGACTGAGCACGCGCTCTCGTGAAGTGGCTGCGCTGCGCTGAGCTGGACCGTACAACCTCTCCGGAGTTTGCCCGTGTGGGCTCTGCTCCCTCTTACCGGCGGCCGGGCCGCTGCACTGCCATGGAGAGGGCTTCTGTGGTGGCGTTCCTTGGAACTACGCTGCGCGAGAGCCCATGGGAGGCTCGTTCCTTAAAACTATGACGCGCGCCAGCCAATGGGAGCCTATCCATCAGGTTTCTGCTACAGACGACAGGCTTTGCTCCATTGGGACAGGGGAAGGTGCCGTTTGGCGTAGCTTCAAAGCTGATGACGTCGGTTGGCTCCATGCGACAGTTAATGCTTTCGCATTAAAAAGAGAGGCGATTGCTTGGCTGCGCTAACAGTGTCGTGCTATGTACTTCACAAGTTCCGAGCTAAACTTCAGCTTGTAGTTGGAGGATATCGAGGCAGTGACCCTGGAACGCATGCGGGACAGCCAAGACAACTTCCTGCAGAGGAAATAAAAAGATTTTTGCATTTAGTCTATTATAAGTTGTTTTTTTACGGGGTGCAGGTATAGTGAAATACAGTGAAACCTGTTTAGAACGAACCCACTTACAGCGAATGATTGTCAATATCGAACTCACAGAAAATTTAAATAAAAATGCATGTAATAAAGAGTTTTTATAACGAAAAACATATTGACTATATCGAATTCACCCCCCCCCCCCCCCCCCCCGGAAGGCTAACAAAAACGCGCAAAGAATCGTCTTCTAGCCTGTCCCCTCCCCCCCCCCTCAAACAAAAAAAAAAGTAGGAAAGAAATAAAATTTCAAAAGCTCAAGTTGCGAACAAAATTGAGCGAGGAGGAGTGATTCAGAAGGGGAGAACGCTAAAAAATACACTCTGCACGCACACACAGAAAAAAAAAAAACTTTTCATTCCAAGCAATTGCCCACGAAGAGGGGCGATTCGGAAGGGGAGATAAGCTAAAAGAACGAACTCTGCTTATAACGAACGCACCGCGTAAGTTTGTTGTAAGTGGTTTTTGCTATATTCAATTACTTGCTATATCAAATTCATTGTAGCGTTTCCTGCTGTTCGTTATAAACGGGTTTGACTGTAGTGTATATAGCGAAGTAATTTGCGATTCTTGTCGACTTCGTTATAATCGAGCTAGACCGTATCGAGGAATTACTTAGCCTTCAGAGACGTTTCATCCATCGAATATATTGATGTCAACAAGGATGGCGTCGTCTGTGGTTCGTTTTGGGACATTGAAATTGTGCCTGTGGTTAAACATGGAAACAGTCACTTTCTGTGTCAAGTGCCGCTGAAGCAGAAACTGCATTAGACATCACCAAAATCTTTTACTTCAGAAAAAAAAAAATTGAAAACACTTATGAAAGGTTTGCAATACACAGAGCTTAGTTACTGCAGCATGTCTCCATCAGTGGAGGTTCTGTCCATCCTTGTGTTTATACTTCCAGTAATGTCTAATTGCAAGAAAAATGCTCACCTTCAACTTTTGAGTGCATCCTGAATCAACAAAAGAAACTTGAGCTTTGAGTGTGCTTTTTAATTTAAAGTTTGCTCGATTCGCAGCATTTCGCTGACCCCGTGAGCATCGAATTTCCTAGAGTTGACTTCATAATCTTGATTTCTGCCAAGGCACAAACTGGCCCAGCTTGCAAAGCTGAATGTTCTCCGACAGATGTATGGTTATTATGCGCAGCCTAAATGATGCAGCGCGCAAATCAATTCGTGAGCTGGGCTTAGCTTACGTGGTTCGGAACCGTGGACACCTCACGTTTACAAGGCAGAAAACTTTGCTCGCAAAAGAGAGAAGGAAAGAAATAACCCACATTCATTTTCAATATTTCGCGAAGAAAGTCACATTTCTGGCTCCCTGGCGCCTGTGCTAGTTTTGTTTTGCCCTACAAGCTGATTACTAGCAGCCACTAAAATTTTAACCCTACACTGTCTCACAGCCCCTTTGACCGACGGACCAAATTCGGAACGGCTCTCTTCATCGAAACGAGCGATGGGAAGTGGAGACGATGGGTGTCCAGCTGATCTACCAGATGACCGCCGAGGCTACGCCGCCTGCAACGCGTGTCCGACCGGCGCGTTTGGCGTACTATCCTGCCCGTGCATCCAAAGGGGTCCCGAAGCGGCAACAAAAGTCGTCGCAAAAGCCGGAGTGTCGCGCTGTTGGATGTCGCGGTCCTGGCGGTTGGGCGCACAAGTTGCGGAGGAAATCGTGAAACAATGCGAGTGTCGCCGTCGTCGTGTCGTCCCGACTTCCGGCCGCCGAAGCTTCCGTCGACTCTCGAGCCGGAGAGCGACCCGCAGAAGAACGGGCGTCTGCCACATCCACCGCCGCTACCGTCCCGCCGCCAGAATCGGGGCCGGCGACAACGGGATTTTCTGCGACGTCGTCGGGCGGAACAAAGGACCGCCTTTCAGGATGGGGTAAACGCACAGGTCGGGCACGCTTCCGGGCACCCGAAACTCCCCGGCCCTTTCCTGCGCCAAAGGGCTGTGTGGCGGAAGACGATTCACAAGGTCCCAGCAAGCTAGTTCCGACGCAGGTTACCTAGACATCTACTAGAGAAAAGTGCCAAAAGACGGGGACAAGGGGAGACCAAGATACGAAGGAAATGACTTCGAGGAATATACACGAAGCTTTAGTAACAAGAACTCGGAGGAAAGTCTTCGTTAGCGAGGCTTCTTTTAACCCTATCGCGATCCGAGTTTGAATTTCTAAGAAAAGAGAGGCTCGGTGCCGCTACGATAACGACAACTTTTTTTTTGTTGGCTCATATTTTTGTTTTTGCCGACGAACCTAATTGCGAGTGCACCTTGTCCCATTTTAGTCCCTCTTCGTCCCTGTGTTTCTTTCGGCATTGCTTATTTGTACGTGATGAACCAGCTGGACCACGCTACCACCTTGCTGGAGGTTATCGCGACGATCGAAAAGCCACAGAAACCGCAAAAGCTTCGGTGCTCTCCAGAAATGGCTACCTTTCGGGGTACCTCTCGGCAGCGGGAGGGGCGTCCTCGCAGCTGGGCGGGTAGCGCCTGAGCCCGTCCAGTCTCCTTACGCTGCGGGAGAATCCCGAGAAGTTGTTCCTCTGCACCATGGCGGAGAAGTCCAGCGTGTAGATGCACTCTGGATAGTAGTTCTGCAGATTCACCTGGCTCCAGCCCTGAAAAAAGACGACCCCGTCACGTCGCAAGGACGCTCGCCGGTTCTGGGGCAAAGTGCCCGCAAAGCTGATTTGGTTTTGGCATTTCCGCAAACTGCCGAGACTGAACGAGGGCCTTCTCACTGTGGTCTAGACGTCCGCCAGTGCCGACAGAACCTTCCAGCTGAATTACAAAGATGCAAGGTTGCCCAACACTGGCTGCTAGTCTCGAGGTCCACAGAGGTGTTTGGGATCTGACACAGCTCAAACAGCATTGCGACTGGGTGCAGCGAGCCATGCCCCTCGCAAAACCGTGTGAAATGTTTACTGGATTTCTAGTTGCATGCAGCGAACGAGGGTCTGATGGTCACGAGCTTCGTTTTATTTAAATTGAGGACTACACTAGAGGTTGTTGTTTCACATCATGTTTCATCTAGAGCTGAATGGAGTTTTGAATGTAGCTGTTAGAAAAGCTTGAAAAACTGCCAGTAAAAGTCGGCGACAACACGGGTGCATCCGTACAGCTTGCCCTACGTCATAACTTCGTCAAACTCGCTCGCAGACTCGTTCACTCACACTCACTGCGCGACTGCGAGTGAATTTGAGTTGCTCCATGATATGACTCCAAGTTTGTGACATTGCTAGAGGTACAAGAGTATGAGGGGTGCCCTGAAGAACCTTGTTGATTCCTTTAAAGAAGTAATCAACACCCAATGCTTTTTCGTCTTAGATGTGTCAGAGATGATGCGTGTGTCTGACCTTCATTTTAATGCAGAATTTCTTATGTGGCTGGCTCCTAGTCACTTCCTGTAGTGCACTCTAGGAATAGAAGAGGGTCACACGAGTGCTGCATCAGTGTTCGGCTCAAACAAATGTCCTAATTCACTGAGCATGAGTCTCAACTGAATGCTGAAACAGGCCTCATGTCCACTATGTGGCCAATGTTGGCCTCCAACAGCTGGCATAGAAAAAAAAAAAAAGTAACCCCGAAAGCACAAGATTGCATGCCTGGGTAACCAGCCCTTTTCTGCGGCTTGGTGCTTTGTGCCTGGAACAAACCACACAAAAAGGCAAAGACCACAAAAGCTTTTGATTGTTTCCCAGGGAGAAACACACCTTGACTCCTCCTTCTTCAGGATCAACCTCCATGTTTGTGAACAGTGCTGTGTTTGTAGCATTCAAACTGTCATTTTTATGCCTTTTATTCTCTGCCTTTCCTCGTCAATTCTTTCTTTTAATTTTTCCATGCTCTTTGCCAGTCACATGTGGAAATATGGGAAATGCTTCTATGGAAACATTAAGCTGCCTGTTAAGTGCCAACTCTCTGCTTGGCACATATACCGCAGCACCATCTCCGTTGTTTGCCAGAATTGTTGGCACAATAATGGTGCCACCAACTTCAGCAAATGTCAACAGTGAAATAAGTCGTGTTCCCAGATCACTCGTGGCCCATGGCAGCCACTGTGCTGGCAGCCTGGAGCCCCTAGTGATGAATTGTCGCCCATACAGTGAAGAGATCTTGTAAGGATCACCGATTGAGAGTAAGGTCAAGACCAGATAATGCCAGCATGCCTTCCGTGCCTTCGATTGATATCCTAGGAAACAAAAAGACCTTTACGTAGCATTGCACACGGCACTGACAAAATGCTGCAGCCATGGTCTGTACCACAAGGCCAGTGCTGGCACCGTCTTCGGCGGGCAGATCAGGAATGCAGAAGGTCGTGGCTTTGCCAACCTCAACACATGACTATGATGAACACTGGTAGCACCTAATCGGCACTAGGTCAAATGGCTGCTTGTCATGACTGCGAGTCGAGGGCACCTCATTATTTCTTTTTACGCCTGCAATTGCCTGGAGAGAGAAACAAATGCATATTTCGTAAGTTACGAATGCCAAAAACTAAATCTGGAAGGCGCCATGCAAAAACTTTTTGCGCCACCCTATTAAGATTGACCAGCTAGCCTGAGCACTCACTACGCTTGCAGTTTTTAAAAATTTGAATGATCTGGCAGACTAAACTCCTGCTGTATAAACAACTCATGACTAATTTGTTTGTTTTGTTTTCTACCCGCTAAATTTCTCGGGAAAATTTATGTCACGTGAACTATGCACCAATTCAGTTTTTCCGCTAGCAGAAAAATTTATGTCATGCGACCTATGCACCAATTCAGTTTCCCTGCTAAATTTGGCGAGAAAATTGATGTCACGTGACCCGACGCCACGGGACCCACAGACAAATTCAAGCTCCCCGCTAAATTTAGCTGAAAAATTTATGTCACGTGACCTACGCACCAATTCAGTTTCTCTGCTAAATTTAGCAGAAAAATTTATGTCATGTGACCTATGCACCAATTCAGTTTCCCCGCTAAATTTAGTGGAAAAATTTATGTCATGTGACCTTTGCCCCAATTCACTTTCCCTGCTAAATTTAGCATAAAAATTGGTGTCACGTAACCTATGCACCAATTCAGTTTCGCCGCTAAATTCAGCGGAAAAATTGACGTCACGTGAACTATGCACAATTCAGTTTCCACGCTGAAATTGGCGGGAAAACGCATCACGACCTTAAAATCATTCATTCATCAACAATGTATTGACGCTAAACAAGAGCAAAGTCATTTTAATATCAAGTCACAGTATGATGCACGATGGGCGCAATGTCAATCGATCGTCATCATCATATCGTCGAATAAGCAGCACAGCCGACCTTGTCTAAACCCATCACGTCCTGTGATCGTTGCGCAATTTTTCTCCTAACAACTTCTTATCAATTGCAATTCCCTACTGTCTTATGCTTCATAATGACTAAATTTTATTTCCCTTTCTTTAGCATATGTTCTTCCTGTCCTTCTAAACATTGTCTGCCCTCATTCAGTCATACTCCCAGATGGAGCTCTACACAGGCCTGGGCCAACCCAAAATTCTGAGCCCAGCCCCACGGGGCAGGCACCCTGCATTGTTCCCAGGACAGGGTTGAACACAAAACAGCGGCAGTTTTTCCTGAGCAGATCGAGCGCATCGAAAAGTGGGAGTCGATGCTCAACACAACCACTCTTCGGGGAGGTATGCGCTTTATCTTCCACTGTCAAGGCACCCCATCAGGAAGGGCCCGATTGGGCCTCGAAAAGTAGGCCTGTGCAGTGCTCTACTCTTAGATATCTATGTTTCTCAAATAATAATAATTTGGGTGTGTATATGTTTATACAGCCTGGACTTGGTCTTCCTCAACTGGCGTCTTGTCTCTCCACTGTAGATGGGAAATTTAGTCAGTGCAGTGCAACTGCTAGCCTGGGGTCTTTAACGTGCATCACGCAGTGCGATACACGACCGCATGCCGGTATGACGCTCATTTAGACCAAAATGGGCAGAGGTGCTGCAGCGCGAGCTGTTGCTCCACGTGCTTTGAGCTGGTGTGCGCTAAACAACTCGGCCACCGGTTCCCCCTCTACACTTCTCCATGAGCTCTATTGAAGTGCCTTGAATGTCCAGTCGGTCCCTCTTCTCACTGCTAAAGACCATCCCCGATTTCTGTTACTGAATTTCGGACCCAGACAGTCTTTCCAGATTATTTTCCCGGTTGCTTGTTTGAGTTATACTTTTCACTCTTGGGATATT
Source organism: Ixodes persulcatus (assembly GCA_013358835.2). Taxonomy (NCBI): domain Eukaryota; kingdom Metazoa; phylum Arthropoda; class Arachnida; order Ixodida; family Ixodidae; genus Ixodes; species Ixodes persulcatus. The sequence goes on from JABSTQ010011217.1 coordinate 380,504, forward strand.
TAATGCCATCTGGCAACAATGAGTGGAACACACAGAACTATTGGCGACTCAAGCGAACTATAGCAGGTGTGCTGGTCAGGCAAAATGCCGGACGAAAGGAAGTGGGCTTCATTGTTCAGCAAGCGAAACACCTTGAGTTCTCGCGATGCAGCTTAGAACCCAATGTTACATAAGAAAGCAAAGTGGTTTTGGGATAGGAAAAACCTTTTTCTAGTCAGTGCGTAAAAGTGACATGGTGGAAGCCTAAAGATAAGTACTGAAAGCAATGTTCTTTTCGCCAGCTTGATTTACGCATCTGGCCAAAATTAGACTTTTGGTTTATTTTTTAAGGACTAAAGTTTGCGAGGTGGAGAATATCGAAAATCTCCAAGCCTATTACTCTTCGAAAAGGCGACAAGCTATTTTGTAAAACAATTGTAGCAGCTATGTCGAGAAGTCTCGAGAGTGTGAAGGCAAAATACGACCCGATTACGCTTCAGCAAGGAATGTTGGCGAAGGCATAGAATAACTTCTTCGAGTAGGCGTCGTTCTGACTTATGGCTTATTATATTTTTAAGATATCACTGACAGGAAATCTACTTGGAATTCCTGTGGCTGTGTCTGTGCGAATTTAAGCAGATGCTGAACTGAAACTTCAACATTGCATTTGTAATATGGAGATTCTGCCCGCTCGTTAGCATGACCAAGCTTTTTCGAGTTGTAGGTGATTTGAGGAAATTAAAACTTAGTGTAAATTAGTATCTGGCAAGTGTGAGAATGGGATTCTGCACCTATCAATACGTCATTGTAATCAAATGTGATAATGTGTGTTATGACATTCGAATTGCCTGGTGTTTTGAATGCATAGGGTTAGGATATTCTTTTTGATTAACAATTAAAACTAAACAAAAACCTATAGTTTTTCTTTTGCTGACGTGACTTTTGCGGCAATTTTTAATTCATAGATCTACTCCAGTCCGTGTGAATCACTACAAATTTCGCGCGCGAACATGTCTTGCATGATGGCGTTGTTTTCTCGATTCGAGTATGAGGGAAACTGAACACTGCTATGTTTTTGGGAGCACTGAAGGGGAGACCGCTTAAGAACGCCCTACTCGAGGCAGGGAGCAGAACCGTGTCTTGAGGCATCAGGCGGGTCGTGGCCTTCGCCAAGGGGCCCAAATCCAAAGATAACACCTTTCAGGAGCCACAAGAAAATTTGGTACCCCCAGCCTTTGTAAGAAGAGACACCAATGTGCGTGTATTTGTGTGTGTCGGTGTTGCGTCTCGGTGCGAGCAGCAAGAGCGTAGACAGTTTGCATCAGACACCAGCGCATGGCAAGAGCGGCTATGGGTTGCATCAACTGCACCTCGCCGAAAGAACATGGGGCGATTGCGCCAGCCGTGCCCGCGCCGCGAACACCATGTGAACGTTCAAACTTTAGGGAAGGCTCCTCTCTCTCAGTGGGCCTTCTCGCCCTCGGAGGGCTCCATACGTAGGTTCAGAGATCTCGAAGACGCCAATTGAACTGTCGACCAGCTCCTTGTACATAAAAGTTCCACTTACCGCAAAACACCGCGGACGCGCTCACTTTGTTCAAGCGCCTACTATTAACATTTCCCAAGCTTGGGAATTCTGCAAATTACATGTTAAGCGCCAGATTTGACCGGACAAGCGGCCATGTCTAGATTAACCCAGTTTTTGGTGAAAGGGCGGGCGCACCCGGCCCCCCCCCCCCCCCCGTATTTTACAGCAAGTGCTCCCGCTCCAGGCCTGGTTCCTCGGGGCTATGCGATCAGCGATGCTATGATCGTTCACCAGCTCGCCTGTACAGTAACCCTTAGTATATCAGTATTCATGTGCTCAGGGTGATGACACCTGACCATTTCGTTTCAAACACTTTTTTCTTTTTTCTTCTGGAGCACGAGCTTTTCGCATTGACTGTGCTAAGGCCGCATTTTTGTTTTCAGCTATTTATTTGTTTTCCACGCGAACGCGTGCTGTGAATTATGGGTATTACAAAGAATGTCATCACCCTGAACGGAAGGACATTGAGGCACCCTGCACAGAACAAGACGAGCTTTCAGCGTTCCCTGGCTGAAGACAGTCGGGCAGCCGGCCACGAGCAGGTCCGACAAAATCCAGGCGTTACACCGAAGCACGGACGCCGGTGGACGCCAACGGCTCTGGCGGAGGCCCCGAGGAAGGCGCGAAGGCTCACCTGCAACCGAAGCTTTTCGATGAGGCAGACGAGCGGCGTGCTGTAAGTGTACCAGGTGACCTTGTTGTTGGCCAGCCACTGCCAGGAAACGCCCTGGGCGGGAGCACTGTCCGGCGGGTACAGCATCCGACGCACCGTCGATCCTGCCGCCGAGGAGCCTGCGGCGGAAAGGCGTCGATCTCGGCGCGCTAGCGGCCCGCCAGCCGACGTCGTCTTACCCTGGTCCTCAGCGAAGATCTGTCGCATGCCGACCACGTCGACCGAGTGAGGTTTGATGCCCGGCGCGTTGACAAACACGACCGTGCCTCCGGGCTGACCCCGAGTTTTTTCGAACTGCTCGCAAACTTCCGCCGGGTAGGGCAGCCAGGTGCCGGAGAAGCGCAGGTACTCCCACACGGCCACCGATCTCGGGCCCGCTGGGATTGCGGAACAGGCCATGCGCGGATGTCTATTCCCCATATGAAACACGACCAGCACAGCGAGATCGCACCGCACAAACGCTAGAACACAGCGAGGCACCTACGACCGGCCCTGACGGCTCCGTGTATGACACACGGAAGGATTCCATTGCCATTGCAGTTGATTCCAAGGCCCCACTGAATTGGCTAAGGCTTTGGCTAAAGTGACAAAAGTGTGTGGCTACTGGCTTAACCGCAAATCAACGCACGCCCTCTCGCGGCGCGCGTGAGGGATCTTCGTAAACAAATTTGTCGCGCGCTTTTTGACCGCCCTTGAGGTTGCCTTGACTGTGCCTTGAGGCCCTCTACCACGGCCTCTCGATCCCCCTGTTGGTGCGGCCTGCCGATTTTTTCCGAAAACAAAAGAGCGCGCGTGAGAGGAGAATTTCTCCCATCTGCCGTGGAGGCGCTGCACATCGGCACCTTATGTTGTATCGCAGACAAGGCTAGAAGCGCGAGCCAGGGTTACCAGATTGGGCTATTAATAGCCAAATTGGGCTACCTAGCGATAGGTTTGGCGTCAAAATTTGGCGGTTGGCTATGTGGCTACGTGCGGCTATTTTTGGGCTATGTCCAATTTTTGCCCGATATCCGCTAAATTGCCCCCTTTTTCTCAAGAAACCCTGAAAAGCATCCGTCATGTGAAGTTTTTTTTTACTTTGGGAGGAAAGAGTGTTGCAAATATTTTAAGCTTTCCCGACGAATGTTTCGCTCGATTCAACTCTAAGGTACTGTACGGAGCTAGTACGAGTGGGACAATTGGCTTCCTAATAATATTGTTCATAGCATGAGACTGTCCAAATGTGTCCACCTGAGCTTTTTGTTTTATTATTTGAAATATTAAACTGTCTTCTGGATATTGTAATGCTTTGATTCTACATACTATCTCTCTCACCTAAACATATACAGAAGCAGAGCTTTCGCCTTCAGCTTGTAAACGCAATATCGCAATTTTGGCTACTTTTGGGCTACACTGACTAGCCATTTGGCTATATCAGCTAGGAGCTATCTGGCAACCCTGGCGCCGCGAGCAGCGCGAGCAGCGCGAGCTCATAGCGTTGGGAGCTACTCTTACGACGAAACCGTCCGATCCGACGTGCGGACTGCCGGAATGACCTTGGGGGGCGAGGGTTTTCGCAGCACCGGAGAGCGTTGGAAACCCTCGCCTCCGACCGTCGTATCGCCTGATCGGACGTCGGATCGGACGGTTTCGTCGTACATGTGTTCCGTGCTTTAACGCACGAGAGCTTGTGCCGCCGAGATGTGCCTTATAGAGCAAGGAGCTCGCGCTTGTAGCCTTTCCTGCGGTACATCATAAGGTGAAAAAGAGTATTAGCGGCGAGATGTTTTGGTGGCGCCCTCCTGTGGTTCCCTCTTGTGATGTCATTACCTTGCAAACAACAAGTTCGATGGTGTTTGTTATTAGCATGGTGGAAGCTTGAAATCATTGCGCTCTCAAAGGAACACTGCCAACACCGTCAAAATTAAAGTTCTTTGATTCCTCTTATTTCCGTCGATGATAAATCCCCTTTCCGACGTCATAATCAGCGTTCGGCCAATCGTGGAAGGCCGACCACAGCGACGCTTTCGGTCGCGCACGGGGCTAATAGATAAGGCGCCCAACGCGCTCTTGCTTCGCGACCCAGAGAAAATATCTGCCCGTCATTGGCTTCGCCGATACCGAGGCGCTGTCGCGGTTGCAAAAGGCCGCAAAAATCGCTTGTCCCCCACCTTTGCACCACTTTGCGCGGAGAAAATATCGCAGTTTTACCCTGTGCTCGCATGCGTGGTTTGTGTTTTCGATCGTTTTTTTGCTCGTTTCCATAGTTTCATGGCGATAACCACTGATGGATGAGAAAGAAGAGACATAGACAGCCGCCTTTTGTCTGTCTCTGCACAGTTTTAAAGTGTGCAGATGGGTTACGGAGCACGCGATGCCTAAAAACTGTTGCGTGCCGCGTTGTAAGTCAAATGCTGCGAGAGATCGGGAACTCTGCTATCACGAGCTTCCGTCTAGAGAGAAATTTTGGGATGCCTGGTTGAAGAACATTTCGCGAGAATGCAGCGAGAAGGGCAGCCAGTGGCAACCAAGCTCCAGGAGCGTCGTGCGCTCCCTTCATTTTAAAGGGATACTTCAACGAAATTTGAAATATTCCCGTCGTGTTCAAAAATAGGTTGAATATGATCCACAATATCCGTAAATGACAATCGCACATTTGCATTTTGATCCTGGTGGCTGTATTTTTCCTTATAAAGGGCCCACTCTGGCAAGCGCTCGGAGAAGGCCCAGCTTAGAGCACGTGACATCCAACGCAATCGTGACGTAGGTCGTCTCGAGACGAGCAAAGCTACGGCGAGGCTGACGCCGAGAGGATGGCCTAGTCGTTCCAGCCACCGAAGCGGCTGCTTTTGTACGAATTTTGAGTGACGGGTTAATCTTCTATAATCTTGTAGGGGGACAATAGCGACTTCTGCGACACACAAAAGGGATTCTCGGGAAGAGGGGAGTTCCTCCTTCCCCCCTTCTCTCGTCGTGGCCGGAGGCGAGACAACCTCCGTCACTAGATGTCAAGGTTCCTAGACGAGCATTACAAACGAGGCGTTAGCGACATCCACCAGGTGCTCTTTGCTAATCGTTTAATTTGTTTTAAAATTCCTTTTCGAGACTCTTTTAACAAGATATTGGTATGTTCCATGTGATACTGCCCTTTTGAACAGATATAGACCAAAAAATGAGCGCCGAAATTTCGTTGTAGTATCCCTTTAAAGGCCGACGTACACTTCGCGCTTTCCACTTTTGCCCGTCACCTCCTTTCCTATATCCCTTCACATTTTACCTTGCCCCAACCTGGCTCCCCCTCGCAGCTTAGGAGAGGGGAGCGCTATGTGGATTATCTTCCCTGCAGAAAGCCGAGGTTGTACATATAGGCATTTAAGGCGGAGGACTACGATTCCCATTGTATTCGTTGTACATGCAACCAGCAGGTTCAAAGAGACGCAGAATGCTTGTTCGTGTGCCACCTAACGCGTCCACGTCGCATGCGAGCGGTAGAAGCCGACAACGCAAAATGCAGTCCCCTGCAGAAAGAAGACAAGCTGTTGATGAGTGCGTGGCTATTGAACCTTGCCTGCAAAAAGAGTTTGAAGTGGAAGAATGTCAGACGTCATTCAATTTGACAGCTATAGGCTTCATGGAAGATGCCAAGAAAAACGCGCACCACCTTCAAATGCAAGCCAAACGACTGAACGAGCGAATTAAAAAACTGCGACAAACCTGCGACGAATTTCAAGACAGATTTAAGCAAGGAAGGCTAATGTGTAGAACCCGCTCAACTTTGTAGGTGACGTGTCCTGAATGCAAGCTGTAACTTAAGAGAAATGAATCTCGTGACGGAGAAAATCAGTTCGTGTTTAGCCTTGACCAAAGAGGACTCAGCTATCCACGACCTGAAGCTGTCTGGCCGTGCAAGCTCGTCTGCACCTTTGTCGAGAGGGCTCTACAGTTGGCAGAGATTCGTCGTTCTGGACGGATTGGCAAGGTTCTCTCGAGCGCTGAGCTTCCACACCTTATGGACTGCCCGCTGATGTGGTGTGCTAACTGCAGAGACCGGTACCACAGCTAAGAACTCTGCGAGCTTTTTCTCGGGAAGCTCCTCAGACCTCTTCTGGCTAACTCGGCTGGTGACCTAAACCGCTCTCTAGAGAATATATTGAGACTTTCGCGGAAGCCTCTTTCCCGAAAGGTATTCCGCTTGCGAACTATATGACTCCCTTGATCTGTTCGTGAACAATGAAGTTTATATTGCAGAAGTTATGCACGAGGAATCCCTTTCTTATTGTCCCTCACAGATAAATAAAAGGCACAGCTCGAGCGTGCTCGAGCATCGGTTAAAGTCGTAAATCATACGGCCTAGCTATATCCAACTATAACTCATTACAGTGGTAATAGAAACGGGGACGGGAACAAGAAAACGACAATTCGCTCATACTGCCAGCTGAATGCGGCTCTAACGCGCAGCCTGCAGCTGAGTGAGCTCCTCGCAGAAAGAATTATGTGCTTCTATTCGGCACAGATTTGTCACATCATTCATGCAATCTGGCACTCGTTTCAAATGAGACTTGCCGCTTCACGAAAAACAATCTAAATAGACACACCTAGGGTGCCTACATGTTTCCGCCGCTCCGGAAGCGGAGCGGAAACATGTAGGCACCCTAGCCACACCGGGCCGCACCGGGCGGACTGCGCCTCTCTCGCCGATAACGAGCGCCACGGCTGGCGCTGCGGGGTAAAGTAGAACTATCGCTCTCACCGGCGGCGCGAGACATACGACAGGCCGCTCCCAAGGGGAGTCCCTTATCAAGCGGCCGTGCCTCTACTACCCTCTACCTCGTTGTTGAGGCCGGTTGCAGAGCCGTATATGGGGAGAGTTTGGTCAGTCTATGAACTCGCCGCCGTAACGCTCTCCTTCCGGGCGAGCCAATCAACACGCGGCGCAGAGCGAGAGACACGAGCGCATGCGCGTGAACTCCCGGCTGCTCCCAGCTGAGTGGGGAGGGCCGCCATTTTCGTTCATTCTCCCGGCGGAATGCATGGGATCGGCATCTAAATCTCGATTATTTCTTTTTATATCGCTGGCTGTGGCAAGAAAAGGATATACTGTTATTCCTAGGTGGGTTATGAATCTAATAAATTAAGTTTTCTTGACGTATGGCCACAAACTTTTATTCTGACAAAAAAGAAGTCGGCCCATAGCAGATGACGCGTAGCCTCAGCAATGCTCTTCTCTGACCAGTCTCTGACAGCGTTGCGAAAAAATGGCGGTCGTCTCCTCTCTGCTCCCTTCTTTCTCTCTCGCTCCATTCGGCGCTCTCCTTCCTTTCAGTTTACTTTTCTCCTCTCCGGCGCCTTCGTCGCGCCACACCCACTGGCCAAACTCTCCCAATATACGGCTCTGGCCGGTTGAGGCCTCAAGCGCCTTCGTCGATGTGCGACGGCCGCCCCTGCTGGGGTGGTTTGGTGAGAGGTGAGAAGATGCAAAAGCGTGCTAAAAGGTACTGCTCAGTCTATTGGCCTCGAGATCGACCTAGAGGTGGCGCTACTGTCGCGCTATCATCATCATCAAAGCGGGGATAGAGCACGGCCACCCCATAGGCTCTCCACGTTCGCTCGCGAGACGGCGTAGATTCTTGCGTTTATTTTGTCGCATAGTGTCGGTGGGAAAGCAATTATAGCGGAAAATGGTGCGGTACCGTCCGATGCTTCAGTGAAGATCGAAGTGTGTTACCAGTGTATGGCCTAAATTTAAATAATCTCTCGTGTGGATGCGTCGTCTGCTCTAGGCAGACGTTGGGAAGCATAGATCACCACGACGGATGCCTGTCTCCGGGTGATCTGCACTATTTATGTTAAATATATATATATATATTAAATATATGTATCGGTTAACCAGCGTGGGAGTTCTACAAAACATTGAATTACGACCCGGATAACATAATAATGGTACTGTGGGCTGTGAAATCGCAGGTTCGATGCATTTTTTTTATCTTTTAGCTTTTGCAGTAATATAAATATTTAACATGAAGAGAAGTCAGTGCTGTATCGAAAATTGCCGTGCTATTAAGTTCCTCTGCAGTTAATGTTTCCCTTTACTGTGCCATGGTGTGGGTAAGTTTTTCGGAGTCGGAACAATTCTACTATGTTGCGATGAGGAGAGAGTGCATCTTCTAGTTACGATCCGCAAACTGCACGTTGACAGCGCAACTGAAACAAGTGAAACAGACTGTTCTAATATATCTGCCGCGAGTGTAATGAACAAGTGTAACCGAGCAACGCAGCAACGTTGGTGTTATTAAATGATCTTCTCTGCTGTGTGGGTTCACCCGCTTCAATCTTCTTATAGTGATTGCCGCGGATGTCAATAGGCTGATATTATAAGTTTCTGGCTAAATAATCTTCTATTCAAACACAGTAGGATCTGCAACTCCAGCAAACAACCCGCACCACGACACAGACAGCATCGGCAGCAGCGACACTTTTTTACTGATGAGGGCTAGCGACCTTCACGAGACTTTCCGATCACCCTCCGCCCTCACCTAACGCATAACGGGACTGGGCAGTTCATCGATTAATCTTTAGATTATTCGAGTAATGCTCTGATTGCGATGTTTTTTTTTGCTGTTTAATCGGAATCATGTGCTGGAGAAAGTCAGCAAAAAGTAAAAGATGCCTGTTCTAATATTTCTGACGTCTTTGTCTTTTATGACACAGGCTTGCACGGTAAACCACTTCAACGTGCTTGTGATTGTCACCGAGGGTGATTATACTGCTCAAATAATAACTTAAAAGTTACTTCACATTAAAAGTCTTCCCGAGTTCATATTTAGGCGTCACAACATGAAGTATAAAATTGAAATGCAATGTGCCATTTATGACATAGTAAAAACAGTAAAAAATGTGTAGTTTTAACTTCTTTCATGCAATACGACCGGCGAAAAATCAACGAACTGATTTATCGGTTGGTTAGTCTATTAAAGGGCAGCGATCAGTCGGGTTAATTCTCTAATCAAACCACAGCTCCAATGAGCATTCAATGTTTTATGAAAGCTATTGCTTGTGCGAGAAAACAGAAATACGTGGGACAAGCGGTTGTATACGAACCAACACACTAAGATTATGGAAGCTTCCGACTTAATAATAATCGGTTTGCTGTGTTTTCACGCATGTGAAATGATACAAAACAACCTTTACTAAGAAGAAACGACAATTAAAACATCAAACATCTAATAAGGAGGGTCAAACTCAGCCGGAAACGGGCATGTGTCGTCGATGTCCACACTTCTGAACGTGTGCCTGTAGCAGACGACGCACGGCGGTATCCCCGCTTTCGCATGTTTCCAATTTCGGCCGCACAGTGGCGACATGGTTCAATCTCGAGGCGAATAGTCCGTTGCAACCTAAGAACGAAGAGCAAGGGTAAGACTAGCTGGGGAGGAGGAAGCAGACGGAACGCTGGAGAAGAGAGGGGGAAACCTCCTTCTCTTTTTAGCGTTCCGTCTGCTTCCTCCTCCCCGGCCCGTCTTACCCTCGCCCTTCGTTCTTAGGTTGCAACGGACTATAGTTGGTTCAGTGGCCGAAAAATTGCTGAAGAACTTGAAAAAGTGCCCAGCAGGTGACGAATACCCAAGAGCCCGTAGTAAAACAAATGTGTCCGTCGTTCCGTACTTGCACAAGATTTTCCACAATTTAAAGAGAATAGGAAAAAGAGCAAAAGTTGAAGTCATTCTTTCTGTTCCAGGGCGTCTGTCTGCCCTCTGCAGGAAGGTGAACATGATCGAGGAGGAACAGAGAAACATTTCACAAAAAAGCGCCGACAGCCTTTCGTTAACTGTCAAGAATTCGTCGTGTATTCTATTCCACTGTCATGCGAAAGGTTCTACTGGGTGATTCAAGGAGCTGGCCAGGCTCTTTAAATCGACCGCAAAATTCAGTTTGTTAACCTATCGCGCTACGACTACGTGCAGCGTTGCGCACAGATGGTGCATTTTGTTTTGTAAAATTTACAAAGAGCGAACTTACCTCAGGGAAAAGTAAAGAAAGAAAAAGGCTTAGCTCCTATGGAAACGCAGCGAAGCCACCAGTCTTCAAACAATTGTGCGCCGTTTCGCACGGGAGACAAGAGATGGCATAAGCGGTCGCGACGCCAACTGCCGCCAACGAACGAGCATACTGCGCCGAGAGCCGGCGTCATTAGCAGGCAATCTTTTCGACTCAAAAGCGGCTCGAGCTTTTCTGATATCAACATCAAATGCATTATTTTATCATCCTTACTAATAACACACATTCAATGGACACATAATCGATTGAAAAATGGTTTGTCGGGTTATTTCGACTGTTTTTTTTTTCGTGGTACTTATGTCGTCTGCTTTGCAGTTCACTGTCGTTACCGCGCCTGTTTTTGTTTCTGCGACTGTCGCCGCCTGTGGAACACGCGCCGCTTTTGAGTCAAAAAGATTGTCTGCTAAAGACGCCGGCTCTCAGCGCTGTATGCTTGTTCGTTGGCGGCAGTTGGCGTCGCGACCGCTTGCGCCATCTCTTGTCCCCCGCGCGAAACAGCGCCGTATTATTTGAAGACCGGTGGCTTCGCTGCGTTTCCATAGGAGCTAAGCCTTTTTCTTTCTTTACTTTTTCCTCAGGTAAGTTCGCTCTGCAAATTTTACAAAAAAAATGCACCATCTGTGGGCAACGCTGCACAAAGTCGTAGCACGATAGGTTAAGAAACCGAATTTTGCGGTCGATTTAAAAAGCCTGGCCGCTCCTTGAATCACCCAGTACATCGGACAAACCGGACGGTGCATTAATGACCGATTAAGGGAACATCAGCATAATGTAACAAAACAAATCTCCGGTAATCTGGGATTTAGCTGCCGTGACTGTGGATGCACCCGACTACAAAAAAAGCAAAATACTCAAAAGGAACGGTGACAAACTAATTCATAGACAGACTCGCGACAAACAAGTAGACAGACTTGCGAATGCCGGCTACGTGGGTAACCAGCATTCACAAGTCTGTCTACTTGTTTTAATAAGCTATTCGACATGCAATGTTGACACAATTTAGAAATGGCAGAATTAAAGCATGAATTTACTATTCCTCTCTTCACAATCTTCATCCCCTGTGTCATCACGCACAGGGGATGATTTCTTTTTCTCCGTCTCCCAAATTATCGGTGTTCTCCTTTGATAGGAGGCCAGTTTCTGAGAGTTGCTAGATGAAAGGAAACTGTGGGCACAACTTCCTGACTTTTCAGCGCACCCGAGAAATCCTGTATGCAAGAGGCAACATAACAAGCCGCGAACGTTGCCAAAGGACCTGAAGAGAGTTGATGTGGTCCGCGTACGAGGAAAGAAAAAGGCGGTTGGATTGATAAAGTGAGAGTAACCGATTTCGCTGGGCCACGCTCCTACACTTTACAGACAGGATGGAACAGGATCTACAGGAGAAACCTCCGTCGTTTGTTGAAGACGTCCGAGGCATTCTATGCTTGCCTGGATGACGATACCGTTTCACCACAGCAGCCTCCTGGCGACCACGACAATCCGCAGACTTGGCTGCTCCCGGAGGCTCTGCAGCCGCCACAACCGCACAGTATTCCAGATGCAACCCTGCGTTCCACGCATCCATCCCCAGAATCGCCAGCTCCAACACTTTAAAGGTCATCAAGAAGCAGACACGTGCCACACCAACTAACTTACGGCGACACATTTGAACAAGTTCCCTAGTTTCTTTTGTATTTTTATTTTCTTTATTGAATTTTTTTTTCTCTATTGATTCTGCCTTCTGCTTGTGTGTAAGTGCATTATGCTATTACATTATTAAATTTTTCTTTTCTTTCTCTAAAAGACAAGAAGATGTATCGGTTTTACGCGGGGGGCTCAAGCAGCAGCTGGGAGCGAGGTGCGAGCTCATGACATAAAGCCACGAGCGCCAGTTCTCTTCTGGTATCCAAGCCTAGTGGACTCTCAATGGACCTTTTCCACATACCGACGGCACCAGGCGGTGGCTGCACGAACTAAAAATCGAGGAAGTGACCTACCTGCGCTACCAATCGATAATGGGAGCTACGCTACCAGTTTTTCGCTCTCTGAGCAGCGGCGAGTGCCCAACGCGACTTTAAAGAGGGGCACCCGTGGCGTCCATCCAGACGTCGTGTTTTGCTTTCCGTCCACTTTCTTTTTTTGTGTAACGCAATTATATTGAATTACGCGTTCTACTCGTTGATTCACACCGTCCTTCCGAATTTCCTCGATTTCTGGTACCAACTTCCGCCGCTTGGCATCGGGCGCTCGCGCGTGCGCAGAACGCTTCTCGGAAAAGGTCCATTATTACAGCGAAGATCGCTGCTAGGCCTAACCAAGGTCTTTACGTCCTTCTTGGGCCTAATCGCTCTTCACCATCCCATCATCATCATCATCGCACATGCATCCAGTCAACAAGCCCTCATCACCGACAAAATTGCTCATCTACATCTGAGACACCAGGCGCCCACTAAGGCAGACTAACTTCCAGCTGTATAAACATAGTACACACACATATTATACAACGAGGCAGAGGGGCTTGTTCCGTCCTTTCTCGTTTTCTTCCTCAAGTTTAGAAATTGTTTTTGAAATCTACTTGTAATCGTGAATTTGGGTCTCCTTGCATCACAGGCCTTCTTATTCTAATCTCTTGCATAATCAATGATCGGGACACAAGTGCCCTATCCACAAGAATCCCGCTTTTTGCATGAAATATCCTAATAACGCTCCCCAGAAAAACCTGCATCAGTTTGAATTTATCTGGAAAACTCCGATGACTGAAATCATGAGGGCAAAAAGCTCCCAGGACTTAGCGCCGGGTCATCGGTTCTGTGCAGCGGTCGCCCCAATGTCCCAACTATGAACAGTGTAGCGTCAACGTCTATTCAGGAGACGGGATCAACTTTGCTGCATTATGGGGTCCCAAACAGCGGCAGATCCAAGAGCGTCGGCGAGCCAGTCACAGTTCAGGACTCATTAAGGCTTGCTACAATGAAGAGGCGGCAGTTTTCATAACAGCAGATACCATATCCTGCATATTTCTTGTAGACATAGCTCACAAAGCAACTGGCTTTCTGCAATATTTCGGTGCATTTTTGGGCAACATTATTTCTTCCCATTCGCAAGTTTAACGAAATTGGAATAACAAAAGTTAGCGTAGATGCATTCGAGATTAAAAACAATTGCAACACGCTTCGAATTTCACTAAAGCAAACTTGCAAGACACGAAGCCTTATCTACTTGTCAATCAGTACAGGGGGTACCAGCACGTCCTGGTTTGGCCATATCCTCATAAAGTGGTGTGGGATAACTTCACTGCACAATTTTAAATGCCTGCTCAGACACGTGTACAAGGTGTGGCACTACGAGCTAGCCCAACAAAACGCTGGCCGGAGCGGTAAAAATTCTGGGCACAATAACCGTCGGGTGAGGGATTGGAACAAACTACCACAAATTCACGCATGGGTAGCGTCGGTTTAATCGACAAGTCGCGCATCCACTGTGAACTTCATGCATCAAACCCCCAGACTCCTTTGTCTGAAGTAAAGCATGCATACATACATCTGCATGTCAGGCTGGTGGTTAGTGCCAATGGGAAAGCTTGGAAAGGCGCAAGCAATTTACCTTCCGTTTTTTTTGTCGAGGGTTACAAATAAATACCTCGTTTGCAGTGGATGCACAGCTTCAGAAAAGAGTGCACAAATTCGCAGCGGTGCGTTGCCATCTCGCTCCCAATGACTCATTGTGCCTGGAACGTGTCGTCTGGCAATTTTACCATTCCGGCTGGTGTCCTGTTGAGCTCGTTCATAGAGCTGCACCCCATATAGACCTTTTTCGCATACTCTCGCCCTGGACCGCCAAGTAGGCATATCCGGTATGGGCGACGAAAAAACATTGAAACATTTCAATCTGCAAATTGTAAAAAAATAAAGGGGAGGCAAAACTAGAATGGGTGACGGTTACGCTTATATCCTAAATGAATTCTATTGGCATGGCGACGGCAAAGCAATGTTTTCGCCCATACTGGAAGTGACGATATTTCAAGATGGCGGCGCCCTTGCGGAAAAGGTCTATACGCTTCGTGCGGGAACTATAGGGGGTGCTTCGAAAAACGCGCTTAGCGCCGCTAACGGAGGAGCTGGCGTTCGACAGTGAGACTCGTTCAGCAGCCAGCGGCACCCTTTCGCGTGCGAAGCTGTGGCGGTGGAAGCGGTTACGGACGGAACTTTGGCTTTTTGAGCCGATACGTTGAGGGTGACGTTGCATGAGGTTTAGGGCAGAGCTAAGAAGGCCGTTTAGTTGTCCTCCGCTTCTTATATATATCAAAATAAATACATTTTACACCTTCTATCAATCGCACTGCATGCTGGCTTCCGACGAGAAACCTTCCCGGTTTCTAGACGGTGCAATCACTGTATTTTTTTACAAAATTGACGAGGCATCTATATCCTGAAATTAATCTACCCCAAAATCATTGAGTTCAGGGTGGAGAAAAAAATCAAGATGATTTAAATTGTGATTTAAGCCACACCAATATCACTAGGATCATTTTCCATGAAAACACTTTTTTCACAAAACTAATTTCCCGCAAACTAATACCATAAATACTTGTTTATTATTGTTTCTAATTTTATGCCGTCCCCGTAAATGTATTTTGCTTTTAATCAAAAAACAAGAAACAACATCAGGCAAAAAAAAAATGTAGAGCACACTGAACACGAGCAAAATGCGGTGGTCTTCTGCGCTAAACGGAGAGGTGAGCTTTGTTTTTGTCTTCCACTTCTTCGTTAATTACGTGGCGTCTCAGGCAAGCATGTCATAATTATGCGAACAAAAAAAAAAAAACTTGTATGCGTGCGTGCACACGCACACAGACAGACAAAGGGACATCGGTCAGTATATACACGTTTTGCCTTACACAAGCTTGCCCACTTTTTTATGGAATTATACCACCACCTTGCGCACTTTAAAACCAAAGGAAAAAATCACTTTCGTTAAACAACTCGCAAACTCTGATCGAGTTCGAAGACCATAATTTTATGTCGTTGAATATATGTATACTGTAATCGACTTAATTTTCGCGAGGACCTAATTATCGATAATTTCATGAATCGCCTACAGTTCGCGAAAAATAGGTCCCGTGAGCAATTCAATATACTGTAAAACCCTTTATTTTCGCTGCCCCTATATTTCGCGAATCGGTCACAGAGGACATAATCGCAGCCATTAAATTTCGCGAGTTCCATACGCCTGCATTGAAACTCTTAAGGACCAAACTTTTCGCGTGCCCTTAAATTTCGCGAATTTTTCAATTCGCGATATTCGCGAAAATTAAGGGCTCACGAACATTGAGGGTTTTACAGTATATATATAAATATTAGGGGTGTGCGAAAATTGAAATTTTCGAATACGAATCGAATACGAATAAGGTAAAAAATGGGCTTCGAATATTGAATCGAATATTGAATATGTGTCTAGTAATAAAATATTGCAAAACAAGAAATAACAGCTGGTTCTATTGCGTTTTTACAATACATCAATGCAACTGCATATTACTGGGCTGCAGGAGGCTAAAGATACTTCTACTAATGCACTCATTACAAATAATCAGGTAGGACAATTAACTGCTCAACGTGTTCAGAAAGTATAAGCGCTCCCTACGCGCTGTGACAACAGTTCCGCCAGTAGAAAGACCCTTTCACTCGGGAAACCTGCGAAATTTCACTAAAGTTCGAAGAAGTTCGACTTATGGACAGTGTTGCCCGGCCTCTACACGAATATTTCAAAATTTGGGAAACAAATAATTTAGAAAGTAGTTTATTTTATATTTTATAAAATGGTTACCAATGTTTACACCATATCAAAGCGGAAATATGCGCTTTTAACGCTTTCATTAGTTATTAATGTGAACCAGTGATGCCAATAAACCCAACAAATATGGCACTTTTCCTCCGCCAGATAAAGTCAACTAGTTTTTTTTTTTTTAATTTTCGCGCATGCACACAAAAGATGAACTTTAGTCAAACCTTTGTCAAACATCAAATTGAAAGTTAAAAAAAAAAAATCAAACTTGGTCGAACTCGAACCTGGGCAGGTTCGCGACATCCCTAGTTTTTACTGCACGGGAGTGGCAGGAGTTGTTGTCGATGGCGATGCAATGTTCTGCTCGCACATAACTTTTTTTTTTAATTTTCAAACATTTATATTAGATAACACTCTCGAGATTTATTCTATACTTATATTTCTCGAGCTTTACTTTATTGTATCAATTCATAGAACGCGCACTTACATCACATATTGCTATAAAAGTGCCACACAACGAAGGGCTTGGTGAAACAGAAACCGAAACTGATCCTGTCTTGCTGCCATCGGACAGATAGAAACGGAGCAGACCGATAACGCACGCGTCATACGCCTTTCTCAGTGCATAAACATATTCATAGGGGAATGTGTGGCAGGCAGATTATTCGTTACTTGCTCGAATATTCACAGTTTTTGCGAATATTCGTCGTTTTTACCGAATATTCGGGAACTTTCGAATATGCAGTTTTCGAATCGAATACGTTTCCAATAAGGAAAATATTCGATTCGTATTCGAATATTCGCACACCCCTAATAAATATACTTTTTGCTTTTTACTTTCGGAGCAGATACTTTGTTTCGAACCGACCTCAGAAGCACTGGTAACAGTGGCACCGCGGTGCACGAAGCTGAGAAAACAATCTGGCGGGAACGAGCTGTTTCCTGGTTTCCTGGGAATTTTTATAGAAACTCGAATATATTCCTATTTTGTTTGGCTGAAAAATTGCAGCAAATAAAGCTTTCTCAAAGCTCTCCTCCCCCCCCCCCCCTTCTTCCTCCCTCCACGGCGTTGACAAATGAAAGACACCTCCGGGTTCTGGTCAAAACGTGCATTCTAATGCTAACGCATTAAAACAATTACAGAGCGCAAAGCGGCAGTGTAGAATAGGTCAGCCGCGACTACACAGTAGCAGACATGATCGGGAACCAAATTTCTGGCGTCGTACGGAGCGGGTCTATCGTTGTCGCTGTCCCACAAATCATCGGCCAGTTGAAAAACTATGAAACTTTGTCCCCACGAGACACGACGCATAACTATTGGAGCACTTGTTGACGCAGCAGTTCATCGACCCAGCGTAAACGCACCACTCCGAAGTCAATGCCTACCAATGTAAGTGGCGTGCATGGTTTCGTTTCGCTGGGGTTCTCACTGCCTACTTTCGGTAACAGCCGCGCGGCAGCGCGCCGGTCGCGACGCACGGAGTGTATAGACGCTTTACACACGCGCCAGATTGAGCTGCCATAGCCGCCCTTCTCTTGTCTTACCGAGATGCCGAGCCACTGAAGCGGGCGTTGACGAGTCTCCACAACGGCCTATACTGGATGGAGGGAAGGACACAGTAACACTTAAAATGGCAATAACCTGTCCGCTGTGGAAATGATGAAGTCAAGCGAACGGAATAAGAGGGAACAAAAACTGAAGGTCAGTTATGGCGGCGCCCATGCACAGCTGCTGTAAAGCGTCTATACGCTCCGTGCGGGAACTATAGGGGGCGCTTTGAAAAACGCGCGTAGCGCCGCTAGCGGAGGAGCTGGCATTCGACAGTGAGGCGCGTTCAGCAGCCTGCGGCACCTTTTCGCATGCCAAGCTGTGGCGGCGGAAGCGCACACGGAAGAAACTTTTGCTTTTTGAGCCGATACGTTGAGGGTGACGTTGCATGAGTGCTGAGGCAGAAGGACATTTAGCTGTTCTCCACTTCTTATATATTGAGTTTGAGTCGTTATTAGGGGTAATTTCTCTAGTTGCGGCCGAAAAAGAAGTTGGAGCAATTCTCCGAAAAGCAAGATGGCCGCCACCATAATTGCTCTGAGTGGGAAATCTATTTCGCTCGTCGCTGTAAACGTAGGACTGCTGGTACAATGATATTTGGAGGCGAGTGAGATGTTCACTAAGTTTGTGCACGAAGTGTGCCGAGTTTCATTAAGACAGCAGGTGTGAAAGTTATGTTTCTAATAGGGGTGTGCGAATATTCGCCATTTTCGAATAACGAATCGAATATTACTCTATTCGATTCGTTAATCGAATCGAATAATAATTTTCAAAAGTTTCAAATATTTTACGAATAATTTCCGAATAGTTATTACGCTGTCGCGCCGTGAAATTCCCTTCACAGGCGTCCCACAACGCTCCAGCACGCCTGCCATACGTGCCCGCGAGATGGTAATACGTAACCTCTTCTCCTAGACAATGATTATCATCGGCAGCAGCAGTTTCTCTCTACACGTACGTTGCTGTTGCCTCCATTAGAGACTACTGTGTTAAGTATAACCCGCATGAAAGCGATTCGCCAAGAGACGAGACAGGCGAGGTCGACCCTCTTCGCTGTCGCTCGGTCAGTCGCGCGATGAGGCAAGCCGCATGAAAGTGGCGTGGGCAAGCGACCAAGGCGATGAGGACGTTTTCTAGAAAACACCGAGCGACGCGACGAGCGACAGTGAGAAATCTCCGTCGCTCACTGCTGACTCTCGTCGCTGTCGCTCGTCTCGTCGCTCGCTAAATCGCTTCCATGCGGTTCAGCCTTTAGGGACCGCTTTCGCACAAGACCGCTCGTGCACGCTTTCGGGAAGCGTGTCGTAGAGACGTTTCAGAACTTGCAACGGTACCGCCGCTCTGTATCAGCGAAGCAGAAGTGGTAGAAGCGGGAAGTTGTTCGAAGAGAAAGCGCAGTAGAATGGGGAAGTTTTTCGGCCGCTCCCATGCAACCAATTGAAGAAGCCACAACAGCTGCTTGTGTCGAGTCTTTCCCAACACTTTTTATGGTTGTTCCACTTGTTCAGTGTGTGAAGATGTTGCTTTTTGAGGGCAGGAGTGGAACAAGATAACGCGTTTTCCCAGTATCTTCTCAGATCAGTGAAAACAAAGTTCCTGGACGTAAGCACACAGGCACATCACGCCTTTGCCACCCTTTTTGATCCTCGATTCAAGGACCTCTGCTACTACAAGGAATAAAAAGAGAATGTTGAGTTACTACTAACTACGTTGCTTCAAGATGCACCAGGCTCAAGCGAACTGTGATTTTATGTTCAGTATCCGCGTGAACCGTGATATTATGTTTAGAATTCTAATAACTTAGTATCTTTTGTCTCTATTTAATTATATATCGTTGAACTCTAGTCATTATCGTCTAGTCGCGTTTTTACAATAATCTTTAGAGACATTTTGGAACATTAAATAATTTTATAATATCTTTGCTCTTCTTTAGTAGCTGTCTACTTACTATTCGCAAACTATTCGAAAATTATTTGATTGGTATTCGTATTCGATTCGGTGCCACAATTATTCAATTCGTATTAGATTCGGTTTCAAAAATCACTATTCGCACACCCCTAGTTTCTAACGAATAAAGAAATAAAGCTTTAGTGGGATATCCAATATTGGACCCAAAATGTTGTGTTATAGTGGGCTGTGCGAAGTGCAGATTTGGGCACAAAGGTGCTTGGACTTGACAGTAACATGACACAGCACTTATTATACCAAAAAGAGGTGACATAGCGAAACCAGGTTGAAATTTGGCTTGGGCGGCGTAAATCAATGGGAACCGGTTTTGACCATGAACGGGCTGTCAAGAGAATACCACTCGTCGTGGAAGGTGGAGACTTTACAGGTAGGAAGGGACTAGTGGACTGTACTTCCAATTGAAACAACTTTACAAAAGGCGGAGCCGAGAAAACAAAGTTGTCGGCCAACGCACGGTTTGGCCGTCAAGGACTTTTGAGATCAGCTGTTGTGTAATAACCTGTTGTGCGAGGTGCTGATTTTCAGCGTACAGGTACTTTGACATGACCGTAACTTGACACAACACTTATTATACCAAAAAGAGGTGGCATAGCGAAACCAGGTTGAAATTTAGTTTGGGCGGCGTAACTAAATGGGAACTGGTTTTGACTGTCAAATGCTGTCAAGATAATACCACTCATCGTGGGAGGTGCACACTTTACAGGTAGGAAGGGACCAGTGGACGGTACTTCCATTTCGAACCACTTTGCGATAGGTGGCTTTAAAGCAGAGAAAAAAAATTTTTGTCTACAGAACTCGGGGTGTCAGCGTTTCCACATCCAAAAGGAGGCTGAACAAGAAAGAAAGCACACCACATAAGCTTCCATACTCAAACGTTGATTCTCCAGTGATTCCGAGTTTCATTGTAGTTTTCCTTAGATTCATATTTGTCACTTTTTTTACCGCTCCAATCTTTCTTCATGAAGTATAGATTGCGTGCCATACTTGTCCGCAAATATCATTGACACGTACGATGGGGACGAAACATCTTTGGAGGGCATTCCTCCAACGAAATTGGCACTGCATACCTGCGAGTGTGGGATGGCATTTCAGTTCGTCCCATTGGCGCTAACACACGTAGGCGTTACTGGTACGAGAAAAACGCAGAGCGCAAAGCGGCAGTGTAGAATATGTGAGCCGTGCCGACACAGTGGCAGACATGATCGGGAGACCAAATTTCTCGCGTCGTATGGCACGGGTCCATCGTTTTCGCTGTCCCACAAAACGTCGGCGAGGTGAGAAACTGTGAAACTTTGTCCCCACGAGATACGACGCATAACTATTGAAGCACTTAATGACGCAGCACAGGCAGCATTTCATGCTGTGAACCCAGCGCAACCGCACCGCTCCGACTTCAATGCGTACCAACGTATGCGGCGTGGTTTCGGTTTCGTTTTCTCTGAGGTTCTCACTGCCTACCTTCAATACCGGCCGCGCGGCGGCGCGCCAGTCGCGTCGCACGGAGTGTATAGGGAAGCAAAACTCAGCTCGAGCCAGCCATACATATTTTTCTCTCGCTTCCTTTCGTAGCTGATGGGCTCTAAAAAACTAACACAATAGACCCTTTCCGAAATTCAGTCCACAGATGACTATCATCATCTGTGGAACGGCATTTGTGCCATACCAATGGCGGCCTTCTAGTGACTGATAAAGGAGACGTTGAAGATGTTGAAGATGCTCCTAAGCGCATGCTGCGAGGCCTGTACATTCGGGGGGTCAGTACGACGCGACGTAGAAGTGAAACACAAGAGCTACGTAAGCGTTTATTTCTAATAACTCAGATTCAGTCAATCTGTGGGCGGCACACAATTGGCTTTAAAGCACTTTGGTGTATAGAATTTTCTCGAGGCATCTGAGTGTGTTGGAGCTTTGTTCTGAATGCAAGTTCTTGGTCACCATCGAACTGAAAGTGATCGAGATCGAACTCAGACTGAATAATTCCTCGCGTGCCGTTGACTTGCGAAAGTGACGGTGCCGATACAAGTTCATCTCCGCCATTGATATGGCAAAACCTAAACTGCTTTACGAACCACCAGATGGCACTGAATTTCGGAAAGGGTCTATTGGCGGCACCTATAGGAGGTATTCACTGGCCGCCATATTTGAGGTCACTGTTTAGAGCGCATGCTCAGAACGAGCTCGCATTAATAGGCTGCCAAGACCGGCAATCTTGGTGGTGCGGAATGCACGTGGCGAAAGAACTGTGGAAGCTCGCGTTCAGCACGCGCTCCGCAGCCGAGCACACAGCTATGGCCGCCAGTGAATACTTCCTATAGTAGTGCGAGGGAAAGGAAGGCCGGGGAGGAGGAAGCAGATGAAACGCTGGAGAGAGGTTTCCCCTCTTTTCTCCAGCGTTGTCTGCTTCCTCCTCCCCAGACTTCCTTTCTCTCGCACCCTACCTTCTTAAGTTGCCACAGACTATAGTGGCTAGAACAGAAAGCTGCTATGGCAGGTCTGCTAGCCAAAATTCACAGCGCCTGGCGGTCTAAAGACGAAGCCATGAAACTAGGTTCGAGAATGCGTTATGAAAATTGCCAATAGTTGGCAACAGGTTATGAAAGCAGCAGATGTGCTGCCTCGAGCCATGAAATCCCTTAGAAGGCAACGAGCCATTCTTGTCGCCGACTGTACACCAACGTGCGGCTATGACGTCGCACCGCTGCAGTGGCACTGCTGTTGGCATGGCACATGCAAAGACTCTTTTCCTCATGCAACTTTAGTTTCTGCGCTCGCGCCCACACCTGGTGTGGGCAAATGCGATGCCATATTCGTGGGTGCTGTTTAGGGTGCAGGCTGAGGACGAGCTCTCGTTAAGATAGATGTGAAACAATTTTTCTACTTTGACTAAATGCTACTTAGAATCACTCCCCAACGTCAATAACCAAATAAAATGGCCTTAGTTTTTCTTTCTAGTCAATGGCAGTCAGCAAAAAATAATCGAGAACTATGAGAACTGTTCATCCCCTCAAGTCTGAGCCAGAACAAGCGGCCACGTGGCCTGGTGATTATCCTATGCTGCCAGCGGCAATCAGTCACGCGCTGGGGTTGGCAAAGCAAAAAACGCGAGCTGAGCTCCAGGCATTGTTAGAGTTTGGTTATTCTCAACACCGCAGTGGTTGGACACGAGCCACTACCCGTGTATCCACCGAGGCATTGCTTGTTACGAGCCAAACTCTGAGTGCTCACGCAGTTATCGTGTCCAATCCATGAGCCGCGCTCGACTGTCGTCAGGCGAGAGGTTTCGATACCACAATTACATCGTCGAGCTTTGCGAAGACAAGACTGAAAGGAATAGTTCCCTTTTATCCTCGCAATTTCACCATGACCAAGACGATTCTGAATCAGTGGTGGTCTTTGCGAGTATACTTGGGCCAGACTAGGACCGGTGCGTCTCTGCAAAGTCACAAGCATTCCATTTACCGGCAATCTTGATGGTTTGAAATGCACGTTGAAAAAGAACTGTGGAAGCTCGCCACCAGCACGCGCTCTGCACTCGTGCACACAGCTATGGCCGCCAGTGAATATTCCCTGCAGCAGGGGTCGCAAACACACAGCCCGCAATGGACCTTTTGCAGAAATATGCGGGGCGCATGCGCGGAGTATTTCATGCGCCTGGGTTCGAGAGTATCTAGTTATCTAGTTCCAAACAATCCGCCATCTTGCATTTCTCGCCTTTGAGCGGTTTCGTTGTGTCGACCTCGGGGCGGAAGATTACGCACGATGGGGACAAAGGTGACCTTGGGGGAGCCGTATCTAGGTCACATCGCCTCAATGGGTGAACAGGATGTAGCTGACGTTTTGGGTGTGGAACGGGTGGGAGAGGCCTTGGGCGCGCGTTGTTTTCCAGTCACCTAGTCTCGAACCGATTCGCGTGTCTAGGTGGCAGCACATATTCGCCAAGAGGTCCATTGGCTGGGACACAGCCCAAAGGCAACCGGCTGAGAGTCCCCGTTCATGTGTCCAGAGTGCTAGATTAATTTCTGCTCGAAACACAGCTCTGCTCATAACTTATTCATATAGTTTATATTTATTTACCAGAGTTTACTTGCCTTAAGTATAACTTTACATTTTCCATCCCAGCTTTTTGTCATGCTAACCACCTGCACAATTCCACTACTAGGATGCAAGTGCGAGCTCTTTCATTGAAAGACTCATCTCGGCTGCACAAACTCTCGGTCAGCCAGAAGCAACTGCCAAAGATATAGCCATGAGCTCGGGATTCTCGCCTTCAAAAAATATCACCATTAAAATACAAGCACTTTCTCAAGCCTTATAAAAATCGTTAGGAAAGCAAGAACTGTTGCATAAATTTATTTAGCTGTTCTTTTTTGACATTTTGAGCTTAATTAATTGGACAGTATGCTTGCTTTCCCGTTCTTTTAATTCCTGTTATCACATCAGGTCAGGGCCTGGAGTAGTTGAATAAACAAAACAAAGCTAAAAATATATCACTGGCAAAACTGAGAGTTTTGCCCCCCCCTCCCCCCCCCCCCATAAGTTGGCCCTCTACCTTTGGGGATGGGCTCACTGACCACCACACTCATACGAGTGATACCCATGGCCTACAGAGTAGTGCAACATATTCATAGGGCACAACAACTTATATGCTAAAGTTTGGTTATCCCGAGCAAAGCACAGACACAAAATGCTTACCAAAAAGTGCAAACACCAAATTTCCAGCCGACCGTGTCGCAGGTAGGTGATTCCACCCAGCAAACATCTCCCAGAGACTCGGTGGCACGGGGGGAAGGCACAAACTCCGAAAGCAGACGTCGCGAGATAAACCTTTATTATGCCGACGGACACGCACGAGACATTTCTCCCCTCCGGAGATGCCACTATACAGACGA
Source organism: Ixodes persulcatus (assembly GCA_013358835.2). NCBI lineage: Eukaryota > Metazoa > Arthropoda > Arachnida > Ixodida > Ixodidae > Ixodes > Ixodes persulcatus. The sequence goes on from JABSTQ010011217.1 coordinate 404,947, forward strand.
GAAGAAACAAGCTCCGCTCATAAATAAAACGCCTCTTTGAAACAAGGAACAGAGAAGGGAAGAGTTAGCCGGACTTGAAGAGCAGGATGGCCACCTGTCCCAGGTAGAAGTAGATGAAGTGCTTTGTCTCGTGGGTCACGTACGAGCCAAAGTTGCGCCCCACGATGCAGTGCCAGGTCGGGTTGTACTTCTTGTCAAACTCCTTCTTGATGTAGGCCGCAATGTCCTTTTCAATGTTGTACTTCTCCAGGGCCTGGGTGGCCACGTCCACCGCGTCCTGTTGCATCTCCTCCGACATGTCCGCATTCTTGATCACTGCCTTCTTGTCAGACATCCTGCGCATGCAGACGACAGGCGCTCAGTACTTGCGAGGCGGGGGCATGATCGGCTACTTAAATCAGTGGTTCTCAAGTGCTTGCTACGCAATAAAACAATAAAATGAAGCCTGTAAACTATAAGGCACAAACTAGGGAGTGCTTGGCTCATAGATACGCACTAAAGGATGAAGGGGGATCGGTGGCAGAGTTGCAATGGCTAAATTTCTCAACTACAGCCAAGATACCAGACACTGATTGAGGCTAACTAACTTCTGACTGCCTAACATACAACACAATTATTATTATACATTTATGACAAAAGTTCCGCAAAAAAGAGTGCTTAAAGGGCCCATGAAACGAATTTTGGGTTGGGATAAATCATTTTAGGTTGGGATTTTACTAATAGCGCATCGTTCAGTGGGCCAAAAGAAAAAAGTTAGAAAGTCAAAAGCCTGACTTTCAGTGCGAAAATTTGAAAACACAGCGGACTATTTCATACCTCCTTCCCTTCGTAAGCTCTCTGCCTTTTCACTGTGATACATCCGCGGTCCCAAAAGCGCGTCATCGGGTCCAAACACACGTCACACGAAACCGGACCTCACTTATTCACTTCACCCCTAAGCTGACATTGTGGTGGAAGCTACGCGCTTGTTGGACCAATCAGCCGCCTCCCTTTCATCACCTGACCTCATTCTCTGCGCGTGGGTATGCGCGAAGGAGCGTGATCACGTGCCAAGTGTAGCTGGCCCAACGAGCACGTAGCTTCCACAGCACTGTCAGCTTCGGGGTGAACGGGTTGGGGAAGGCAACTTTTGTCTGAATTTTGAGCGACGGGCAAATCTTCTAGGGGGACAATGGCTCTGTCCGGGTACCCAAACCAGATTCCGAGCAAGAGGGGCCTCCCCTCTTTTCGTCTTCTTGAACTGTTTGGTGGAATGAGCGATTTATGAGTTGAGGAGGAAAGCTAAACAGGAAAAAGTTGGAAAAGCGTTTCATGACCCCTTTAAACTGGCAAGGACGGTTGTGGGTACTCTGGGGAACCCAGCTTTGAAACCCCGTGTCCTAGTTAACAACGAAACAGTGCCGGCCCTTCTGTCACCTACAGGACGGCTCAAGGCACCAATCGAACACAATGCCGGGCGGGTGTTTAGACAGGTCTCGTGCCCTCGCCGATCGAGCACGAGTCCCAGACGAGTGCCAACGCAGTGCTCGTCTGTAGCCCGTGCTGGTCTCTCATCGGGCGACCCGAAAAATCCGACACCACCCGTGATCACGCAAGTGGGCGTGTCGGATTGTGCCGTGCCCTTGGCACCCTGCATTACCCCATTGAAGGGCTCGAGGCTATAGCCAGGGTCCTTCTAACTGCCGCCTCCTCTGGCCATTTACTTTCCTCCTTGCACTCCCGTTTTCTGCTACCGTAAAATACCCGGCAAGCGCCCACTCAAACTTTGGTGATAATTGCAAAAAAATGTGGGATGGGCGCTTGTCCAGTCATCAATTTTACATATAAATATACTGTGCGTACTTTCTCGGATCTTACAAATTTGGTAATGGGGTGGGGGATGGGCGCTTGTCCAGTCATCAATTTTACATATAAATATACTGTGCGTATTTTCTCGGATCTTACAAATTTGGTAATGGGCGCTTAATGTGGAATGGGCGGATGCGCGGTATTCTATGGTACTTTGAGAACGTCGAGATTTTACGAGCTACGGATAAACGCGAGACGAGCGCTCCCCACTCGAAACGTCATATAAACCCGGCAAGTGACAAAAAAGCATCTTAGTCTTGTTTTCCCGAGCTATTCATTTACCGTAAAATACCGGGCAGTCGCCCACTCAAAATATATAGATAATCGCGAAAAAAGGGGGATGGGCGCTTGTCCGGTCATCAATTTTACATATCAATGTACTGTGAATATTTTCTTAGATCTTACAAATTTCGGAATGGGCGCTTAGTGTAGAATGGGCGGATGCACGGTATTCTACGGCAAGTGTATGACTAACATAGATGGGGGGGGGGTGTTTAGTCTTAACACTTAATTAAGAAGAGGGGCAGTTCAGACAAAGGAATTCTCCGGAATAATGCTATCGACTGCGGTGAATGTCAGGGCACAAATGCAATGCAACAATGGACCTTTTTCCAGTAAGTTTCTGCGGATGCATACACTCCAGCTGTCGCCATTTTCGCAGGACGCCGGGACGCGGTGCCCAGCGAAAATGGCGACAACACCATGGTCAGCCTCTATTTTCGCGCATATTTAGTCCATTTTGACGCTTTGTTTTTTTAGTATCGGTAGTATGGGGTATAAAAAGCACTGAAAACTGATACAATGGCACGATGGCATGTTGGGCTGCTCTTCTATTGTAGTTTGCAGACAACTCCCCAGACGGCGCTCGTTACTCAAAAAAATCGATTAAAAAGAAAAACAAAAAGAAACTTGCAGAGCTTGCATAAATTATTGCGTCATCCGCGACTTACCAGGCCAAAACTGTTGAGCGACATATTTCTAAGCACTAAACGAATACTGTGCTTGATGTGGGATACATCGTCCATGTTAAACAGAACCGTTTTCTTAGAACGCAAGAAAACTTCACATTACTGTCAATAACAAAGTTTCAATAATTTTGCTAGACAATGCATGCGACATACAGCAAAACCATCCTCTACTCTCCCACCAGCATCCTCAAATAAGGGAAAAACACAGGTTCCCAATTTAGCAATCAAAGAAAAAAAAACTAAACGACTCTTGAGATTAATGGTTTTGCGTGAAGGGCACGAGCATGGAGCGACGAAACTCTAGATGGGTTGCGATCAGTTTATGGAGACTGTGCCTACTAATGGAGGCCTTGCAGTGGCCGACAGGGGAACAAGCTGAAGACACGTCCTTTAGCAGACGAAGCTAGGCTGTGCACACCGGATATGAGGGTAGTGCAGGAAGTCTCGGACTGATGGGCCCCCTCCAGGGTCTGCTGCTCGCATGCCCAGGGGCGGCAGGCGTGGCTGCCTGCCATATTCGGCGGTGCTCACGGGACGACGTCGGCAGACACCAAGAGTCTGAGGTAGCCCGGCGTATTAATTGCAACGTGTCGCAATTTTGTTTTGCTTTCGTTCGCAACAGTGATACGGGCACAACAGCTGACCGGGGAATTGCAGAAGACCATTAAAAGAGCCTCCCAATTTGCAGACGGATGACGGCGCACATCTTTGGGAAAAGCCCGTGAAAGCCAGTGTGCACAGAAGTCTGTGCATGTTGTGATGGTTGCTCCCTTGCATGTCACCACCAAGAGTGAAATGCATAGAGTGAGACGTGAATGGCACTATCTGCCAATCATGTACGAACCTGATGGCACCAAGAGCCACCGAGAGGACAACGGCAGAGGGCCTCTTCCGGAAGCCCGACCTCTAGCGTGCGCTCGTTGCCTTCTGCCGTGCTCTGCTTACGCAAGCATGCCAGAGGCTCACCAGACACTGAAGCCTTACCAGGGTAGCAAGCTCGTGCCAGAGGCGGGTCAACTGAAACTTTCACCTGCCATGTTTATTCCGTCAGTGACTACAAACTGGAAACACGCAGACTTTTAATTAAGCTTCTACAAGGTATTGAATTTAAGGAAAGGTCTATTATCTAATCAATGAGAAAAACCCTAATCTTGACTGGCAGATTCAAATAGTCAGATTCTAGTCCATAGGAATTTATAGAGTAGGAAACCGTTGTGCCCTGCATTGTTCAGTGATTATCGGTCGGTTAATTCATCGGCGAGGCAAACAAGACTCAAATGAAGCGGCAGTCGAACTGCAGCAACCCCACGTGTTTTGAGGGAGTTACGATAATTAACCAAAGGTTATTTTGCTTCTTTTAAAGAATCTAGGACCTTTTTGTGGGTGCAACCCACTCGTCAACTTTACTTGAACGCACGTGGGTAGTCGAAGATTTGCGCAATAAAGGAGACATCCTCGGTGCGGTGAAAAAGTGGGCCAAGGTCACGCTCCGCGTTAATTTATACCACGATAAACGTCAGGTATCTTCGTTTGCGTTGTGACTCCTCTAACTGGCTTCAAAATAAGACTTTCTCGGGTGGCCAACAAAGCTTATTTTGTTCCCCCCGTTCCTTTGTCGCAATACCACGAACCTGTCACTCTTCGTTGGCGTACCCTGTGCCTGGTCAAATACGTTCCGGTGACTTCCCATAGTCTGGTACCTTTTTGGCACCGAAAGCACGACTATTTGGTCCCTGGGCAACAATCCGAAGCAGCGAGCCTGTCTCCTGCCATGCTTCGTGGACGCAGGCGCCTGCCAGCGTTCTTGCATTGCGGGGCGAAGAACAAACCCTCCGAGAAACTGGTGGTCGTGTTACGGCGGAACTATTCTGCGACTGGGCATCATAAGTGCGTAAGACGCACTTCGGTCTTTGACCGCTTAAGGCAAAGTGAAAGAAGCATGCCGATATAAACGTTCGAGCATCAGCCGGCACTCGCGGCTTCGATGGAATGCGGGCCCATTACTTGCGGGAAGTAATGGAAACTGCGAAGCTCCGTCCCGTCGAGTTTCTCACCTGAGGCTGGCTTCCTGAGGCGAATTCCAGATGAAATTTGACAAAACTTCACGAATATTCGGGAGGCACAGTCGAGCGGCTTTTCTTTACCGGCAAGCGCCAACTTCCAATAGAACGCAGCACGTCCCACATAAGACGTTAGCATCCCATTGGTCAGGGGGATTTCAAAGAAGCCAGATCATTGGCTGTACACGAGACTTCTGTCTAGTCTTCTATCAGCCCACAATGCACCGCGGTGGCCTCGGGTGTTTTCGTTTCCTCGACTTCCTTCACTTACAGGCCTGATGACGTCATAGAAACAACACGTTTTTTACATGAAGGGTACTTCGAGTTTTTTCACCCATTGAGCTCCGTGGTTAGAGAAAAATATTATTCACATATTTACTCACAATATGGTGCCTGGAACGCGTCTCCGACTGGTGTGTTTACCGCGGCCAAAAAAAAGTGGTCCCTCGATTTCCGCTTGATGACGTCATAGAAGTGTCATGTTGTCGCTGGTCGCGATCCTGGCGGCGTCCTAACAGTTGTGGTTGTGGTTGTGGCCTGTTCTGCTGCAGGTCGCTCTCCACTGTGACAGTCCACGGAAGCTACAGCAGCCGGAAGTTGGGACGCCTGAGACGCCGTGACGACCACTGTGGTGACGACAGTGACACACTCGCGTTCGCTCGTGCGTGCTTTTCGCCAGCCTTTCTACGGCCAACCGCCAGGATCGCGACAGTCAACAGCATGACACTCCGGCTTTTGTGACGTCATTTGTTGCCACTTCGGGACCATTTTTGATGTATGAGCGGGATAGGGCGCTAAACACACCAGTCGGAGACGCGATCCAGGCACCATACTCACAATATCTTTTTTATTTCACTTTAAAGTAGAAGTTCCGTAGCTCAGCGTCCGAAACCGCAAGACTCTAATAGCGAGTTCGTTTCACACGCACTGTCACCGTTCGAGTTCTCTCCCAGAATGCATCGCACTCGCAGAGTGTTGCACGGAGAACTGGACTCAAACGAACTCACCAAATGCACCGAGTGCAGCAGACTGATGCTGCCGCCATCTATGTTGTAGAAAAGGTACCGACCTCAAACCGAAACTAGAGCACCTCTGTTCGGAGTGATGGGTGGGGATGCGAGAGTGCAGTCACTACCAACGTTTATCTGGAAACGTTGAACGCTGCAACCTGTAGTTTATAGTTGCGATGACTTCAAGCAACTCGGCTGCCGTAGAGATAGTTACAGACGGCGTAAATTTCCGCACCCAGCTGCCTACAAAGCAGCATGGTTGCGATCTTTCGATTCTTATAACCGTTTACACTGAAGAAAACTGATGATGCTGTCCGAGCAGAAGCTTGATCCGTTTGAGCATGGTATTATGCGTGAACCACTGAAAGGGTACGGCTTAAAACTAGTCTGTTGGAATATTCAGCAAAACTTTTCGGGGGACTTTTGATTTCGATCGTCATTACAGGTGGATCAGATATTAGCCTTGGTGAGGACGTCGAGGACGAGAGCTTTCTCGAACAAAATACGACGGGGCAAGTTAGCTGACGTAGGTAAATGTTAAACATGATGATGTTGCCCAAGCCTCGGGTAAAGTCACTATGTTTAGCTTTCTCTGATGCTTATTGGGCAGTCAGAGGTTTCTGGTGGGGGAGTTTTGTCGACAAATGTTCAATTTTTCACCCGCACACGGATGGTGATAAACATCTCGGAAGTCGCTGATGGGTTTGTTCTGAACATTTCTTGACACACTGGTATATTTCAGCGTCTGTACGGCAACAGAACGACTTAAAACCTGCAAATAAAGCACGGGATGTCAATTGCTTTCTTCATGAAATAGCAGACGCTCACAATTCAAGCTCGCGTTTGATTCCGTTGCCCGTGGGACGCGATTTCTATCAGAAAATCTACTTTTTTTCCTTTCGGTTCCGCGACACATCGTAGCAGAGGAACCCTCGTCGTCTGCTCCCGGTCCTCGACGGCCTCGCCGGAGCGAGGCATGACGGGATTGCATTTTGGCGCACGCCCGATTTTCTCGGGGGTGCCGCCGCTGAAACGAACTCGGAGAGTGCAACCACTCGTGCACGCGTGGAGCCAGTTTTTCAACCGGCGGCGGCGTGGCGGCCTTTCTCGGTCCAATTGGTCGGCGGCGCGGCGCCGGATATTTATTGGCGGCTCTGAACGGCGGTAGACCTGTGCGCCGCCGCGCCGCGCCGTCGCCGCCGCCTGTTTTGGGTGGATGGATGAATACGGCTGAGCCCTTTGGATCGGGCGGTAGCTTACGCCACCTAGCCATTTTGTCTTACCCTTTAAGTTTACAATATTTAAATGTGAAAACTATATTCACTCCGTACTGAGAAGAAAATGAGGCTATAAATCCCCCTTGCCATCAGTTAATAAGAAAATACCTAGTTTTCTCTCGCTTTCTGTCACCATTCACTTAATCTTTGCTTGGTAATCTCTACTGTCTTGAAATCCACTTTTCCTTCGCTGTCTCTAAAACCCAATGACTTTATTAAATCTATGTTGTCTTCGTTATGAATAGGGTGAAGCCCTTTACAGTAGAGTATCAAGTGCTCAGCCGTCTCGTCCTCCTCTCCACAAGCAGCGCACACTGTGTCAATTTCCTGGTACTTCGCTCTGTATGTTCTGGTTCGCAAAACACCTGTCCTTGCCTCAAACAACAATGAGCTTCCCCTATGCTTTCTTTGGCAATAACTGTTTTGTTTAATCTATAGCCTTCCAGAGCCTTCTTTGTCTGCATTCCCTCTAGCCACCGATCTCTTTCTGTGGCATTAACTTTCTTCTTAACTGAGACCTGGGGGGCTATGTTGCGCTTTTTGGACTCCCAGGAGACTAGGGAGAAGGAAGTGACGTCAACAACGCAGCAAATGCAGATTGGATGTTGATTTTGTTTTCTTCTGTCAACATCCAATCTGCGTTTGCTCTAGTCGTTGACGTCACTTCCTTCTTCCAAGTCTCCTGGGAGTCCAAAAAGCGCAACATAGCCCCCCTGCTCTCGCCGCTCTGCGCCGCCGCCGCCGCCGCGCAATAAATGCAGCGCGCCGCCGGTGCCGCCGGGATTCTCTTTTTTTTTTTTTTGGGGGGGGGGGGGGGGGGGGGCGTTATATGTGCCTAGTATTGGCGGTTTTTTTTTGTTCTTCTGCTTCTGTATGAGTCTCACCTACTATACTATGCATAAAAAATGAATAAATACACTGGGGTCTGTATGCTTTTTCCCTTTCTTTTTTATTGCTGTAAATATATCAATAAATGTAGAAGTTCCATACTAAACGGAGACACGGAACGATAAAAAAGATGGACAAAACAACAAGTCTGCAACATAGTTTCTAGTTTATTTAGTTTACGCTCTCCCTCACCACCAAAAACCCAGGTAGCACCAAAACATTATAATAATGTTATTTTTTTGTTTGGCCCAAACGTTTGAAAAATGTCCTTAATGTCCTTTTTTTTAATGTTTTGACAACGTTTATGTGTACGTTAGATTAATGTTTTTCCAAACATTATTTTAACACACAGGAAACGTTCCTACAACATAAATTTAATGTTTGCAAAACATTAAACTAACATTATATTAACATTCGTGAAACACTTTACAATTGCTATGCAACGTTTGTAAAACATTAAATTCACATCAAAGAAAATGGTACTGCTACACTAGCAGAATATCCACAAAATGTTAGAAAGAACTTTTCAGTTGACGAAGACAAAAATATTGTAAATCAGACGCAACCGCTACCCATGCAGTTACACCTCTGCTGTTGAACGAGGCGAACTTCATGGGTAGCAATTGCATCTGATTACAATACTTTTGTCTTCGTCAACTGAAAAGTTCTTTCTAACATTTTGTGGATATTCTGCTAGTGTAGCAGTACCATTTTCTTTGATGTGAATTTAATGTTTTATAAACTAGCGTACCAACAAAACCATAGGTAGTCAAAGCTGGAAGAAAGGTGTTGGAAAGGAACCTCCTTGAAACCCAAAGAGAGGCAGTGTTTCGCTACAGACATGGCTTTTCCAAGGTCTGAAAAAGCTAAGACTTGCAGCAAAATATTGCGTCCTGGGTCTTCGAGGAGGTCCTTTTTCGCATACATACATAGCAATGTTTTCCAGAAGATGAACCACCGGAATCTAGTGCACTATATACATAACTGCAGAGAATTGACTGTATGCACCTTTTGAAGAAGCTTGATCGTAGCATATCCGTTAACTGAGGAAAAGAATGTTTGTGAAAGGCACAATACTGCACACTATTAACAACAACGCTAGAATGCACGATCATTACCAAGCTCCTTTTCATCACAGCACATATTGAGACAAAATTAATTGCAATTTACTACCCTTGCAAAGATGAAATCAGTCAGGTACATGTACTAAAACAGATTTATTGTGGTTTCAAATTAAACCAAAAGAAGCATATTACATACGAGCAAGGATGCTGCTAGACTCAACTGTTAAAATGAGTCACCAATAATTTAAAACAAATCTGTATGTACACATCGCGACACTGTTAGCGCGAACACGATATCGGCGCATTTTCGCATTTTACTTCTAAATAGTATTAGCGAGCACTAAATTTTATCGCTTACATTATAGAACTAAATAAGCTCTTTCCATAGCAATAACGACTTGGATGACATCCCTTGGTTTCCACAGAGAAAAACTGGAAAAACCGGCGATCGCCTGTTCGTGCTAACAGTGTCGCGCTCTGTACTACAGCAACAAGCTTGAAACTGACTAGAAGTGGTGACTAGAACAGGTGATTAGGAATGAACAAACAAGAGTATATATTGTGACGGCTTGAAGCTGAGCCATACCTACTTGCCACAATACCTTTATTGGAAGAAGGCATGCCTTGCTTTAACTTTGGAAAAAATTTACATTATAGTTGTCCTTGCGGTGGCCATCTTGATGCCCCTCCATGCTTGTGCTTATAGTTTTCCTCCAGTTGAAGACTTCTTCGGTATCTTCATAGTGAATGCAAGTGCAGCTTGAAATAAAGAGCAGAAGAGGATTCGAAATCAACACACAATAACAACAAATTGTATGTGACATACATGGTTAAAGTGAGCGAGCAACGTGCTTACTAACTAGCCCAGCTCCCCTGCTTTCTACTGTACATGACATATAAAACAAACCTTCCATAAATTGAACCAACGTAAAAATTTGCATTGATATGAATACCCCATACAACAAGTGCTTAAGAAATAAAACTAGCAAATTAGAATTGCACAACTGTTCAGTGATATTAAGCACATTAAACTGAGCCAGATCTCCCTTTGTGTATACAGTAGGCTCGCGATAATTCAAACTCGGATATTTAATACTTCTGGTTAAGTCAAACAATTTTCAAAACTTGGGTTGTCCCGCTACTTTTTCAATGTATTCATAAGCCGCTTCACTCGAAGAGCGTTTTCGTGTAATTCATACTTTTTGTTCTCGCGGCACCGTTGAGCGCACTTTTTTCCGAGCACTGGTGCACTGCGGAGAAGCAACACCCGTAAAGCTTGCTTCCGCTGGTGTTGCTTTTCCGCAGAGCAGAGCCATACAGACCTTTTCTGCAAGTGCGCGGCCATCTTGAATTGACGTCACTTCCAGTATGGGCGAAAACATTGTTTTGCCTTTGCCATGCCAATAGAAGGCATTTAGGATATAAACGTAACCGTCACACTTTCTCGTTTTGCCTCCCCTTTATTTTTTTACTATTTGCAGGTTGAAACGTTGGATTATTTTTTCGTCGCCCGTACCGGATAGGCCTATTAGGTGGCTGGGGACGACAGTACACAGAAAATGTCTATATAGACCGTTTTACTGAAAGAGGGCGAGGGAGAAAAGGGGAAAGGGCTACCGGCGCTTTCTTTCTTGCTGGATGGAGCGTTAGAAAGAGTGAAAGTCCCGGATGGGAGGCTTTGCCAGTGTTGGGTGTAGGCATTGCCCAAACTTCATTCGCGTTTTCTTCTCTGTTTTAAACTCCCAAACTTAATTAGAAGCACGGGCTTGGATGGCGACAGTCCCCCGGTCATCGGGACACCGTTGCACAGTTAAGGTGCACGAATAACGACAGAAAGCGTAGAATACTGTTTGAGTACCCATGTAGCTTGTACAGAATCCGGCAAGGTGAGTGCGGCTGCAATGTCTTTGAGCTCCATCGCTTTCCGCATGACCCCAGTTTCCGGCGGCAGTGGCTTGCATCCCTAAATCGAAGACTTTTCCCCAATGCCATCCTCTCAACTGTGCTCGGAGCATTTTGTGAATGGAGTGCGTACCGCACTTGACGCTGTACCGTCGATGAACATGGGGTATGCTCGCAAGGTGCGTGCAAGTTTTCTCCTAATAATTGCTACATAAGCTTGTAACTTTTTGGAACTGAATTTATTTTAATATCAATATTCTGAAGTGGTGACAATGACTCGATTTTATTATCTACAGCACTTGGTTGAAGGCTGATTTCCGCCGCTGGGTGTGGCTGGAAATTGTCAAAAAGATAGTTCTATCGGTTTGCCTGAATCGCAATCTCCTGCGCGAAAACAGAGAGCCGTGAACCTATGCAGACCGCCACAACGCGACTAGATTCTTCTCATTTTCAAAATTAGTACATAATGTAGCTGGAAAGAAACCTTCAATTTCTGTTGCTGAAAGTTGAAACATGCTCATGCATCAATGTTTATAAACGATGAAACATGCTCATGCATCGGTGTTTATAAACGTTTCATTTGAGGATCCCGTGCTGACAAGTGTGTCTTTTGTCGAGAACTGAAAAGAGCAAAGTCGAGATGGGCCGATTGCCGGAGCGAGTAAATCAGTGCTTCAACGATTCAAAATCGATGCACAAGCATGTTTTAACTTTCAGCAACAGAAATTGAAGACAGAAATTTAAGTTTTTTTTCCATCTACATTATGTACTAATTTTAAAAATAAGAAGAATCTAGTCGCATTGTGACAGTCAACATAGGTTCACAGCTCTCTGGTATTGCACAGGAGATTGCGATTCAGGAAAACCGGTAGAACTAGCTTTTATACGATTTCTAGCCACACCCAGCCGTAGAAATCAGCCTTCAACTATGTGTGTTACCTGATAAAATTGAGTCATTGTTAACACTTCAAAATATCAATATTAAGATAAATTCGGTAACAAAACTTTCCGAGCTGAAACAGCAATTATCACAAAAAGCTTGCACGCACCTTGCAAGCATATCCCATGTTCATTGACAGTACAGCGTTAAGTTTGGTGCGCGCTCCATTCACATAAGAGTAAAGCTATATGCACTACGCGGAGAGCTCATGCCGCTTGGGTCACCCTTTTCGAACGGCACGTGTATCACTGGGGAGCTCGTTAACCCCCCCCCCCCCCCCCGCATTCATGCTGCTTCGCGGCGACAGTGTGCGGCTGCTAATTACAAAACTTAACCTGTAAACGCCACATCGCGGCATCCAGCTGGCAACCCGAACCCCGCTGTCCCTGATCGCACCTCCGGAGAGGGAGTCCCATACCATTTAGTTCTGCGAAGTTTCGTCGACAACATTCGTTTATTTTCAGTGTTTATCGTAAAAGAGAAATGTCGTAAATATTGCCGAATGCCTTGACAAAACAAAATGTTAGAGAGAAGAAAAAAAAGAAAAGAGTAGCCCCCCCCACGGATCAAACCCGCGTCCACTTGCGTATAAAGCAGACACCTTACCACTATGCTATGCCACCGCTTAGAAAACTCGTTAAAACAATTTGTTTTATACGAGTTTCGCATAGTGCGTATAGCCATTTCCGGCCGAAGTGCAGTACAGAGTGCGTATAGCTTTACTCTTCACAAAATGTTCCGAGCACAGTTGAGAGGATGGCGTTGGGGAAGTCTTTTTGGTTCACGGACGCAACCCATTGCCGCCGGAGATCGGGGCCATGTGGAAACAGCTGCAGTCACCTTGCTGGATTCCATGGAAGCTACATAGGTCCTCAGACAGTATTCAATGCTTTTTGTGTTTCGTTTGTCACTACTCAATGCGCTTTTTTGTTTTTTCTTCCAACTTTCACAATGAAGTACTGCCTGTGGCGCAACATATACAGGATTTTGTATAAAAAGTCAGTGCCCCAGTCGAAAACTGTACTAAGTAACAATAATGTCTTGTTTTATTTTGTCATTTTTTTTTTGTTTTGTACTTTGAGCTAAAAGTACGCCCCTGTATATATATTTATTTTGCCTGTACTGTTGTGCATTAGTGCATGTTTGACTGTTGTCAAATGCTAGTTGCATTCTTGGAGCTGGGGCCTCGCCAAGCTGCACTTGTTGCAGCTTTTTGTCCCAGCTGCTATCTTTCTTGTGAAAGAAAATAAAGTATTGATTGATTGATTGAAAAAGAACCCTTTATACTCTTCGCAAACAACATAATCAATACAGACTCTACTTCTAAAGGCGCGCGTCACGCAATGTTTTGAGTAGTTTCCGAGGAAGAAATTCGAGCTTGAATCCAACCTCCCACAGTGGAAGCGAATACAAACTGCCAGCACGCTAACGGCTACCTTTAGCAGTCATGGGCTCCGCAAAACACACCGCCTAGCCAGGTGGTACCAAGCCGCCACCCGATTTGCAGAAATCAAGCCTTGTCCACCGCCCGGTCGGTGTCAGGGGCACAAAACGTGTATGGCCGCATGCCTTTCCCTGAATACCTGCACACCGGGCGGCACTGTGCAATAAAATGCAATACAACACAATACGAGATAAAGCTCCCTGATACACTCACCAACTGCCTCGCTTGACCCCCCGTGCCTCCGGTGGACCTTTGCCTCTCGGTGAGTTCCAGCAATCTGACTGCTCGCTTAGTGACAGGTCGGTTCCGGGACTTCCTTGGCAAAAGATCGAGGGTCATTCAATGCGGAAAGCACGTGTGCGACAAGGAACCGCACACGTTCGTTTTGACGCCGACTGCACAGACAAGAACACGTCATAAACGCTCCGAACAGAAAGGACTCAAAAAGTAAAACGAGTGGGCGAGCACTCACCAATTAGACTCAAATCCACAGCTGGTTCTATGAGCACGCCGGCACCTAAGACACTTCCTTTTTCCAAAACGTTCTTCGATGTTTTTTCCTGAAGTGTGAAAGCGCCCAAAAGTTTTAAAACTCGCTTCGTTTTTACGATGGCGATGGCGATGCGGCGATGCCCGTTGGTTCCGAGTTCCGACCAAGTTTATTTGACGCAACATGAATGTGCTTGTTTTAGTCGACTTAAATTAAAACTTTCAGATAAAAAAAAAAGTTGTAACATTTATATAATTATTTGTAATAAAGTGTGTTGAAGAGCATTGTGTACTAAACTGAAGCTTGGCTGGTTTGGCTTCGTTTCATTTTAGGCCGGCGTTGGGTCGACCCGGTCGACGCAACGCTAAACGTTGCGTCGACCCAAAACGTCATATCCGGTTTTTAACAGCGCATGGGTCGCAAACTTTTTACGTATTATATTGCTAATAAACTATTTTAATATCAATATATTATTAACTCATTAAAAACCATT